>JAFELO010000373.1:487110-560670 GCA_017140195.1 Eumaeus atala | reverse complement strand
AGGTGTATGAGATCACTTAGTATTATCCCCGAGCGCCTGCTCTGAGGATCAGGTGTATGAGATCACTTAGTATTATCCCTAAGCGACTGCTCTGAGGATCAGGTGTATGAGATCACTTAGTATTATCCCTGAGCGACTGCTCTGAGGATCAGGTGTATGAGATCACTTAGTATTATCCCTGAGCGACTGCTCGAATACAGTTACTGTTTTTTATTGTTTTTAATAGTAACTCGAATAATCTATCGTCACTATTTTTATAGTATAAGGGGGCAAACGAGAAATCGAAACCTTTTGACGACTACCGACGCCCATGGACATTCACATGATTGTAGCGCAGATGCGTTGTTCTCCTATCATCCCCACCCCCCCAACTCCGGCTACCCACAAACCGCACGAGATGCGACAGTGACGATGTCACTTTACGCCGGCATCAAGTGAGGGAGAGTTACCTCACCGGTCGTGCCGGCCCAATTCCGTTGCATAGGAAGACGTAGTGTCATGTACCATGCATGGCACTACCTCTTCATAAGACCTTACTAGTTGAGGATTTACCGAGTTTCGTAGCCAAAGATCTGACCCCGCTGCCTGTATCTCTTCAGACTGTATCCCATGAACCATTTCTTCATAGTACAGGGGCGTAAACGAGAGCTCTTTGATGTCATGCAGATTCCGCATTGTTGTCATGCAGATGCCCTCTTTTCCTCCACCTCTTCAATGAACCATCGGCTACTCACAAACCGCATGAAACGCGACAACATAGGTATGACTTCAGGCTAAAATTACGTCACCGAGAGGTACCAAGCCGTCAGTGCCGACCTGAGTCGCATTCAATGTATTAGATTAATATACATTAAATTAATAAAGTCCGGCCGAAACTGGTTTTACAGCCAAACCAGAAGCCGAATTTTCGGCCTGGGTCTCAGTTTCGGCTAAACCGAAACCGAAATGACCGCGTTCATATGTTAAAATTGTAATATGTAACTGCTGAGCAGTGCGAAACAGTGGGCTACTAGTGTAACAAAGTCTACTCTACATTTCTTTGTTTGTGCACACTTTCACTTACTAACTAATTATTCTCTCTTGAATAAATAAATAACCTTTATATACTTTTTCCACAATTAATTAATTTTTTCAATATACATTTACGACTGGTTCCGACTTGTCGTCATCAGGTCTATGTGAAAAATAAATTAACTGTGGAAAAAGTATATAAAGTTTATTTGTTTGTTTATCCAAGTGTTAACATGAATTTTTCCACCAAGTAGTGACAATACATTAAATCTAGTAAATTTTACTCCGTAAATTACTAATATTTCATTAGATTAATAGTAAGAGGCAGTGCCATGCTCCATTGAAGCGGAGTTGTTCCGGCACGATCGGAGAGGTAGCTTTCGTGCACATACTACCGTCGTCAACTGACAAGTGCAATGTCGCGTTTTGTGCGGTTTGCCGGTAGCCCGTAGCTCACTTGCGGGAACGATGAAAAAAGGGCATTCGATGCCTTGCTCTTCTTCCCTCCTCTCTTTTTTTTCCCTAGTAATTTTTGCTAAACTTCATAGTTCCGAGTTGTATGTAAATAAATTATTACTAGCCGAAAGTTTCAATCCTGACCGTAACCGCAGCCGTAATTATATTTAATGGCCGAAACTGAAAGTTCAGTCGGATCCTAGTAATTAGATAAACAAACGAAAAAACAAACAGATCGCAGCCACCAATTATTTAGATGGCGCACATCCGGAGCTCGAAAGCGGAGTAAGCGATAGAGCGGTGTATAAGACACGCCCTGCTCCCAATCTGACCTCAGCAATATCAATACACGATGAATGGGTGTATGACCAACACTTGACTTTGGTGAATGGCTCAAGATCATACGGGGAACAAAAAATTATCATCATCAACATCATTAACAGCCTTTATCGGTTCACTGCTGGACATGGGCCTCTTTCAATGAACGCCAAGAAGAGCGATCTCCTGCTACTCGGACCGGCTAATCCACGGAGAGCATCTTCCCACCTGGTGAGCTTTCGATCAACACTTTGTTTCCCTAAAAGCGACCTCCACTCCAGGACCTTACTGTCCCACCTGCCATCTGTTCGTCTGAGTGTGTGACTAGCCCATTGCTACTTCAGCGAGGCTATTCGTCGCGTGATATCGGATACTTTAGTACCCAACATAGCAGGTTAAGCTACCGCAAAACAAAACAAGCAAAAAAAGTTTTTTTTTTTTTAATTTAAAGCCTATGGGACTCAACCGCAGCTTTATCATTGGGTTATCTACTATTTTAGACGCTCTGAATGACACAACATGTGTAAATATGATTACGATCTCCTGATAACTAATTTGAACAGTTTATGTATGAGAATAGAAAGGAACATTGTGAAATGAAGCTAGGACAAATAATTGGAACAAACGCTCATTGCGTTTACTGAATACTAAACAGTGTTTGCTCCACTGGATGTGAGTTTGAAAAAAGCGTCAGAGACGAAGTTTCGATTAAAAACTAATTGCATGCAGTGCCACGCCATCTTATACTATTTCAGACAGCACAGCGCACAGCAGCACGCCGGGAGAAATTACTTTACGAACTAAGTGCAAACGAAGCGAAAGAAATTGAAAAATGTTAATTTAAGTAGCACAACAATATGGAACTTTATAAATGTAGAGAACATTTATATATATTTAATTATTAAAATAATTATAAAAATAATCAATCACTCGTTATTTTTATAATTATAATGAAACTGAAATGGATTATGCGGTATAAATCACTTACCCAGGTTCCCAATAATAATTATGGGTGAACTTAAAACCATTACGCTATTGAAGCTGAGATGTAAGGAGATGATAGCATTATAGGGCATAAGTGTGTGCACTACAATTACAAGTTATAAAAAGTACAATTCATAAGAAAATGAATATCATCAGACTCGACGTCGGAGTCGGGGGATGAGGGACCCCGCCTCCGACGTACGTATAGGCATAGTAATTATGTGGATGTTCATGGTCGTCGGTAGTCGTAAAAAGGATCCAATTCCTCGTTTGTCTTCATATTCTATAAAAAAACTATTAGAAAGATATTGTCGTTTTAGGAATAGGATCGAATGAAGGGAATAGGATAGGTAATGCTTTGTTCTAACTAAATCATTTTTAATTATACGTCCTTGGTGTTTACGACTAACTTTCCTTTAAATGCATTTAATAAGGAGATTTATGTAACTACCAAAAAATTCAGTAATAGTAAATTTATAAATATATACAGTTGTAAATGTCATATTAATTCACATAAAATAATTTTAATAGTTGTTATTTGCCTATCAGGTTTGATACTCAGATTGACGGCTTAGAATAGAGGAAGCCTTACATTATAAAAACGAATTCAAAGACGCCTCTTTCAAGAAATAACAGCAGCAGGTATTCTTTTAACATCTTAAAAGAATACCTGCTAGGTAGTGTCATGCTGCATAGGAGGATGTAGTGTCATGTACTATGCACGACACTACATCATATGCAACGGAATTGGGCCGGCACGACGGGGGAGGTACCTCTTGCTCTCATAATACCGCCGTAAAGTGAGGGCAACGCATCGGCATGGTAATTATGTGGATGTTCATGGGCGTAGGTAGTCGTAAAAAGGCTCCGATTGTTCGTTTGCCCCCTATTCTATAAAAGAAGAGAAGCTACGAATACGACCAGGCGTGATTATAGCTACTATAGATCTCCATACAAATATAAACCTTTGTCATCAAAAGAAAAAATATAAAAGCCTTCTATGACACGACACGACACGACCGTGGAGGTACCACCGTACTTGATACCACCGTAAAGAGCTACAATCGGCGTCGACAATACAGGAAGTGGAACCCCTCTTTGTACCGCTCTTATAAGAAGAGGGGACCAAAGAGCAACAGGAGGAGGCGCTTCTGCGCACGGGGTAAGGGGCGAGGATGGGCACCTCACCCCATTGTACTGTCCAAAAAAAAAGAAGGATTATAATGTCAAAAGAATTGTTTAAATAGGTCCAGTACTTCCGGAGGCTTTTTTTTCCTCTTCCATCATCATCATCATCATTGTAAGCCCTTATCGGCCCACTGCTGGACGCAGGCCTCTCTCAACGAACGCCAAGACAGCCGTTCTCCTGCTAGTCGCATCTATCCCGAAGCAGCTACTGCACGGGGATCATCTGTTCACCTGGTGAACGGTTTATCAACACTTCGCTTTAATATACGCGCCCTCCACCCCAGTATCATGTGACCTCTTTACTCTTTTACTATATTTTTCTTTACTAATATTACATAGTATGGACAAAAATATCCGCTAATTATTGTACATTACAATTATTTCGAAAAGGATTATAAATGGAATTAGAAAAAAAGTTGATTTTATCCGTGAGACAGCACCTCCCGATATTAATTTAGAGCGTAACTTGGATATCTCGAAATTATCAGTTTCCGTTTTAAATGTGGTTATCCTGTTGTATTTCAAATGATGTTGGTGTAAACTAATATAATTACCGAGTCTTCTTTAGGCATCTGCGAGTATAATCTATACTTATTATATTACAAAGTCCCCATAAGCTGTCTTACAGTATGTGTACGATTGTATCAACAAAATACTGAATGCTTTTTATGCATTTTACACCCATGGATAGAAAGATTCCCGACAAAATTTAAGTGTTAATTTAGTAACAATCCGGAAGTTGTTATTCACGGGCGAAGTTGGTGCGGATCGCTAGTAATATTACAAGACTGAAGATTTCGTTTGGGTGAATGCGCTATTTATTTACAGAGACTTATCCGATTTCAAAAGTCTTTCACTGTTAGATAGTTCGTTTATCAAGGAAGGCTAAAGGATATATACCATCACGATATGACCAATATGAGTGGAGTTATGTGGGTGAAACTGATTTGAAAAATCTTTCACCGTTATATATACGATGGGTGATTGATGAGTATCCGGAACGACAAAGAAAAACTTTAGTTATCTATTTAAAACAATTTTATTTTACTTATGCATTTAGTCCACCGCTTTTCCAATGCCGTTACGCCAGTTTGATAAAATGTTTTATCTAATCCCTCAAAATACTCATCTACGGCGACAATGACTTCATCATTTGATGAAAATCTTCGGCCTCCTAGCCATTTCTTGAGATTCGGGGATAAGCGAAAGTCACCAAATCTGAGGAATAGGGGGGATCCGGTAACAATTCGAACCGCAATTCAGTTCGGCAACTGCAACCTTTGACGAGTGCACAGGTGCGTTGTCGTGGTGTGATGAAACTTTATTTTTGGCTAAATGAGGCCGTTTCTTTCGGATTTCTTCACTAACTTTAAGCTTGCATAATACTGCTCATTTATTGTTTTTCCTCTTTGGAAATAATCCACTAAAACATTCCTTAAGCATCCCAAAAAACAGTCACCATCACTTTGCCGGCCGACAAAACCGTTTTTGCATTCTCCGGCGCAGGTTATCCGCTCTCAGCCCACTGCTTAGATAGTTATTTTGTTTCAGAAGTATAATGATGTATCGATGTTTCATATACTGTCACATAACGCCACAAGAACTCGTAAGTATTACGCTTAAACAGCGCCATACACTCCGATGAATCGTCCACTCGTCGTTGCACTTGGTTAACGGTGAGCAAACGCGGCAGCCATCGCACGCGAAGCTTCTTCATTCGCAAATGTTGGTGTAAAATGTTAAAAACGCGGTCAGAGGAAATGCTTACCATCTCTGCTATCTGCCCAAACTTAAAGCATCGATTATTCAAAACGATGTTTTGAATCTTTTTAATCATGTCCGGATTTGTGACTTCATTTGGATGACCTGACCTGTTGACGTTTTCGCAGCTCTGTCTCCCACGCTTAAAATCAGTTACCCAAGTGTGAATTGTACTCCATGCAGGAGCAGTATTACCTAAAACATTGTCTAGCTTGACTTTAATCTGGGTTGCTGTTTTCCCTTTTTTAATCTTTTATTTTTGGGGGTTTTTTTAACCAACAAGGACATGACAACCCTATCGAACCTTATTACTTGAACATGTGACCACTCAAAATTAACAGTATGTTTTATTATATTGTCTAAGAACAAAAATTACTGCTGGACGATTATAATAATCAATTTACATTTTTTGGCTGCATATGATGTCGGTTTGGAAAGTATAATTTGGATCAGCCATATGTCAAAGAGATTTAACTTAAATTCGTTCGGCAGCGACTCCCGTTCACCTTTATTCCTGACACATTCCATTAGCGAATGTTGCACATCTTCAGGTTTGTTACACGTCAGACAGTTAGGAGAATTTGTTTTTTCCAGTGGATATACAAACTTTTCCAGTAGATATACAAAAAAAAAGTGGATAGTGTCCGGATCCAAGTCTACAAGCTAATTTAATATTATTTCTACTCAACCTATAGTTTTCAAACCTACATTTTTCAAACTATGGCAAGCGAGGAAGCTCACCCTGTATGGATTTGTACCGTATACCTTTTTCCTTAGAATTGTTTTCGAATTGAGTTCTCCAGTCATTAAAACATAACTTTCTAAATGTCGTTACTAGCTCCCAATAGTCCGATAAATAGGCAATTAAACTTCCATCTATGGTTGCCGGCCTTGCTACGCGGTCAGCTTCCTCATTAAATTTTAGACCAGTATGTGGTAGATCCCATTGCAATTTAAGATCTGTACCCCGTATATTCCTTGTGATAAAATATCTTAAAATATTATAGGCAATCGATGCATCTCTGCAGCCAGAGGCGCATCGAGCCACATGTTGTGAGGCCAGCTTACTGTCGGAAAATATAACTATTCTATTGAAATTGTGATAAATATGTATGATAAAGCCTGATGTATTGCAATGAGTTCCAAATACATTATTTTAGCTTCACAATTAATTTAAAATTTGGCTCTATGACGCAGGGCTTGGTCATAAAAACCCGCACCAAGTTGAAAGCTACTCCAAAGGTAGCGTCTGTAAAAACTCGATGCCAACCATCATATTTCTCATTTAACTCCGCAACAACATTACACCCGTATTCTTTTAGCGTAGGTAGTATACTCCTCCTTCCTCTACTGAAAACACAATAATTTGACTTAATGGGAGATAACTCCAAACCAATTTCGCTCAACTTAGGGACTATGGAATCTTATATTGGATATCTTGTCTTTATAATACAAAACGAAATCGACTGCATACTGAGACATCACTACGTCCGATAATCTGTATAAACTGTATATTATTAAATTGAAAATCTTGGGACATAGAGGGTCTCCTTGAGCTAAACCCTCATTGTCCATCTGGCCATCATTGAGTCACTATTGTTATCTAGCCTTACAAATAGCCCTCTTTCATTGAAAAATGACAACTAAATTAGTGCATATTTTGAATCCCACTTTTAGTTTGTCCAAAATATTTACTGCAACGTCTATCAAGACATTATTATACTCGTCTTGTATATCCAAAAACATGCGAGAATTTGTTATATTTTTGGAAAAACCAATTCGTATATATGTGACCAAACGTGTTATCAAGTCCAAGCAGGAGCAGGACTTTCTAAATCCGATGGTATACGGCGAAAGGACACACATTCGTGCACTGTTTCTTCTTTTTCATGCACCACACTAATCTTTTTAGTACTATTAAATGAAACGTTTTACATAGGCAACAAAAATTAAAGAGATAGGTCGTAACTTTGGTGATTAACTTTTATTATTAAATTTAGGTATGGGAATCATTTTGATGTCTCTGTCATTTTGATGAATCATTTGATATATATATATTATCCTATCATAGAGTAGGAAATTCCATCCTCGCCTGGTGCAGTCTTTTTTTTAACGCAGTACTCGAGTTCTTGCTATGTAAAATTCTGCTCTATAATCACATTTTTGGAGGCGAAAGTGGGCATAGAATTTAAAACGTAATCAGGTGTAAGCGACAGGAGTAATTTGTACTTCAACGGGAGGATGATTTTTTTGATTCTCTGAAACCTTTTGCTCATCTCAGGCGACGCCACATTTCATAGACTATAATTGTAAGATCAATGCAGTACTTCTGCCATCATCCATCTCAGAGATTTAGCCCTACTTATTATTTTATGGGATTATCTTATTTTTTCTTCTTGCCTGTTTAAGTTTTCTGGAGTAGTATTGCGTCGAAAGATAGACAAGGCTAACCTGCGCTGTGCAATTATACTAGAAATTTGTGGACTCCAATAATCTTTAGGTTTGTATTTACTAGAAACTACGTCACTGTAGGTTGCGGTATTATTTGGTGTATACGAGACTTGAGTACTATTACTTAATTATTTGTCTACGCTGTGAGACGGTTCCCGCTTTCCCTAAATAATCTCTTCTATATAAAAACTTGTTTCTCCCTCATTATTATTATTTTCATTATCATTCTTTTCATTCTCATTTTTATTTGCTTCTCTTTGACGTAAAAGGTGATTTTTTTATCTAATACAAAATGGTTACCTTTGCAATTAAGACTTTTAAATTCTGTTAGATCACAAATTTCATGGTTCCCTCCACACTTCGGACATAATATCCTTTTTTGTTGGACAAAACTTAATAATATGTCCGAACTGCCAAGAACTACTGAGACACCGGATACACATAAGGCTCAACTTTGAATAGCCATTCATATGCATATATGACGTTTGTATGTATGACGGTAGACTGTTACCTTGTGACAATTTATGTTATTCGATTCTATAGGTTAAAATCAGTTACACAGGTGTGAATTGTACTCAATGCAGAAGCAGTATTACCTAAAACATGTCTAGCTTGAATTTAGTCTGGGTTGCTGTTTTCCCTTTTAAAACGCAAAACTTTATCATCGCACGAATTTCC
This sequence comes from Eumaeus atala, assembly GCA_017140195.1. Lineage (NCBI taxonomy): Eukaryota > Metazoa > Arthropoda > Insecta > Lepidoptera > Lycaenidae > Eumaeus > Eumaeus atala. Next base: position 551,823 of record JAFELO010000373.1, on the reverse strand, counting down.
AATATTGAGGAAACTTACTGCAGAGAAAGTTCTAGGTCCCCTCACACAATTGATATCAGTTCGAATAAATTCAAATTTGGCGTCTTATTTTCGAAAAGATGATAGAATATAATGTAATGAATTTTGTCTGCCTCTCTTCTTTTAAGTCCGTCGTTTCGGCCAGTTATCAATCAGCCCTCGTAGTTCATTTAACAAGGAAGGCTGATGGCCACCACTACGATATGACCAATATGAGTGGAGCTATATTGGTGAAACCGCAGCACGATTTTGGTATAGATCAAATTCTTCTCTATGATGAAGAAACATTGTTTTCTTATCTGATAGTCGTATGTTTAACACAAAACTAAAACTATATATTCCTGGTCTTTTTTTAACTTTTAGATCAACGGATCGTTTTTTAATATTTATTTTACTAGCTGGGTCGCGGCTTTACTAGTTTATAACATATCCCAAGGGAAGCATTCACTACTATCAGGATAACATAATTTTTGTGTTTTTCCAGAAAGTTATAGTTCTATATTTGAACCAAATTTCTATCAAATCTGAAAAGTAAACAACATACGTACTTGCAATCCATTGCATTTATAATATTAACTTGTAGCGATCCATCCCGGCTTCGCCCGTCTTTTTTTTTATATGCAAAAATTATACTCGAATACTTTCCTCGGCAATCGTTCTATCCATGCGTGAAAACCGCACGTGAATCTGTATAGTAGACTTCGGTTTATAGCATGTATAGACAAACTAAGATTATGTGTAAGGGTGCAGATGTAGTTATTTTCAGTTGCTGTCGTAACGAGCATGAGTGAGGTAAAAATTATCTTCAAAACTAGCTGTCACTTACGCGTCAGAGTGGCAACTCGCAACAGAAAGAGGATATGAAATTGTAAAAAAAGTTTGAGACACGAATGGCAACAAAGATATTAGTTTTTGTTATCACATAAAGCTACTAGTTCATAAACAGGCGTATAGCTGACACCTATCATCATCATCATCATTATCAGCCCTTATCGGTGCACAGCTGGACTTATGCCTATCTCAATGAACGCCAAAACGACCGATCTCTTGCTGCTCGTATGCATCCCGGCCCGGCCGCTGCACGGAGGTTGTCGAGCTGTATAGCTATTCCTAAAAATGTAATAAGTTCCTTATTGAATTTATAATTGATATTTTCTTATGGTCAATAATTTGGCGGCAAGGTATTCCTAGGAATTTGATGATTCCAACGTGTCACTATTTCGGTGGGCAGAATTCTTGCTCAGCAGACATAGCGGAAGCTATGGTGATGCGTTTCATTGCCCATTGGAGGGACAGAGGAAGCCAGGCCAAGTATGACAATCAAGGCGAGGCTGCGGCAGGTTAAAGAAGTAGTGCTCACTATGTCGTGGCGGTGGGTTTAGTAACCAGGAGTGAACCCAGGCGAAGCTAATTGAACGGAGGAGTATTCATCACAAAATTGTGCCGCGAGACACACATTCAACCAGAACCTACCCAGGGTCAATGAAGGCGCGTAAATGCGTTTCCCCTCGTAAACAAAAAAAAGGTTAAGGAAGTAGTGCAAAGTAGGTTATTATTTAGTAGTAAGAGTTAGTCAGCCAGGTGGCCATGGTGCATTGCAGCTGAACTGGACGGATGCGACCGGGGCGGCACACTTTTCTCGCATTATAAGCCCGTCAAGTGACACTATACTGCAACGTTTTGTGGGGTTTGTTAGTAGCCAGTGACCCAAAAAGGAGGCGGTGGAGGGAAGGAGGGCAACACACTTGTATAACAATTATGCGAATGTCTATGGGCGTCGGTAGTGTAGTGGTGTAGTGGTAGCCGGTATCTTTACCCCCGAATACTATAAATTATTACTTAAGGTAAACGCACAAGCTTTGCAGATAAAACGAGAAATACATGAAATCGCGTCGCCTAACGTTTAATTTCCAATAAGTACACACGTAAGTTACAAACTGGCCGCCTGCGAATACGCGCACTTTTAAACGTAAAATGTTATAATGTGAGTTCCAAATTAGAGCGGTATTTGTTAGATAGTATCTGGTGCCCGCGACCTCAGTCGTGTATTTCTTCATTTTCAAAGGTTCTGCATCAGAAGTTCCAGTTTTCAAAACAGATAACACCATATATTACGGTCATATGCTTTGGCGCTGCTAAAGGCACAAAAGATGGTGGGCGTGAAGGAGCTGGGCATCGGTCCCTTCTGGATACGCCAGTCGGTTACCGGAGCGCGGGTTTTTATATTGCCCGGCTCTACAAGTGGCGAGGAAGTGGAAGTGGCGGAGATAGTAAAGCTGACCTAAGGCTCTCGGGCCAAAGTGACACGTTCACTTTAGAGACGTTGGCAACTGCGGTGGCCTGGGATGGGGCCACATTCGTCAAGGCAGGCTGCCGGGGGTGCGGCGGTTCGGAGAGAGGTGGTAGTCGTGGGCATGTACTTCTCGCCATATCGCAACCTGGCGGCCAGGTGTTAGTGGCAGGGGACATGAATGTGCCAATTCCATGGAATTAGGTGACCCGGTCATGGACACGAAAGTGAAGGGGGTGGGAGAATGGGTGGTAGCTGCCGGAATGTATCTGCTTAGTGTGGGGGTAGTCTATGTGAGTGCGTTGGTGGGTAGGTCATCCTCGTCGACGTCTAGGTTGCAAAGCTGGTTTCCGCGTTGGACGCTTACAAGGCACAACCGGGAGCTGGCAGAGGAGGCCGAAGTCGTCAGCCGTTAGAGCGTCCCGCCGCTGTCGGAGTTAGGGGCGGACGAGATGGCTGGTCGTTTCTGCGACGCACTTATTGCGGTACGCGCTCTATCTCTGGGCTCTGTTAGCTGATTTCCAGATCACCAGCAACGGGGCCGGAAACCGGAGCAGGCGAAGACACATCCAGGACGTCGACAGGGACGACAAGCGCTCAGGATCTACGAGGAGAAGGTGAAGATTCTGTAGCAGGACATTTGACGAGCCCAGGTTGAGCCACTGCTGGACCTGCATAAGGAGCTCGAAAGAGACCCCTGGGGGTGACCTTACAAATGGGTCCTTACAGGCGACCACCACATGCTAGAGTCTCCAGCAAGTGCTCCTGTCGTCCTGTCTGCTGATTGTAGTTGAACTACTCCCCGACACACTCGTGTGCTCTATACCCCAGGATGGCTCAGCAGACGTCGGACGAGGAGGAGAGTTCCACTACCAGTCACGGAGTTTGAAATAAAGGTGGCTTCTGAATTTGTCCGCTGTCTGCGGTCTTGTCAGTTCCCGGAGGCATGGAAGAAGGGTCGGCTATGCCTATTACCTAAGGCGGGAAGGGCCCTGGACTCGGTATCGTTGACACCAACCTGCCGGTGGTGTTGTTGAAAGAAATTGGAAGGCCTATGAAAGAATTTTGCCCTCTCGGCTGGTTCAGCACTTGGAGGAGGGCTCAGAACCCGGACTCGAGTCCCAATTCTGGTTCCAAGCACACCGGTCGAACGTCGACGCCTTCAAGCTCACGCGGACAGTGATAAGTGAGATGGAACACAGGAGGGAGTTGCTGATCGCGGTGTCCTTGGTCATCGCGAATGCTTCAAACAGCCTCCCGCACAGTGTGACACGGGAGGCATTGACTTTCTTCGGAGTGCCCCTGTATCTGACTGTTGGAGGTATACCTTTCCGATCGCAGATTGGACCTAAAGATCCGGTCGGGGCGGCGTGACGGCTGCGGCGTCTCGCAGGGATCGGTACCTGGTCCGATCATGTGGGACGTCGGGTACGACTGGGTCCTACGGGTCATCTCCTCCCCGGGATGGGCTCCTCGTATATTCTCGAGGGAAGGATTTTGGGAGGCGGCGCGGCTGGCTGAGGTCGGTGTGGACCTCGTAGTCAGCAGCATAGAGAGGTTCGGGCTACAAATCAGACTAGATGACGTCAGATGTCCTCATCTTTCCCTCGACCGGCCGCTGGAGACACCCACCGTGGGTTGCAGCTACTGTTCTGTCTCGGATATTAGAGATCTCGGAGAGAACTTCACGCTAGACGGGCCCCATCGTGTCCATCGGATGGGGCAGGAATGTATTGCGGTGTACACACAATCGAAAACACAGACAGATAAATTTTTATTCCTCAATTTTTATTTTTCTATTATTAATATTTTTGAAAAATATTTAATGTATGGACACACATGTAAATTATATATGCTGCGATAAATAATACTTTGCGTTTTTTCATAAAGAATACACACGCGCGCAAAAACACACATGACGCTCACATATCTTCACATCATCAGTTCCCCAATAATAAGCTTTAATACCCATAATTAGTATATATGCTGTAAAATAGAACATGTTTATGTTTTCTATGGTAAAAAGCTGTACGTGCAAACCTGAGTACTTCCTAAATGGGCTAGCATGATCAGGGAAAGCATTGTTAAATAATTATGGCGTTTATACAATAACTACAAAAGAAATCTTTGTAACGATAGTAACTATTAATAATAGAAAACCTTATGCCATTCTTCTCTTCTTAACCAATGTTTATTGAGCAATTATAAATATGTAAGTAGATATAAGTTTGATCATAAATTCTATGATTTTTGCGGTTCCTGACACGGATTAGATGTCCAGAGATATTCCTAAGTTCTGGGTAAATAAAACTAAGAAAGGTGCAAATAAATTTATGTGAGTGAGTCTTTGTACCGTAAGACATCGACTGCTCCTTTCACCCACTATTAAAGTAATAAAAATAGGCTTCATTACATTGTAAAGCTGACGTGTATAAATATTCTTATTGCTAGAAATATGAATCAATAGAAGTATTGTGTTAAAAGTAATGACTCGCTTATGTTTTGTCACGGTCAAATGGCGTCACAGAAATGAGAACAATCAAGAAAATGCGGACCATCAATAATTCAAAGCAATACGTCCATTATACTCGGGCACATTAAGGAGATCCTCGTAGAATATTGGGGAGGGGGGCAGGCACTCCGCTTCCCGTTTCACTACCTCGTTGTTTTCTTTCTTGAAGTGTAACTTATTTAGGTGTGTTGATAATTTTTTGGGTGAAAAAAAAATCATGACACTCGCGTCATCGTCACGTCAAGTCAAAAGTCTCTTTGTGTCCGAGCGACATGATATAAGTGTGTATAAAAATATGTAGGTCTTAGAGATAAGAGCATACCCATTCCTTAAAGGCCGGCAACGCGTCTGTCAGACGCCTAGTCTAACAGATAACTATGGGCGGCGGTAGACACTACCTACCTGCTCGTTTACCTCCTATCTCATTAAAAAAGTATAGGTGACTATGCCTTAACTATGATTAAGGTAAACTTTCATTGTAAGTGCAAAAGCGCTTTAATTAAAAGCCTTCGTGTGTGTGATTTTCACTTCATCTTCAATGCAATTCTAAATCAGCATCACCTGTCATCTTTAGAAGTGAAATTTCTACGACTTATTTGTAAAAATATATTGTGTGTGTATATGTTGATTTTCAATATGCTTATGATTTGGCGTGAAAACATTGAATTTTCATCCTGGTTATCAGCTCTTTGATACGCTTCCTACTACCTTGAATCCGATAAATTCTAAAGGTGTCGAAAACATCAAATACAGACAGACAAATATCAGGACAGGACCTATAATGTACTTGGAATATGCTCGACGTAAGTTTCTTGCCGCTCCACATGAATGACTGTTCCATTATTCTTGTTATAGATGGCGACGGACACGCAAGCCCACATAATGTATAAAGAGATGTCTGTCTCTATTGAAAAGAAACCAACGATCAACCAAGTCATATACCATAAAGCTGGACGGCGTTATAAAGAAGATGTAAGTGTGGCTTCAAGCATGGGTACGCCTAGCGCCTATGTATGCAGGATAGTTGCAGCGGCATTGACACGGCGGATATTGACCAAACCGTGCGGGTGGACACATGCAGCTGCAGACTAACGCTCCGAATGTATCAAGTGCAGGAAGACCATACCTTTCCTAAATGTAGTTAGGAACATTATATTCTGTGAAGTTCACAACGTACATGAGCAATATTTTCATTTTATCATACATTTATGGTTTACATAGGCCTTTACTTACCACGCCACATTGCCAAAAGATAACTAGATAACCTTGAGTAACTGGTTGTATTAGTGTTGCCTAATATATAATTGCCTAACATAGACAGGGAAATATCACGGGCTGGTCTGACCAATTTTGTGCCATTGCGGGACTCACTGTGTCTACAGCCGTGAGACGAGGTGAAGATAGATATAAACATATAACTCAGCTGAATGGAGACAATTCGTCAATGGTTCCGTTTTTCAGGGTAGACACAACCTTTAGCAATGAAGATTACGACTGAGTGAAAGACTTACCATGTCATAAAGATATATAATTTTACCAGTAACACTATATATTATTAAATTGACAAACGAGTTCCGATAACCTTGTGCCAATAGCTCTTCGTAGGTCAGGGCCAGGTTTTGAACTTAAATAAAAATTGGCGACGTCCAAAAAATATTTTTATATATTCTTTTAACAAAAACCATTTTCCTTTGATTTTGTAAACATCAGAACTATTTTACCCACTTGAGATGTAAGGTATATATATATATTTTTTTTATTAAATAGTAATAGAATACCCAACAAGGATTAGATGTCTACTTGGTCTGGCGCAACACGGCGAAAAAAGTGTACGAAGATCTGATGATCTGGAAATGTAGAGCGTTGATATTAGTCACTGATATCTATATTATTTATGGATAGCTGATAGTAGACAATGGATAAAAACCGATAACAGCCCAAATCTCCGGCGGTCAGCAACGAATACCACAACACTCAATAGCATCGTAGCGGTAATAGAAATCGTATGGTTTTGATACAAAAGAGGCTTGCAGAGGACTGATAATCGCTGATTACTAGTCTCTTCCCAACCCCTATCAATGCAAGTACAGTGCTTCAAGAACAGCGATACTAAGCCCTTATTGTCAAATCACCTACGACACTCGCATCTGTGTCCATGCTAACAGAAATCTCGTAGTTACTGTTTAGAAGTGGCAGCCGTTCGGCCGTTTTGGCCTATTTAAAGAGTTCTACATTGGCTTCATAAACGCTGAAGACTCGTATCTTTCCATCTCTAACGTGATGGTACTTGGGATGTAAGTACCTTGATGTAGGTCTTAAGAGCTGAACCAGAGGGGCGACTTGGAAAAGAAGGCTCCGTGCCGTCCTGTATACACGTGGTAGCCGCTCGGCTTCACTAGTCTCCATCTCTTACAGGGTACCTTGACGTAGGTCTCAAGAGAGAGCGGCACCACACCGCCGGCGATAGGCCGCAGTTCCCGCGACGCTCGTAACAGCACCATCAGCAGCAGGCGGCGCAGGCGCACCGACTCGCCCACCCAGCGCATCTCGTACGCCGCGCCCGCGACTAGACCGCTCTTAGCAAAGGTAAGGAAATTACAAACTTGTACCCAACATTGTATCCTATTTTTTTGCATGTATTTTCGTTCACGCAAAGACTATTGAGTGAATTGTCTTGGCAATTTTTTATAGTATACGGAGCAAATGAACAATCGAGGCCTTTTCACGACTATCGACGCCCATGCACATCCAAATAATCACTATGCCGATGCCTTCTCCCCCTACTGGGCCACAAACCACTCGAAACGCGAGACTGGAGATGTGTCTTTAAGGCGGTAGTATATGAACGAGAGTTACCTCCCTCCTCCTATGAAGCATGGCACTACCGCTTCCTTCCTTCTTGCCTTTTATAAATAATATATAAATAAATAATCTTTATTTGCAAGAATATGGTGTACATGGTTGTCCGAATTTGATAGGTCCATATATTCTACTTGATTTGTGTGCAAATATAATATTAGATATCTGTTTATTTAGTATAAGTTTTTGAATTATATTTCAACAATAAATATAGTTAATTACATTTATCATTATTAAATCAGTAAAATAATTAAATGGTTTGTATTATAATAAATCATCATTACATTATTCTTAATTTAAATTCTTTATAAATAACAATTTAATTATTTCTTTTACTGATTACCATCTAGAAAGTATTAATTTATTAAATAATTAATTTTTTTAGTAACCAGTTACACAATTATTTTTGAAATCTTTTTAATTTAGTCCTTTTAGGTATGCAGGGAATTTATTGTAGATGTATATCGCAATACAATAGCCATTTCTGCTATATATTTATACTCGCTGGTGAAGTAACAGCAATTTATAGCCGTCTCTCGAACTTCCTGTGGCCACTTCGGACTTTTCAGTAAAGTACAAATTCATATTTTTATCTAAAAATATAGATATTTCATATATGTACTGGCATTGAAGTGGTAGTATTTTAAGTTCTTTAAATAATGGTTTGCAACTATCAAAGTAATGCGCATTACTTAGACACCTAATACACTTCTTTTGAATACGAAATAAGGATGTCTGCCGAATTTCTCCATATTATTATACCATATCTTAAGATAAAGCCGTGGTAAGATAATAGCTCGGTTTTGGTGGCAATGACTCGCTTTATATTTTTTAATACAAATATGTATCTATCTAATTTTAGACATATATTATCTACGTGCTCTTTCTAAGTACAGAGATGAATAACTTAAAAACGAAACTGTTTGTGCTTCCTCAATTGTTTTACCTTTATAACTTACCTTTTACTCTAGGTCCCTACTGTTGCATGTTTTAACTTGTATTAATTTAGTTTTTGTTGTATTGATATTATTTGATTCTAAACAGTCTACAGTGTCACAGTAACAGTCTTAAGGTGTTATTTATTTACGTATTATATAAAAGTGCATTTTATCCTTTTACTAATATTATTGTGTCATCGGCAAATAATATGCTTTGGTGTGTTATTACATTTGGTACATCATTGATGTAACACAGGAACATCAGAGGTCCCTGAATAGATTCTTGTGGGATTCCATTACTGTTATGCATAAATTAAGATCTATGGATATTTATGACCTTGTCATTCCTGCTAGTAATTTTAGCACATTGCTGACGGTTTGTTATTTAGCTTTTTATCCAATCGTATGCTACTCTTCTGATTCCATGGTAGTACGACTTATTATGTAACATGTCATGCGAAACGAAATCAAACGCTTTAGTCATGTCTAGAAAGATCCCCGTTATTGGTATTTTAGAATTTAAATATTCGGTTATTGTCTTGACTAGAGCAAAGCAAGCATGTATTGTTGATTTATTTTCCTAAATCCAACTTGTTCTGGCTTAAGTAGTCTATTTTCATTTTAAAATTTATACATTTTTCAAACATTACCTTCTCCAATAACATTGGCTTCACTATAGAGTATTTCATGACAGTTGGGAATATGCCATCATTCATTGTTAAATTTATAATATGAGTGAGAGGTGGTATTAATTTTACTTTACATGCCTTTATAATTTTTGTACATATGTCATCTTATATATATTATTATATGTCTTATTATATATATTTTATATGTCTGTAGATATTTTATTTTTTAGTTCTTTAATAACCCTGCAAATATTCGTTTCAGAAACTGGCTTTAAAAATGTATTATTATTGATTATTTTTTTCATTGTCAAATTTATTTATATTATTAAAAGAATTACTTATTTTCTTGGGACGTGATGATGTGAAATTGTGTTCTCTGACACTAAACTCGTAACGAATCAATCAAATGAAAATAGGAAGTGATTCATAACAATAACACATCTTCACGCCGGCTCCCTGTTGGAGTGTATTTGAGGAATTGATTTACCAAATATAAAAGTTAAAAATATATTGCTTGTTTCTCTATTAAAAAAGGGTCACTTGCTTCCAGAGCCCCACTTTGCGTTTGCCCCGTATGCCATAGAAAATACCACTCACTTCAACCTTCAGCTCGTTACCGTAGTAGCAGTACAGGAATAGCTCAGTGAGGATGCAGACGATGAACAGTATCATGGACGCGAATTCCACGCTTGCCACCGCCAGCTGCGGTTGGACAACACTCAATCATACATCATTGCTGCATTGCATCAAATTGGTACATAGGAGGGGAGGATGAAAGGAGTCAACGCATCTGCATAAATTCGACAGATGTTTATGGGCGACGGTAGTCATCAAAAAACCTACTGTACTTTTGCCTATTTATATTAAAATAGTGCTCGACTATTTCTTCTTCTATGTTATAAAAGGAGCAGTCCGGAGCGTTTTTATGACTACCGACACCCATAGACATTCATATAACTACTATGCAGCTATACTATACCTTCTCTCCTTCTCCAGTGGGCCACCGATTGCCAAAAGCAATGTACAAACTACCGGAAACTTACACTGGCAATCTTGTACGCAGCCATGCACAGAATCCCTGCTCCTACAGCCACCTGAATGAAAATTGCAGTACCAAACACGTCCTGGAAGGTGCTCGCCGTACTGTAAACAAATGGGAACAGATAGTTTAGTGGTGGACAGCCTAGCAACAAGACTTCGGGTTGTTGGATTAGAATATCGAATGAAATCTAAATGTTATTTTAGATTTCTCAATAACAATCCGGAGTCAAGAAGTTGGAGGTATCATATATCCATGCACAGAGGGCACGGTAAGCGTTTCTTATATGCCTTCTTCGTCCTAGCCTTATCCAGTTTATTTATTTGATGATATGGCTTGACATGGGTACTAGTTTTACACAGACATCTGCAATCCAAAAGGAAGACCCGCCCCAGTCCTTGATGAGGACGTATTCGGGTTTCCTCATGATGTATTCCTCCACCTTCACAATGTAAGAACACTAGAAAATAAAGTAAATTGTGTAAGTGTTTATAACAAGTATTCGGTTCATCCGCGAGTCCCGCACACTCCTATTTTCACCGTTGCATCCCAGTACTCACTCACGACAAGTGACAGTACACAAATGCATTTCCCCGCGAAACAAAATAAAAACAACGGGTACTTAATACAGATCTCGCTAGATAAGATTATTCCATAGTAATAGAGTTGAAATAAAACTAACATGGTGACCATCTGATAGTGCTTATAGCACCGCACTAGAGAGTGAATCAGGAGCTCCTCGTAGTTCCCTGGATTTTCCTCGCACTCCTGTTTCGCTCGCTCCGGCAGACTCCGTAAGTCTTCTCTACAATCAGAACCCATTACAGTTTTAATTTATAGCAGTAATTACTTGTATAGTGAGTAATTTAATTCGGCGGGCGGCGTCGGCGTTGGACTACGACGTTATATGACCTGAATTGTAAGAGATTTTATATTTTTAGGACACGGCAGATAATGGCCTCGATATGGCACGCTACACAGGTATATAGTAGCGCATAGGTCAAAGACCCCGGGTGCCTAAGCTGTGTGAGCAAAAAGCGTCGGCGTGTATAGCATAATACCGTGTAGACTGTGACATGTCTAAGAATGGGCACGAGGGGTCGGAATTTTACAGCAACCAGAATACACAACAAGGGATTGTACTAAATGCAAAATTATAAAATTGAACAATTTACTAATTTAAAGCGGTGGACTCAACTTGGTCATGCAATACTAAACAATTAGGATGGCTAAAAACTAAAAAATGAGGTTAATAATTAATTGATCCTAATATTATATAAAAGTACCTTATTAAAACCTATTTATTACTTTATGGACGTATAGAATTTTGCTACAAAAACTATAATTATTGACGACGACGACATGAAGTATTTGGATACCTTAGCATCTCAAGTTGTGTTTTACACTGGTGTAGTATGGTGGCCATGAAGCCGTCCATGGTGGTGTTGGCGATACCCACGAGAGTCGTAACGTAATGCGAGTAGAGCAGCGTTGGTACAAAACTGCAAAATTTTTTGGTATTAAATTTGAAAGGATCGCAATTAGTATCGCAAATGTAAGCGCGCAAGCCGGACCCATGACTTTGGTAGGTCGGTATTCGCCATTTGGCCACAGTTCGTTGTCGAGACTGGACGCTTACGTCTTTTGACGAAGGTGAAGCTAGCTCTGATTCCTGAATGTCACAGTTTTAGCATGACTCATTAAGATGTTACAGAAGAAATTATGCCCTCCGTGCGGCAGGAAGGATGAAGGAAATAAACGTATTTACATAGCTTATATAATTTGAGCAAGAATTGAAGAAGTAATCGAATTGGCCACGACTGGGGTACCTTTCGCTCAATTGACGCTACCGTACAGTGATAGCTTTACTTTACCGAAAGAAACTTCTATTGATGTTTATAAGTCAAAAGGTTTTGATAGTTTTTCACTTATATAAAATATTTAGAAAGGATACACACAGAGATCACGTCACTTCAGAGAACATAGAGTGTGTCCACTCCAGCACTATGCTGGCCCAAGCATAGTTTGGGAGTGGATGACATCTGGAAAGACAGATTGTTGGTGGACAATTGAGAAGGTGGGATCTAGATCTCTGTGATGCCAGCTCAAGATGAATACGAGTAGCTCATGCAGGTTGCCCCGTAAGTAATGGATCAAACATGAGGGGTCATAACACTTCGTCGCCCCTCATTTTTATCGCTATTTATTTTTATTTTATTTAATATATATATGTACTCGGGCTTTACACTGAACAGTACATGAGAGCTAGCTGAAAGCATCATTTTACCATTAAATTAAAATAACTCATAACTTCAGAACTACAAGACCTTGGATCAATAGATCAGTAGTCTTTTTAGTTGGACAATTTTCGCTCTTTTGGACTTACTGGAAATTTTGTACAGTAGAGTAGTTTTGTACAGAGATTTAGGCGTAGACGTAAGTACAGCATTGGTTAGAGGGAAAGTTGATGATGATACTCACAGAGGGAGGGGATGCGTATCAAATGCTGTCCAGAAAGAAAATTCGACGCGGTGGCCACCAGCCCGACTCAGCACCGGAAACACGAGCCACAGGTGACAAACCAGGACGGCGCAGCCGGCGTACGCGCAGAGCACGCGACGCGCCGTGGCCGCCGTACGTATGCGTCGTCCCGCTCCTCGTGCCGCGTTCAAGAGCGGTGCTGTCACACATAAATGTTTGATGGGTCGTGTCCACACAGGCGTGTGCCTAGTATGTGTGCATAAAGCACCGTGCGTATATGAGAAAAAGCTTGCCGCGCACGTTGTCGCAGTACAAGCGCACATTCTCGTGATGAACGTCTCTTTTACTAGCGAAACTACCGTCAATACTGCCCCTTATATGACGTTCCGTGGCAGTAGCATCGTTGTAATATACATGTCGCATTCTGTGTATATTATCGTTTCGTCTTCGAAAGAGGTAAGGAGGCGGGGTAAATTGCTGATGTAATACAGTTTATGAATGGCACGTTTATGAATGACACCCCTATTATCAGAGGTGTGTTCCATAAGTCAGGTAGCTTGAGTTCTTCATGCTGATCGACTGTACTAGAATATTACGGGAAACTCAAGGTCATTCTGATAGTTACACACGCAAATGTAACGAGCACACTGCAACAGAAGTAACGTACTGTCGAGGCTGTGCAGTATGTCGTCGATGCGGTCGGCGTCCACGTAGAACACGACCTGCTTAGCGATGGATGTGACGTGACATAGCAACAGGAACATGACGCGCGACAGTTTGTCCATGTCGTTTCGCTCGAGATATGCGTACACGCTCTCCTGCAAGGTTGTCAGATACATTCGCATTTCGTACAGAGAGCCGAAAAAAAATATATGATATAATATATACAAAACAATTATAATATTTTAATGTCGAAAAGTGGATTAGCAGTGAGTATTTGCAAGGTGTAAGCTGCTTGTGACCGTGACTCGTGGCACTCTCTGAGGGAGGCCTAAATCCAACAGTGGACGTTTTCTGCTGCTTATGCTGATTCTTATGCTGATGATGAAGCTAATAATGCTTATGCCGATAACAATGATAATTATGATGATTAAGATAATGATGGTTTTATATTTGTAGTATTTTTTGTCACAACTAAAAACCTTGAAATTCCGATAAGTTTCCACACATTACCTGTAGGAGAAAGGTGGTAGTAAACGACAGTACCACCGCGCGGTATATGCCGTGCACCAGGGCCGCTGCCCCGCCGCTGTCTCTTCGCCGCTGGAACCCTACGGCTCGTAAGAGGCGCACGTGTGGCGCCAGGCACTCGCCCGCTGAAGACCTACGGTTACAATTTATCATCATATTTTTATATCATATCAGGTAAACATTTTACATCAACAACACGGATGCCTTAGGATGGCGGTTACTTATGTAATCATGTACTGTGCATTTATGGAAATCAATGTATGTACATAATTGTAACGTCTGCTGGCAAATGTGAGCGTTTCTCTCCAAAGTTAAACCTGAACAAGTCGTTGTATACGAGTTACTTAGATTGATTTACAACGAAGGAATATGTTTATCATTCGTTGGAACATACATAATTTATGGGACGTTAATATTTGATGTAAGGAAAAGGGGCGGAGACATCACTGGTAACAGTTTAATTACAGCTGTGGATAACAAGGGGGTCGTTGGATGGTCATGAGGGGTCCGCTGGGTGTTGTTAATTAGGGGGTCGTAGGTATCTGCTAAAAGAACACGTCACGAGATTGACTGGGGCGTGATCGCCTGCCACTTTTAATTATACAGCTACAGTTATTACCGGTCCTGTTGTTAAGCGTTTGCTATAATTAATTAATCAGATTTTGCCCGTGGCTTTGTACGACAGGCGTTTCAAATGCGTAATAGTGATGTCACGAGAATGTGATCTGAATAAAAACTTTATGTTTGTTTACTGACGATAAGTTTACGTAAATAAAAACTTAAAGTTCTCTAAATGATTTCTGCGCACGATGGAGTGATGAAGACGACTTGTTACGCTCTCTCGCCCGGAGACTCCGACTTTTCGAAATTAATATGATGTCATACTTCTCGTACATGGAACTAGTGTTATCGATTTAAAATACGTCATCACGTTTAAATCTTTGTGTCTCGGCTCCGATGTTATAATTTGGATTGGACTGGGAAGTTGCTCAAGAGAACTCGCATAGTTCGTTAGCAAGGTGATCCATTAGTCTTTCTCTCGGCCGATTAATATTTCACTATAATTTTCCTGCCGTGCGTATAAAACCGTTTCTAAGGAATAAACTCCAAAAATTTTAATGCGTAAGTAGCCCCACGTCCAACCTACAAATTCTAAACGGCAGTTTTTTAATATTTTTTATCGTGGTATATATTTGCCTGGCTATATATTACGTTAGAGTGAATATACCGTAGAATTTATATCGCTAAACTCTGCTCGTCCGTAGAAGCGCTGAAGAATTTGACTTGAGTTGTTTTTCAGTATTCACCACACCACCTACGTCACATTTTATAACTTCCTAATTTGATCGGTACAACATTCTAGTCTGTATCGCAATTCAAAATTTGAATGTAAATTACAATAAGTGTCATCCATTAAATCGGGTGTTAGCAGGAACTGTCTGTAATAAAAAATGTTTCATTTGTGTTTACAGCTTTATAATTTTTGTTTAAGCAAAAAAATATTTTCTGTTGTAGAGAATTTTATTTAGAATACCGATTTTAGCCACAAAATTCGTGTGCATGACTAAAAAGTTTGTGACTTATACGATGAAAACCCCGATATAAATGAGTGCCTCTTTCCAACATGGCAGCCACAGGATAAGAGTGGCCAACGTAAAGACAATATAGATTGATGTCTTAAGTTTACGCAAATGTTAGTCATTACATTAAAACTGATTTTACGGACTTTATCGCGGTTTATTTAATTTTTTATCTAGCCCGACATTTCAGGAGCTTTACAGCTACTATGGTCACGGGTGGACTGAGATGACAGATTTCCTGATGAAACAAGTTTCTGAAAGTATCTGTAAAATTAAAACTTTATTTGTTCCGGTTAACGCAAACAGTACTTATTACATCTTGCTGTCTTGAGGTATTATGTTTACTTTTTGACCTTCACCACTGGGTCCCAAGCGGAGGGAAGAACCCACACATGTTTCATATCGGCTATATGTTGTTTAACGCGAGTTTCTATAGATCTTTCAGTTTGTCCTATATAGGAGAGTCCACAGTCACATTCGAGCTTGTAAAATTCTGCATCTTGCAGAGGGATATGGCATTTCACTAATTGTAAGAACTGACTTATCTTCTTTGGCAGTTTAAAATAAGTTTTATTGAAGCTCGCAAAGAATATAGCCAATTTTACCAGTCACCCCTTTTAAGTGTGGTAATACTGCAGGTAAGCGCTCGACAGTGGTAGATTTCACTCGGCTTTTGTGGAGCAGACGGGGAACCCGAAACTTCTAGTCTCGCAGAACTTGCTTGACATGTTGAAGTTCGGTACTCAGGTGTTTATTACAGATGCCTCGTTGAGACAAAGATTTTCCCAAGGTAGACAACTGTGTTGGATGGTGAGGAGAATTGCCGTTTAAATACTGATCAGTATGGATATTTTTCTGTATGTTGTATGACTGAACGTGTTGTTGGGATTACGGATGATCAAAACATCTAAGAAAGATAAACAATTATTTGCCTCTAGCTCCATTATAAATTTTATTTTGGAGTTTATACTATTTAGATCGTTGAAGAATATGGTTACTTTATCAAATCAAAAGAATATGGTTCAAATGGCATCCTCCTCAAAGTCCTCCATAAAGATATCTGCGACTACAGGGGATACTGGTGAACCCATCGCTACTCCATCTACTTGTTTGTAGAATTGATGATTCCACATCATATAGCCAGGCGTGAGGCAATGTTTTAATAGCTCAGCATATTCCAGTGGTAGGTTGTTATCCTTCAGCTTTCCTGTTGTGTAGTTCCCAAAAAAAGAGACAAACCCATTTGTAGAGGTGGCGTCGGTCCCTTAGAGGGCTGACGAGCTGTCAAGGCGCCCTGACGATTTGTTGATCCGGGGCACCTCACCAAAGGCGGCACTGATGCACTCGCGGTATCTGTGGGTATTCGGCACTACAGTGTGCCGCGAGCCCCACACCCATCTGTACCCCAACCAGGGCCAGTGAAAGCGCTTAAATATGTCCCGCGTCGATGGAAAAAAGGGATACATACCAGACCTATTAATACGGGTGTCTATGTTGGTTAATAGAGTTAAAGAATGTTATGTTTGTCTATCTCATATTATGAGATGAGAGACAGATAGTGAGCCATATTTGTTTTTTCTTTCGACTTTGACGGACGCATTTTACATTGAATTCACATAATATGTACATGGGAGCGACCCCACAGAATTTGACTTTATGTTGACCAACTCAGTACACGTAATGTTCTTTTTTAACCATGTATTAACTAGCAGATCCTTGCGGTTTTTACCCGAGTTAACATCCGAAAAATGTATGGATAGGAGTTTTGTAGGATTCGTCTTTATCGGGTGTCTGCACTCTAAAAATAACAGTCTGCCAACCTGCTAAATATAAAATTTGTAGATGTTATAGTTTATAAGATTTCGCGATTTATCACTGAGTGATATTTCGCTTCTACAGCTTGGGTTGTTGAAACTACTCCGGTAAATTCTCTAGTACTTAATAGTTTAGTAGAATCCCATTCTTGCTTGGCTTGAATATCGTGACATTGGCGATAATACTTTCAGGCAATGGTTTATACTGTAGCCATTTTTTTTTAAATAATCTGTGGCATTTGCGCTATCAAGACATCTATCGACGCCCCATAACTGGAAATGCGTCAAGCCGTTCAAGCTGTAGGAGGTAAAAGGGAAATGTACATACACACATACATACATACAAACATACATATGTACACATATGCAAACATATATATATATAAATATATATATATAATTATACATATACAAGAAACATTACCATCCGCCTTACCACGGGCACATTGTAGTCACAAGTCAAATTTACAGTTTCATTTTTAGATTTTAGTCCTTTACTCCACGACATAATATTCACTTTTATTTTTATATTTTCTTGTTATCTGCCGTCACATGCAATTCGAATATTGGCGATTTTAATACGACGCGATATCCCATAACAGAAAACAAAATAATGTTGTTGTAATCATTATAAATAATTGTTACGCTCTTATTGTTTGTATTATAAATGACCAAGTAATAATTTTGGTACCCATATAGTACTAATACCATTAATTGGTATTAAAAAAGTGAATAAATTATTACCTAAATAGTATTTTCAGTGTTCATAAGTGATTTATCAAATACCTACTCGAAATGCTGAAACTCAATAGTGTTGTCTAATCCATAACTGCTCATGTTTAGTAGGTATTATTTTGAAATCTTACTAACACGAAAGCAAACAAAGTAAATATTGAAAAGAGTTTTTGATGATTAAGAATAAAGAATGTAACACCTTATTAAACAACGTAGGCAGGAAATTTCAAAATACCACAATAACAAGAACAATGCATTTATAATGACCACTTCAAACAGCGGGATAACGTGACAACAGCGTACGACAATTGTTGTTTAAAAACAACACAATTGTATAGATAGTTGTATTATTTTTAAACAGAAAAGATGGACTATTTTATATACAAGCAATTAACAGAAACTAAACCGCAGTGAACAAGAAAAAAGAGAGCCATGAAGAAAAATGGAAACTGAGCTTGAACTTGTTTCTGCAAATAAAATATTATTGTACAAATGTACTTGGCACATATTGGACTAAAAAGTAAATATAATCTCCTATAAACATTGTCTGCATGAGTCCTGTCTGACTGGGATGTTATATGGGCGGCTCTATCTTCTGTTATGCAGATAGGTATATTATATGTGAAGTGACGCAAACCGTAGCTTCAACCAGATTTTCAACACCTGATGCTACTCTAATTTCCCTCAGGACACACTTGTTCCTATTTCAAGGTGAATGCAGTGAGATGATCTACTTGTCGCGGCCCACGCATATGCACCGCCACGAGTGTTAAAATTAGGAACTAAACGTGTCAAAGAGGTGGATGATAATTCCCTTTATTTCAATAAGGCGCTTTACTAACTACCCTTCATGTAGACCCGACCTTAATTCGCTGGATTATGATTTATCAGTCTAAAAGAGTACGGCTTTCTCTAAACACCATGATAGTTTGAAGCCCTGACACAATCCATTCGACTGGCAGTGAAAAATTTCCTCACGGAAAGAATGCGTGCTTCTATTGATATATATATAAGGTCTGTATTGCAGCCAATGGACACCACTTTGTATAAGCGTTTTATATTTTAAATAGTTTTATATTTGTGTGTTAGACTAACACACTACAAAAGTAATAAATGTTATTTGCGATAAAAAATATTTTAGAGTAATTTATAATTACAACACTAAGTTTTATTACTTATTATTTTAATATTTGGACATAAAACAATCATTTAGTTATCAATAGATTTAATTAACTGTAACATTTTGTTTGACATATTTCATTACTTTGACATATTTCAAAATTATGAATGGTATATAAAATGTCTCATATGTGTAATTGTATTATTATAATCAACTTCCTAATTTTAAAATATAAGAACAATTTTTACATTATACCCATTGTAAACTTCAGTGACATATTTTTGCTAAGTATTTAAAATTATAATTCATAGATAAACCATTACCATAAATAAGTAGAATGATGTTATACAGTTTGTTTTGGACATTTTTTTGAACTAGCCTCATGTTAATTATTGTATGATGATGTATTACTCGAAACCGGTAGTATTTTAAATAAATAAATTTGTGGAAATAGTATAAACAATATATTTTTTATTTGAGTTATAAAAAAAAATATTTCTTTTCTTAAGACTAGGTATATCAATATTGTAAGAGGTAGTGCTATTGCTACACTGCGGGGATGGGGTCTTTGGTCATCGGAACAGCCCCTATAAGAAAGATACCGGTCACTTTTGACATCCCATTGATAGATCCAGGCACCGTAGTAATGGTAAAGCTGACTTATTAGTAAAAATTACAGCCCAATAGTGATACCTTATGGCCAATCCATAACATAAAATGCATATTGTCATAGGTGGTCCGTTAAAAAGCGAAGCCAATTCGTTTTCTTAACTTTGCTTACTCATACATAACTTCTGAATTCTAAGCGTTAATCGGTTTAAACTTATTCACATCCACATACTGGTTTTCAGTTTTATTTAAAGTAGTGAGTGCATATATGGGTCCCGTTTATATAAAATCGCCTTCGCATTCGCAATATTACACGGCACAATGACAGCCAATTCGATTTATGACAAAGAAACTTCTGTTGGGACAGCTAGTTGGCAATAATTTCTGGAGCTTTATAAGGATTTAATTTGGTATCATTTTCACGGTCACATTTCTCATAATAATGAAAACGTTTTATAAAATGTTATATAGACTGTGTTCATCAGAGATAGTGTAGGAATATAATTTTAAAGAATTTTTCAAATTTATTCATCTGTTTTGGTCCCCGCTCCATGCTGACAAGCAAACAAACAATTAAGATAAACTGTATCAAAAGCTTTTCAAGGTACTTTTGTCTCTTATCAACTCCATTGATCACTATTGATTTATGCCTTGGAATTGCATCTATAGTTGATCTAACTTGGATAAAACCAAATTTTTCTGTGAATATTATGACTCTCTTAATACACATCAAAAATTCTATAAGAAGACATCATGAGCAGTCAGTAGAAAATAATTCCATTCCTACTCCAATAAAATCCATCGAATCTGACGAATGGGTTCTCCGAATTACAAAAAGAAAGCCACAATAGATACAGAAATTACAGAAGTGAACTCTAAACAGATGATTTTTAGAAAAATATTTTATTTCAAAACGTAGATCGTAAAGGCCTGATTCAATACAAAATATTTCAGACGTTAATTTTGTTTTGTTTAATACTTATTTTATTTGACAAAAGAATTAAAGAGAGATATCCTTTGACTATAATTAAAAAAACTAACATAAAATAAAATGTCTCTTGTGAAAATTACATCAATTTGAGATTAAGTCAAAAATCGCGGGATTTTTACTATGAAATAAGTTTATTTATTCATTTTATACTTCGGAGGAACAGAAGCCGAACATTAGAATAATATAGCACAATAAAGAGTTTAACAAATAAGAGCTTCAGTTAGTTCCTCGCTGATAGGAAACTGGTTTCATATTAGATTTTTTGATTTGTTAGAGCTTCATTATGAAACAAGTTTAACTTTATAATACAGCAAAATATACATCCCGCGATTTCCAGATAAAAGCAGAATATTTCTAAGAACAATGAATATAATAGAATGGAAATATCTGCTTTCAGTAATCCTACACCATTGCAATACAGACAAGGGCAACAAAATAATAATGCTAAAGAACGTACAAATAAGATAATAAGAAAAAGTAGTAAAAAAAATTTTATAAACCACAAGTTAACAGCTACGCAGTGTTATCTACACAGCAATGTAGTGTGAGGAGCACAGAAATGGACCTCAATCGGCATGCGACGGAGAACTAAGGTTCACCGACACCGAATTTCATTGACATGCGGGTGGTAAGACGGAAAGCAGTGACTATAAGGAATATTCACTATAAAATAATAAAAGGATATTACAAATAAATAAACCAGGTATGTTGGTAAAAAAATAGATATGTTGGTGTTCGGTATCTAATGATGCCAAAAAGCAGGGTGGCAAAATGAATCTGCCTTCTCTGATCCATACGAAGAATCATGGTGTTGTTGAGAAAGGGGAAAACATGTTCACGTGGAGGGACATTGAAGCTGTAATGCCCGCATGCATTCTGGACTCTTTGTATAATTTTCTTTGAACGAGAAAGTAGACACGGTCCGATTACAGCATCTGCATAGTTCAAGTTGGATAAAACTATAGACTCACATAACTTCAAACGAAGATGGGTATTCAAAGAGCTTTTATTTTTATATAAAACCTTTAGTCTGTGAAAGCAATTTCTGACAATCCGTATCACATGTTTTTCAAACTTTAAATTGTCGTCAAAAAGCACACCCAAATTTCGTATTTCAACCACACGGTCAATTTCTGCGTCCAGTATTTTCACGACAGGAGAATTTTGCGACATTCTGTATATCTGATTTCTGGTGCCGATTATTATTTTTATTTACTTTTGTTTATGTATTTACTTTTGTTTGGATTAAGTACTAATGCATTAAGCCTCAGACTAGATAACAATACGGGAGAGATCCTCGTTCAATTTAGTTATTGTGCTGCCTATATCTGTAGGACTACACGAAATGTATAGTTGTATGTCATCTGCGTAAATATGATATTTGCAGTGTTTAACGTGTTTGACGATATCAGCACAGTACAGTGTAAAAATCAAGGGACCAATTATGGACCCTTGAGGAATCCCCCTATTTGAGGCCCCACGTCAGATAGCATTGCAGAACCATCGTCATCTCCTCCCTGAACTATCTGTGTACGTTTACTGAAATAACTGCTAAACTACGCTATTGCATGAGGACTAAAACCATAATACCTAAGTTTAGGCAAGTGATTTTAAAATACTCAATTCGTGAAACTCGTAGATGACGTGTAGACGTAAGAGAGAAGTTTGATGAGCAAAACTCATTGGACTCGTAGAAATTAATGGCGGTTGGTGAAACGCAACTATTACCTGGCAAGTCTAAAAAGTGTTTATTAATTTTGTCTGGGTCACGAAGGTGAACTGGTAATTTGAAGTTTTTGTAAAATTAATATTTTGCTTTAAATGTATGTAATGTACTGTAATATGTAATGTAATGTACTGTGGACAAATACGCGCGGGTTATGTGTGTCCTAAAGTAGGAGTTTTTTTCACGAGCAATAGCATTGGTTACCTGACGCTTTAACTCCCTATAGTAGGCAACAGATGAATCAGTTTTAATAAGGCGAGCTCTTTTGCCAGCTTTGTTTCAAGATTGCATCATTAGTTCAACGTTATACGTATTCATGGATATTGGTGAGGTTTAATATTTACCGTCTTAACAGGAGCGAGTACATCAAACAATTAAATTATCCGTCAATTCTTTGACCAATTTGTCAACATCCACTATTTGCAACAATCTAGTCCAGTCAATAGTATCGAGCGAGATATTTTTTATTTGCCTATACACAATTTTTTAGAAGTTATTTTAACCTTAGGTACGTTGAGGTCAAAATATATGAAGGCATGATTACTCAAATCACGAATATAGTCCAACACAGCGCTTAGTCAACCAGATCCAACATTCAATTGAAGTTTACTTCCTAAGAACCTATTTGATTTTAAATTGAGAGGTACGTAAGAGACGTAACCATATATGCACAGTAAAGTGTAATCACACTTCACTGCTTGATTCACGATTTTACTCGTTCTTGACTTTTTTTGCCGCATGCCTTAAATCGTTTCTTACGGAGTAAATTATAGTGCCTATTGCAAGTCTTTTATTGTTTTTGTTGGTTTAGATAAAATACAATATATGTACAGAACTGACCTTGATGCACGCGTCACACATCTCACAATAACCGGTTTACACATAAGAGAAAAGGAATCAATGATGTCAATAGAAACTTTGACATGAGATCCTTTGTAATGTTACGATCACATAAAGTGACATTTTTATTACGAACCAT
The DNA here is from genome assembly GCA_017140195.1 of Eumaeus atala. Taxonomy (NCBI): domain Eukaryota; kingdom Metazoa; phylum Arthropoda; class Insecta; order Lepidoptera; family Lycaenidae; genus Eumaeus; species Eumaeus atala. The sequence goes on along the minus strand of JAFELO010000373.1, from coordinate 528,312 downwards.
GGGTTATTAAATTACAATTTTTTATTTACTTCCTAATGTAAAGAGCAGTTGACAATTATTGTTGGCACTTTTACTGTTCTACAATGACGCACAATGTCTTTTAGCTATTTAGCATACACTGTAACACGCATAAGAAAAAAAGGTTTAACGTTCGAAATTTTACTGACAACGAATGTACTAACGATATAGAAACGCACGTGACGTCGCGGACATAGTTAGTGCGGAAACGACCTTTCAGTGTAAATATCATTTGAACACATGTTAAAGTTTACATTGTTGTTTGCAAACATTTTTTTATGTTAGTTTTACAAACGATTCAGCATTGTGATTCTGTAGATTACATATTGTGTTTTGCGCACAGTTCAATGTTGCTATCGTTTTCTTTTTTAACACTTAGTAAACAAATATTTATTATATTTTTTTACATAAGTACATGTTTCAGTATGGAAATATTAATTTTAAATGATTTAGAATGTTGGAGATACATTGATTTATATAATCTTCATTGCTTTTGCAGAGCTGCGTACATTTTACGAACGTATGTATGTTTGTAGATTTCCAAGTTCCCTTCTATTCTGAACGGATTTTATGTATGAGAAATTAGATTCATACTTATTTTGGTAATAATGCGAGCGACACCTGGTACATTAAAATATACTTAAAGCAGTTAAAAGGAAGACAGTTACTATGTTTTTGAATTTACTGTTTATTTTTGGGCAGTTAGTTATTTATATTGCTTTCTTGAATTTAGTGAATGATATTAATTGTTAAGTCGATACAATTTGTTCAAGTCGATAACATTAAATTATTCATACCAGACATAATCCATTTTAGTCAGCAAATTTTTAGGCAGTCATTCCCGTTTAGTATAAGTGCATAAAATGGCTTCGCTGGAAAACAACGATGCGAATTGGATTGGATTCGAATTGGATTTCGATTACCAAATGAATAGATAAGAATGACACATAAATGAATAATCATAATGATTAAGATAGTGTAAAGAGAGGCGTGTACGCACCACAAGATGGAGTGTTGGACGGACTACTACCCTGACGGTCTGACGATCTGGTTGAGGTACCGGGGAGCGGCCAGATGTAAGTGGCTCTTGGCCGTGACCTATGGAGCTCTATGATAGAGGTGTATGTCCAGCAGTGGACGTAGTCCGGCTGATGTTGTTGATGTTCTGTTCTAACAAGTAGCAATATTGTGTTAGTATGTTTCAGTAGTCCTGTCATGTCGCCACATACTAAGACTAACTTCAGTTGGATCGTAAATGGGCTGACGATGTATAAGTTTATTTATGTTTGGCAAGTTATATTAGTTGCTATGTGTGTAGAAATAACGTGGAAGTTTGCACGTGAGGAAATCACTGTCCAACTCTTCGGTGCGCGGTCTGAATTGTGAAATATACCGTAACTTGTTTAGGTATGTAGACTAATGAAAGATAAGAACCACATCTGTTCTAGGTTGTGTTTTGCAGGATGAGGGAGCTAGTGCTTTCGGAAAACTTCTTGACAGTCTTTTATGTGGATATAATTGCCTCGTTAATGGTAATAGCGACACTACACGCGGTTTGGAGCATAGCCTGTACCACCCACCCCAATGATTGCCACGAGGTCATTGCACTGCTGCATCCATCTGAGCGCTCTATTTGTGCAACGTTGGCTTCTGGGTTATGCGGTATATGATATTAATATGTGCTATATAAATACATATAATACATAGATAAACGTTCTTAACCTAGGCGGGATTCCAACGCGCTACGTTTGGCGTAAAGCACTCGGCTAAGCCGCTCACTTTACCACTGCACCAATCTGTCGTCAAAGTAAGGAGGTTGCTGTGATGTCTTTGAAGAAAATTTTTCATGGCAGTTCTTATCACTGCAATCAAGGCGTGCTCTGTATCTGGCAACCTATTATACAAAGCTAAAACATCTATAATTATTACTAATTTTAATAAATTAAATCAATTCTTATCAAATCATTTATTTCGTCAAACATCTTTAACTTCAGATGGCGGTGAACAATATTTCAAAGTACAATGTCTTATATGTCTATAATGAGGTTTAACATATGCATGTTACAGCTACCTATGCATAAAATATTCATAATTTTACCAAGAACTTTCTTGTAATTCAAATCAATTGTGTATTACAAAAACATATTAAGTTAAACGCTTATACGCCAAATTATTAGTTAAATAGTGGTTTAAATTTGACAGCTAACATTCAATGGTTATTATTCAACTTAGTCAATATATGTCAATAATATGTAGTCGAATATGAAATAATAAACAAATTGAATTAACATTTAGCAGGTACGTCATTCATCTCATAGTAGGTACACAATTACGTCATATTAAATATTTATTTAATGAATTAACAAGACAAATTATGTAATTACATCACTTTAAACTAATAATTACTTCAGTAATTTAATTGTGATGGCTGTTGACGCCGAACTACACAATTATTTTTTTCAAATTATTGAAGTCTCACAATTTGCAGAAAGTAATTTATGGAATAAGAGCACTTTTAGAAGGAAATACGATAATCCGAGAATTTCAATTTTAATTGTGAAGTTGCTATTGACCTATATGATAGCTCAAGTAATAATAATTTATTATAAATTCTCGTATGGCGTGCGTTAGAACTATGTTCTGCACAGAATTGTAAAATGTTAACAAAATTATAATCGAATTCGTTAATATAAACAATTCATTCGAGAGCAATATAAGGTATCATAAGGTGCATCGGTTAAATATTACCAAAGCGTACATGGGAAAGTTACGGGCCCAAGCTAGTTTGATAATATAAATAATATTTCAAGGCATCTGTTATTATCGAAATGCAAAAAAATACGTAGCACTCGAATAAAACGTCGTTGTTTATTTAAGTACTTGATGTTTTCGGCGCGCCACGTTACGCCGTGTTTTTGTCCAACTTTTAAAGGGAAATTTTGAATAAAAAAATTAAAGTTAGTCCATAAAGAATAAATAGACATACAAGACATTGATTATTATTTTATTTATTTATTTAATAATTTATGTACACAAAACAAAACACATTTTAAATTCACAGATAAGAGAAATCTAGTATGGGAGCTACTTATTCCATGATGAAATTTGTTCCAGTAGCCCTGTTGATGGAAAACGTATACGAGGTGTGTACATTTAACAGTAACTTGAGAAGGTAATATACATTTAGCAATACAAACATTATATAACACATACACATACATACATACAATTATAAACATAATAAATGCATTATATATAATGCAATAATAAACATGCTCAAATAATAATATACTACATTTATTTAATGGAATATCCAATTTAGGTAGGGTTTTAATTTAAGATTGACTTAAGTAATAATCTTTAAGTTTTTTCTTATAAAGTGTAATTGTTTCACAGTCACGAATTTCATAGGGTAGGACATTCCAGAGTCTAGACGAATAAATTGTAAATGAGTAGGAATAAAAGTCAGTGCGATGGGAAGGAATGTGAAGAAGTGTACGTATATGCGGTCTACAAGAGGAGTCACCAATATGAGTAAAGGAGAAACGCTCACGAAGATATGTCGGAGAGCGAGTACTGAAGAGAGTATTGAAGAGAAAGCACAGCATTCGAAAATTTCGTCGATGACGGATTGGCAGCCATTGTAATTTCTTACGAAGGTGAGTGACGTGATCGTATTTCTTTAGGCCAAATATAAAACGCAAAGATAAATTTTGAAGGCGCTCCAGATTATCAACTATGTCTTCAGTGGCGTCCAGGCAGCAAATACCAGCGTAGTCAATAATTGGCTGTATTAGAGATAGTGCGAGAGTAGTTTTTGTTGGTAGAGGGAGAAAATTTTGCAGCATTTTAAGGGAATGAAGTGAAAAATGAACCTTTCGACTGACCTCGCTAACATATTTGTTCCACGAAAGATTTGAATCAAATATAATGCCTAAGTTTTTGGCTGAGTCTTTGGTGAAGGAAATCGGGATACTGTCTATGGCAACATGTGGTAATACCGTGAAGTCGAGTCGATTGCGGATACGTGTGCTGCCTATAACCAGCGCTTGTGACTTCAAAGGATTCACAGTAATTCCAAAAGATTTAGCCCGTACGACAACACGGCGCAAATCTTCATTCACTTGGGTGACAGCTAAGGTAGATTTTGCTTAAGTGAAATGACGATATATTTGTAGATAATCAGTATAAGGATTGAAAAAAGGAGAGGAGAAAGTACGCCACCCTGATTAACGCCAGTAGTGAGATTACACCAGTTAGAATATGACATATTGACCTGAACACGCTGCGAGCGATCACAAAGATAAGAGCCGAACCTGGCTAGAGCGGATATCGAAACGTTAATGGATTTTAATATGCCAAGAAGTATATCGAAGTCAATAGAATTAAAGGCGTTGCTGAAGTCGAGAAGTACAAGAATTGTGAGAGATTTATTATCCATGGCTAAACGAATATCATCAGTTACGTTTATAAGGGCGGAAGTAGTACTATGGCCTGGATGAAAACCGGACTGAAATGAATCGACAAGGCTGCTTGCTGCTCAAAAATTTTAGACAGAATAGGCAGTATAGATATAGAACGATAACTGGATAGGGAAGAAGGATTAGAGACTCTAGGAAGAGGAATAACATTTGCCAATTTCCATGTATGTGGGAAGGTTCCTGTGGATAGTGAGAAGTTAAAGATATGGCTAAGTACAGGAAGCAAGATAGGTAGAATTAACGAAATCGTCTTCAGAGACAGTTTGTCAAATCCAACAGCCTGTGACGAAATGGATAGAACTGCCCCTTTAACATCTGCGTCTGTTATAGGAGTAAAGTAAAAGGACGAATTGGTTATTGGTGAATCCGACAAATACTTTAAGGTTTTATCTTTTATGCTGGGGCACAATTTTGCAGGAGGTTGTGAAAAGAAATTGTTAAGAGCATCTAAGTCAAAATTACTAGGTGATAGTATGAGAGTCTTACCAATGCCTACAGGTTTGTATCTCCAGACATGAGCAGTCTCGCGACCTTCGAGGGAATCATGAAAATACTGGCGTTTGGCGTTTCGGCACAAATGATTACAACGATTACGCAGCAATTTAAAAATTTAGTAGATTGCTTTCGGATTGAAAACGCTTATATTTCTTTTTGGCCCGATCCCTAGATGCCATGCACTCCTTAATAGTATCTGATAGCCATGGGGCTGGATTGTGTTTGATTTTTATTTTTTTAAGTGGAGCATGGATGTTGTACAAATCTAAAATTTTCTTATTAAATATTTCCACCTTCCCATTGACATCATCACAACTCAGCAAATCAGACCAATCCACATTTTTGACATCACTTTCTGGGGCCTCCTGATTAATTTTGTTATATGTACGCAATAAGGTAATGTGTGGTTTATGTTATGGGGTCCGAATGCGATAAGAAAGATATACCAAATCGTGATATGATAAGGAGGTAGCAATATGGCCATGAATAGAAACATTATTAGTAGATGATAGGACCATTAAATCCAATAAAGAAGGCGCACAGTTAGGAAAGTGATGAGTAGTAGAAGTATGTATGTTGTGAAGATTGAAAGAAGATAGTAAAGATTGAAGTTTACGAGCATGAAAATTATTTTTTAGCAGACAAGTGTTAAAATCTCCCATCATGATGATATGTTGATATGATATGCATAGATTAGTCAGAAAATGGTCAAAGGCATCGAAGTTGTTAACGTTTAGATTGGGACTATAAGAAACGATAAGTAACAGTTTATTGTAGTTTAAAGATAGTTCAATAGCAAGATATTCAGCAGATTCAGTATAATGTGAAGGAGACTGGTTGACAATCTTAAACTGAATGTCGGAGCGAAGATATATTGCTACCCCGCCACCATCCTCGCCAAAATGGCATATTGTGTAGATAAAAGAGATGGTTTTAAAAATGACTCTGAAATTAAAATTGCATCGGTGTCAACGCTGTTAAAGGATGATAACATATCGGAATAGTGACTGGTAACACTTTGTGTATTTATATGTACAACAGTGAAGTTACTGCGATAACTGCAGAACACAGACGAGAGCTGGCCACTCAAAGTAAGAGAAGGAGAAGTAGATACACTATTTCCACATCCGAAATTGTTGGACGATGAGTAGGAGGAAAAACTATCATCTAAATTATCCAATAATATTATATATTGAATGACCTCCTAGTTTCATACTTACTTATTCTTACTTTTACGTTGATACAATTTAAGTATTCACATTAATATTATAAAACTACCTTAACGGATTTTGTTGCGTTTCATTAAGTATTTTACCGCCAGTGAAATGCCACGTCCCCCTACAAAATGCAGGAATATATACACTTGATTGTGACTATTGTCACTCTTATATAAAATAAACAAAAACATTAATCAAAACGAACGTCAAAGAACACATAGCAGACATTAAGTATCGTCGCCTTAATAAATATGCAGTGTATGTACACTGAGGTTGGGCACTGTCACTACACTTCATTTAATAAAGCACAAATCGTTGTGCAAGAACACAAGGTTCATTCTAGGAGGATTCGCGAGGCTATCGAAATTAAAAAAAAAACATCCAAATTTCAATAGAGTACATGGCTGGGTGCTTCCTACTTCGTGGGACCCAGTTGTAAACAGAATCAAATCAAAATTCAAACGTAACACCGCACTGTTGCAATGCGTTAGTTGGAACGTCTTAATCAACGAATATGTCATGATCGTAAAATATTAATCAATCGCGATAAAATCCGTATAATTAGTTTTATTATAATGTGCAACTTTCGCGGAAACCTTAGAAATTTTTCACATTATGTTCATTAGTATAATGTTAATTCAAGAAATGTTTTTCATTTACTGTGACTTGTTCATTAAGTCAAATTTTGTAATTTAAATATTCAGTTATTAATAGAGTTCACGCATATAATTATAGATGACACAGGGACGGGATATTTGAGCGTGATTTGCATAAATTTTAATACAACTTCTCGTCTTTGATTATTTGAAATTCGTATAATTTAAATATGGTTCACTTTCTACTACAATTAACAATTTAATCCACGTGGCATGGAAAAATTCCATAATATAAACGAAATTTTACTATATATGTTTTAGCGACTGTTTAATTTTATTTTATACTAATAATTAAATATAGACCTCACTGATTTCTAGGATAACTTTGAAAATGTGGTAAATAAATAAAATAGAAAGAACCGACCTTCCCCTATTTCACCACCTAAGGGTGTAGTAATTATGTTTTTCCTACTTAAACATTTTATAAAAAGTAAATCTTTCATCTTTTTTGACTGTCAGACTAAAGGTGTGAACGGTATCGAAGAAATGTCACTCTTTTTCCCCTTCGGCGTGGCTTGAACGACGGATTGAATTAAATAGTTCTTTCTTTCCCGCCGGGAATATATATATTCGTGACGTGACGTGAAAATATGCACGAACTTCTAGGGGTGAGTTCACTACTTCTTGCTTACGCCACGTTTCATATGTATGGCTATTAATTTGATAGACCGTATCACTATGTGTTAGTATGAATAGTATATGCCACGTTAGAAACTTGGGTGTTAAATTCTATTTTATTGTAACGTAGTCTATATATTGCCTGATTTCAGTTAGCTCAAGAAGCTGAGAGGATCTTATTGATTGTGTGTTTCTTTTCAGAGCTCTACTAACTTTTTCTTTTTGAGTTCAAACAAACAGTGGATGAATGTATATATATAAGGATTCTCCATTCGGTTTGTAGCAGGGAGTCTCGGACAACTGTTAAGATAAGACGTCGCTCCCTAATTTTTACTAACCCTTATCAAAAACTGATTTGATTCCATTGTTTATTTCTTGCATTATTTCAAGTTTGTTCCAGATTTGAGTTTTGACTTTATGAGAAACCATCATTAAATAAATTTATTAAAAAGACTGGCTGAATCTGTAACAGTATCTTTACCCCCATTGTTGACTCCATGCATAGAATAAAATTGCAATAAATGCTTGAATTCCTGAAAATCTTTTCTTCGAGCTCACTTAAATCATGAAAGGAACCTCTGTACTTAATTTCAAGTCTCAATGTAGAGCCCAAATGTTGAAAGCATTTAGAATACTTTCAACAACTTTAATTAATCAATATTTATTAAAAGTTAGCCTCGTAATTTGTAGCATGTGCAATGTGATGCCACCAATCATTATAATAGTCGTATATACTAATATTATATAGAAGTAACATTTGATTGTTTGTTTGTTTATTTACATTAAGCATGCTCCAAAACTACAGGTTGATTTTCTACTTTTTTTTTTTGAAAATTGAAAAATACCAGAAACAAAATATGTTACTGGTATTTAAACTCTCGATTGTTAAAAATGTGGACATACTCGTGGGTACTGTCGATGTATCGTTTCGATATGATATGGTTGAATTGTTAAGGTTTGCGAGGGCACGACGTTTGGACAGGAGTAAGTGAATGATCGATCGTAACCATCAATCATATTGTACGTGACCAGCATTTTTGAGCACTCAAGAACCACCACTTTTTTCATCACCATCAAAGCGTCAAATTGTACTATAATATACTCATAAGATGACCCTTTAGTATTTTTAAAGGAGTATATATTGATGGTGGTGATTGATGATCTTTACGTACAATATGTGCTAAAGACTGCCCCGTGGTCTAGCGGTAAGTATGTACAACCTCAGAGGAGCAGTGGCTTGTCTCTCTTGACATGGTCACCGTAGTTGAAGTTTGGCCCGTCATCCCAGCCAAATATCGACCACAGATCAAAATTCATCGTCTGCTACTACTATCAAATATCTTGGAAATCCAAAGGACAATGACCGTAAGCATCAATCAAATCGTGCCTTTATAAAATATTTTTTATTTTTCTTTGCAGAGGGCGCAAGGAAGCAATCGGAGAGGTTTAACGACTACGGATTATTTATACTTAAAATTGCGATGAGTTTTCCTCTTTTCATCCTCTCTGTAAATTGGCCCTCAGCTACTCACGAACGGTACAAAGCGTGACAGCATAGCTTTCGTATCACAACGACTGCTACGGTGTCACTCTTTGTAAGTTTTCGCTTTACGGTATCATATGTGTTCTATTTTATATTTTCACAATACAAATTATTGACTGCGAAAAACGTAAATATTAATGAAAATTTACACTCCACTTGTCTAAGTTTAAACTTATATTAAAATCTGTCCTTTTGTCTCACGCAATAGGGTGGTCCAGCCAGCGAAAAGACAGTCAAAACGAGTGGGCATTTTACTCTAGTATGATATCATTTGTATTAACTTAAAGTGCGACAATACAATAAAGAACAATTCATTTTTTTTACTAATTGTTAATTTTTTTCTTCTTTTTTGTACCTTAAAATAATATATGCGATTGAATTTAGAGGTCTGGCTTAGAAAACAAATATCTTCTTCTTCTTCAACCCGTGGTCATTAGAAATCGTTTTAATGTGGCACCGAGTAAGGAGATACCACTTCCATCACGCCGGTCCAGTTCAGCTGCAATTTGGTAATGTTTTCTTTATGTAAATAATATTTTTCCATTCCAATTCTGTTTTTTTTGTAATTGTCCTGTTTGTCATTATTTTCTATCTATCTATTTATTTATATACAATACTTAATTTGTCTATGAGGCACTTAAATGATGTACAGTAGTCAAGTAAAACTAATAATATCTCTCACATCAAATGAAACCTAATGTAAATTAAAAAAGGAATCTATCCGTTTGAACATACAAAGTAAATAATAATACCAATCTATATCTTAAAACTGTGAACGCGAAGTCGAACGTGCTATGTTGGGTGTTTCTCTGTCTATAGAATTCGTAACGAAGTCACAAGGCAGAGAACTAAAGTAATCACGCGACGAATAGGTTCGCTGAAGTGGCAATGGGCTGGTCACGCACTCAGGAGAACAGATGGAAGATGGGCCGGTAAGGTCCTGGTGTGGAGGCCGCGTTTAGGAAAACGAAGATCGGTCCGGGATGGATGCGAGTAGTACGAGATCGGTCGTCTTAGCGTTCATTGAGAGAGGCCTGCGTCCAGCAGTGGACCGATAAGGGCTGATGATGGTGATGATGATGATGGTATCTTAAAGCAGTTTAGTTTGACCGGATATTCCCTCGAAACGAGACAGCGCTGTGTAATGTGAAAGAGATGTACCACCCCGGTCGTGCAGGCCCAATTCGGCTGTAATGCTGCATGGAAATACCTTTTGCTAAAAGTGGCTTGAGTAAAAAATCGTAAAAAAATTAAGCAGAGAATAGACAACTGCTTAACTAGGTAAGAAGCCTGTCCCCGTTGACGGATATAAACAGATAGTTGACATTGTAAATAATACGAAATATTTTGTGTAAGCGGCGCAATTTTCATATGGTAATTAATGGTTTTTGACCATTGAAACAAGAACATTACTGTATCAGGCTATTAATAACACATAAAAATAAAAACGGACGTATGGATAAAATAAAAAAAATGAACGCCTGCCGAATTTCATAAATCTTTTTCATAAGCTCGTAAGGAATCGACGGGGTCAACCTGCGTCAGGGTCTATACACTCAATCAAAGCCAGCGAAAGCGCGAACGGTCACGAGTGTAATTCATATTCTTAACACATTATGTGCTTTCGTGCTGTCATTAATTGTATATTTTCGTAAGCTCATTTTCTCATCGGCATTTAAAGCAGTTAGAAGGAAGACCTTAAATGTGGAACTAGAGTGTTTTTCTTACCTTCATTTTATATTAATTCCATAAAATATGGTCAATGGGCTTATACGTTAATGCGTAAAAGCTAGATACACAAACATACAGGGTGACAGACTGTCTCATTTATAGTATCAGTATTGAATATAATATATCAGAACCAATATTCGAAGGGACGATATGAGTTGTGTTTTCTTTTTTATAGAACAGGGGGGTATAGGAGCAATCGGAGCGGAGCATTGTTACGACCACCGACGTGTCCATGAACATTTGCATTATTACTATACCGATGTGTTTCCCTTCTTTTCGCCTCCGCCTCAGTGGGCCACTTGCCCACTTTCCACCATTTTTATACCCGGTTATACTTATATACTGGATGTACAGTATATAAGCAACCGGGCATTTACATATACTTAAACTATATGTATAAGTGATAGTAATATATATCTCATGGGAAAAATATGTTTTTAGGTAATATAAAGTAACTTTTGTTTAGTTAGATTTTAATCCGTATCTATGCCATATTTCATCCAAATCTAAGCGTAGTTTTCTTTTTCCTGTACGATCAAATAATATACAAGGTACCAACTTTTGCATAAATAATATTGGAAAAAGATTATAGGTGCAAATAAAACATTGATTAAATATTACCCTTCCTAAAAACGTATCTAAAAGAAAATTCAATTTCTAGATGCTTATCTTGGAATTGAAGTGGACGACCTACAATTATTTGATACAACAGTGTATCCGTAAAGGAACCTGTAATATTTCCCCGCCGATCTTTTCCGTCCTACAAGAGACAAACCGAGAGGGCGTTTTCCCCGTAAATTTAAGGCTTTCGTGTAAGTGCTATCTACTCCATTGAGTGTTTACTTGTGCATAGAAACTTTTACCAAGTGCGGTTTTCATAAAGCAGTGTTATCTTTATTTATGGCGCTTCTTCTGAGCTGAGTAAAGTCTTCTAAAAGCCGAGCCGCGACATTTTATCTTGAAAGTGATTTTGATGAAATGTGTAATGGTGCTATCGACAAATCCTTTTAAGAGCGCTGACGTATATATTATGGTTTCTCTTTGACAAGATGCGCACGATTGGTTCCTAACATTTGTTGAAGAAATGTTCAAGTGAATGCCTGTAATACTCTGGCGATACTATTTACATTTATTTTGTTGTTTAGTCCATAATGTGATACTTTTTATATATGTGATATTTTCTATTTAACATATTAAATATGCCTAAAAAGAACAATCCGTCGTATTTTTCCGACTTTAGACCTACATCCTTATTACCATATTTGTCAAAAACTCTTGAAAAATTTGTCTATTCACAATTAAATACCTTTCTTTCAAAATTTTGCGTCTTAAATCCTTATCAGTCTGGTTACCGTTCCATTCACAGTGCGCCCACTGCTTCGGTTAAAATTCCAGATGACTTTAGACGGGGCATTAATAAGTACTGACATAACTTGATTTTAGCCATGCAATTTAATAATGTAGACCTTGACAATTTGTTCGGCATTTTAAGCAGCTTAAATGTTTCTGATTCTATAGTTAACTGGTTTCAATCCTATCTTGTTGGACGACAGCAGCGTATTCGAGCGAATGACTGCTACTCCAATTGGGCATATACTTTTGCCGGGGTTCCACAATTCCGCTACTATTTGCAATTTTTATTAAGTCTGACACAGCAATTGCCTACCTCCTGCCATGTTTATACCGATGACTTACAAATTTACACCCATTCGGCTTTGCGAAATATTGATGGGGCTATTGGCATTATTAATTGGGACTTGAACCGGATACTAAATGGGAGCAATGCTTATGGGTTGAAAGTCAATCCTGCTAAAACCCAAGTTATCATTGTTGTTGGCTCGAAGTTGATTTCCAAGATGGATTGGACTAAATTAGCTAATGTTTCATTCAACGGTGTTAGCATACACCATATCGAAGAAGTGAAGGGAAGTGTTAGTCGATCAGCATCATTACTGGGCTCCACAAATTTCACAAATCATTAAAAAAAGATAACGCGCAGCTGCTCTCTTAAGAAATCTTCTTCCCATAAGTACCCGGATCATCCTATCACAAACAATTCTCCTTCCTATCCTGAACTATGCCGACATAGGTTACAGTGATATCTTTGAGGAGCTACCGGATAAGCTTGAGAGATTGCAAAACATGTACATAAGATTTGTTTTTGGACTTCGGAAGTTTGACCATGTCTCAGAATATCGGCATAAACACAAATGGCTTCTCATTCCAATGTACAGGGAGATACACATGCTGTGCCTGCTGCATCAGGTACTGTTTAATCCTTCTTCGCCGCGGTACATAAAAGGGCGCCTTGAGTTTCTAAGCTCTACGCATGAGCGTCCATTACGTTCAGAGTATAACATGCTACTAAAAATTTCAGCTCAGTCATCTACTACTTACAGCAAATCCTTTAGAGTACGTGCTTAACTACGATTCTTGCTTTTAAGACACATTAGCATTTAGATACTAATATATCGTAAAATTCACTATTAATTTACAGTATATTTTTATTCTATACTATTGTATTATAAATATTAATATTATAAACTTTGTTATTATATTTATAATATATCCCATATTGTATTATGTTCTATATATTTTTTATGCACATTTGTTTTTATATTATTTGTATAATAAACCAATTTGTATAGTATTTAAATTTCTAAATGAGCCGTTAAACCTGAACTGTTTTGTTTTGTGTTTGTTCTTTCAATGTAGTTTACAAAAGGCAGCCCGGAAGAATTTGCTTTTAAGCCATAAGTCTGCCTTTTGAACACTTACGTAAACTTATTTCTTTTCTTCCCCTTGAATTTGCAGTTCTTTTTTGTGGTGTGGTAAAAAAAATCTTTGTATTTCGTTTTTAAGTGTACAATAAAGAGAATTTGTATTATATAAGCTATCCTTTTTCTTAGTTATATATTTCTAGTTAGATGTAGAGTCAAGATAAGGGTTAAAACGGGGAGGTATCTCTCGCTCACGTGAAAGCGGCGTAAAGTGACATAGTTTCGTGTGGTTCACGAGTAGCCGGCGGCCCACTGGAGGAGGAAAGGAGGGCAACACATCTGCATTACAATAGTACGGATTTCGTCGGTAGTCGTCAAAAGGTTGCGATAGCTCGTTATAAAATTTAATATAATTAAATTAACACATTAAACATCTGATTTATGATGCTGAGTAGTCCCGCAGACAGCACGGGATGCTAGAGAGCAATAGGGTTGCCAATATTCGGTTTTACTGTAATAGTGTAATATTATTTAAAAAAGGAGGCACACCCTTTAAAAATATACATTTTTACTTTTAAGCGATTTAAATTTACGCTTTAACTAGTTGTTGGCCCGCAATTTCACCCATGTCATTTCTATCCTCACATCTATAATCCGCTTTGACCGCGCAATGACAACATGTATAGTTCATTTTTTTTTCAAGGTGTCCTAAAGTGTACACAAACTCCCCCCGCCCAACGTAAAAATAGGGATTTTTCGTCACTTACCACTTACTAGCGCAATTAGCAAATTATAGCGAATTTAATTTGACATTATTTCAATTTTTTTCTGACTGAGAAATGATCGTTACAATGATTTTTGAAACAACTGACTAACATAAGGAAAGAAAAAAAGCAAAGAAATGGTGAACTGACACTTGAAACATTAATGACCAATCGGTGGTCAAAAGCAAACGGGTTCGAATCCCACCCAGCTCATGGATATTTATATATGTACTTATAATATGAATTATTATAACAAAAGTCTTAAATGTATAATATTTCTCAAATTTAATAAAATTGCTACGGTACTAGCACAGGCTTTCGCTAACGTGGTGTGATATGCCAACAAATGATACTATTATTAAAATTACTACGGTACAAGCACAGGCTTGCGCTAACGTGGTGTGATATGCCAACAAAGGATACTATTATTATTATTATTATTTGCAAAGCTCCTCCTCCTCGGTTGAATTGGCTTCGCCTGGTTTAACCCCATGCTACTGAGCTCCACGGCCCGACAAGGCTTGAACCTTGATGGGAACCGCTAGAATCCTACACTATAAGCGAGGAACACAGGCATGAAATTTTCTAAAACATTTTGATGATTATGAAAACTTACTGACTTATCACAAATCAAATTCGTTGTCATGGGAACGGGTAATTGCGAGACTGAAATTAAAATTTATGCTATATAAATATTATGCTAGTTTTGTAAATCAATGATTTCTTGCCACATATTGTGAACTGGCCGTGCTATTTTGATATATAATACTGTGAGTTTTGTATTTTAGATTGTTAAGCAATTTTGTAATTCTGCATCTGTGAGGAAACTTTCAGCGTAATGTTTTTCTTTTTTTTTCGGACCTTGCTTTGCCAATGCTGCATCGGATTGCTAGGAGAGAGGGACCGACATGGCTCAGAGAATCAGCAAGCTGAAGTGAATGAGCACGCCACATTGCTCGCAGAACAGATAAACGTTGGGGAATAAAGGTTCTAGATAGGCGGCCCCACACCGGAAGACGGAGTGTTGGGCGCCTCCTACCCGGTGGACTGACGACTTGGTTGAGATGGCGGAGAGCCGCTGGATGCAAGTGGCTCGTGACCGCTACCCATAGCGCTTCTATGGGGGATTCCTATGTCCAGCAGTGGACGCCATCCGGCTGATGATATTGATGATTGGGAGGGTTGGTGTAGGCTGTACTTTCATTTCACATTCTACTTTCGTGCAGAAGTGTATTTTTATCAGACAAATGGCTATATTTTTATATCCTACAAAGTGATTTAAAGGATTTCAGCCGGAATTGATTGGGAGATAAAGGTGCGGGAGCGGCTCTGTGCTGATCCTACAGAGCAATAAAGAAAAGGCAAGAACCGTTGAGCCCATGTTACACAAGCATTATGGGATTATTTCAAAGTATATATAAGAATATTTGCTATTACCATCTCCTATAGTGATATTATTTTACAAATATTTTACTTGTTAAAATTTTGTTTTCGATCATTTTCAAAGTATTTTTGGACTGTCTTTGACAATGATTGATATATGATGAACTTGACTTGCGTCAGTTTTTGTTGTAAAGAGAAGTTGGTGCATCGTCGCAACTGTCGACAACCATATATATCCACATAAGGATAATTTTGTACAGGCATCACGTATCAATAAGATTACCTTGTGTCGGCTTTCTAGCACAGATTCTAATTCTATATTTGTCAATATTTTAAGTTACGTTTAATGTATGAAGTTGGCGTTTTCCGTACTGGCCACTTTAATCACGAACTTCTCCTCTTTGGTATTTTCTCCTCTCTTGACGACTCCAGACGCCCATGAAAATCAGCAGCCCTCTTTGACCACCCCACTGGGCCACCGGGATGTCGTGTCGACCAAAATCCGCTGCAACGCAGCATGGCAATACCTTTTACTATACGGGTTATACAACATTTTCTAAAATTTTGATTATAAAAACTTGGATGTAAACAAGGTGTAAAGATATCAAATCCTTATTTAGCTGCACAAATCATTGACAACTAGGTGCCGCGACAGACGTTGTTCTATCATAAATTTAATTTGTTGTCATAGTAAGTGACGTGTGTGATATTTAAATTTCAACATTTTATCAAACCAATGAATTTTTGCCATATTTCGAGTAATATCCGTGCGGAGTCGGGACCGACCGCTGGTCATGTAACACCATCCAAGTACTAATTAGTTGATAAGGAAATTTTGGCGTTGGCTTCCACAGCATGAGCTTTCAAATTGTCTTAAACTTTATTTCACGGAATGCGACTTTGTTTGTTTTATTTAGAATTATTTGTTTTTTTTGGCAAACAAGCAATCCGAGCCCTTTTCATTACTAGCGACGCACCATGAACATCCACATAATTACTATGCAGATACGTTGCCCTCCCTCATCCCCCCCTCATTGGGCCACTGGTTACTCACAGACCGTACGAATAGTGACACTGGAGATGTCACTAGACGGCGGCATTATGTGAGCCAGAGGTACCTCCCCGGTCGTGCCGGCCCAATTCCGTTGCATAGGAGGATGTAGTGTCATGCACAATGCATGGCACTACCTCTTCTTATGCAGCATGGAACTACCTCATCCTCAGTCGTTCCTCATTGTAATTACTTTATGAAGTTACCTAACGTTAAGATGAAAATTCTTAGGTGGTATAAGTGAGGTGGATACAATTGCGCGGATGTCTATATCGTCAAAAGTCATTTAAACATCCCACTGCTGGTTTACACTTAAATGTTGACGAATGAACATTAATGATAATAATCGTCGAAGCAAAATTTCGGCCATGTCAGCCATCTCTGTAGACTAGCCGACTGCGCAGGTCATATTATAGTGCACAAGGGTGTGCGCAGCCGCAGGTACACTCCATGTTCCCTCATTCTCCTATTCTCATGGGCTGGCAGTCCTACACGACCGGCGCTCAATCGAATACAAATCAGGCGCAGGAACGGCGGAATGTCGTGCTCTCCGAGAAGGAAGGAAGGGAAGAGGGTTTAACATCCGGACTCTGGACTGTTATTAGAAATTGAAATTTCCAATGACACTTTGGTCCGACCTGGAACTCAAACCTCAAACACAGGACCTCACGGCCTCGCTACTGTGGTCGAACATGCTTACCGCTATACCACGAGGTATACATAGCGTCTTTATACCGCTACATAAATATATTCCAGAAGTATATGTTTTATATTGCCACTGCGATAGAACAGCATCCAACCGACAATCATGTGGCATCATAAAATAATTTTGCGGTCACGTGACGTTTGGCTTCAGAGAGTTTCTGATAGACCTATTGTTTGACAAGTAGAATACGGACCGGACCGCTATCTTAAGAAGTTATACACTAAAACCTTCCTCGGAAAAAAGTTAGTACATTTATATAAAATCGATTACATACAGTTTTCGGGGACTTTGTTTTACAATAAAAATAAATAGAGTTCATTACGCAATTTTTTTTCGGACCTGAACATTTGATGTAACAGTGAAGAGAAGCCCAAACAGCTTAATCGGATTGCTCGTTGGGCGACGAGATTACGTTTAGGGTCAAAATGTGATCCGACTCCCCACTCTCCCGCAGGTGGGGGATGTGCATCCCGATAGGAGAAGTTTATTTTGGCCAACTATTATTATCATGGTATGAGAGACCGTGAGGTTCCTCAATCCTCGAATCTAACGTCGAGGACAGCTCGCTTGCGATAGCTAAAATGGCCTCGGCGCTGACGTAAATGAATGGCTCATGGAGAGGATCATGGCTGGGTCTTTATATCTCAAAATTACTTTACATTTAGTTTAGATTAGTTAGGTATTATAATTTAGGTACATACCTTATATGCAATACTAATTAATACTTGCATCATTATTAAATAAATACTAATTAGGGACAAATACGATTCTAAAGAGAACTGTGCGCAAGAGTACTTTTTCACACGAGTATTCTTTCACGAGCCTCAGTAGGCTAGTGGTTAGAGCCGCATTGTTCGAGTGGTTAGCACCACGGACACCCACATAGAAACAGAGTAAGGCTATGCAGAAGACGCTTTCACACGATTATATTCCTCAATTCTTTTTTCATAAAGCGCATCTTAAAACGTTTTCTTAGTTTTTATTTTACTTTGTTAAAGTAATGTCCAGAAACAAAAGATCAAATGCTGTGCATACTGTTTATATTTTTTTCCTTTTCTATTTCCTGAGGATGTAAATTCAGACTTTATCGCACGTACATTAAAACGGTATGCCCGAGACATTAGCGGTAACCTGACCTTCTAACGCCATTATTCCACCGATTAGAAAGCCAACACAATACAGACTTCGCAAATACTCCATGCAACATTTTATTCCCTATTACAATGACATAAGAGATAAGAGTTTTGATTTGACTGTAATGCTAGTGGTAATATCTTTCCATACTATTTTCTTGGAACCCTTTCACAGCGCCTCCCATTCCTGGAGATATATTCTCGAATAGATTGCTTTCCACTCTGAAGATATCTCTAATACCCTAGGCGTACTTTCAGAAACCCTTCATTCAGAAGTACTTAGTTCAAAATTTTTATTTAACGGGAGACTGAAATTGTCCTTTATACCAAAATAATTACATACCAATAATTGCTACAAATTAATCCAAACTCAAATGCTCATACGCGTACACCAAGTGTGGTGAGAGTGACTCTTTTTTCAAACACACTCAAAAGGCTACATAATTTTTAAAGTTTTAAAGACGTACTTCAAAGCATTAGTGAACAGTTTCGGAGAAATAAAATCCCCATGTCGCACGCTTAGAAGCAATTGGATGGGCCTTGTTTGACCTCCCGGAATCGGAACGGACATAAAAGCAGCGTCATACAATGCTCTCAGTACTTCGACGTATCGCCAATGGCTTGATATCGCTCTAAAGCTTCCAGAACAGCCCAGGTTTCAACAGAGTCAAAAACTTTCTTATAGTCACAAAGGTAAGGCGTCTTCAAGCTCTGCGGTATAGGCGACATGAGAGTATGACGAAATTTCCGGAATGCTGCCCAACCCAACTGAATCCTTCTACCGGTTTCACTCTCGAAGTTACATCTGCATAATTGCAATATTTGCGAGAACGTGTTACTTATTGTAGCGTTATGGGTAAAAAGTGCATTCGGATTAGACTGCCGATTCCTAGGTCATAATTATTATACAATGTGCTGGACACATTTCCTCTTCAATAGGCCACCAGAAACTAGTAAACCACAGGAAGCGTAACAGCACAGCTGTCACTTTGCGGTGGTATGTGTGCGTAAGCCGTAAGCCACCTCTCCGGTAGTGCCGGCCCAATTCGGTCGCGTTGCGGCCTGGAACTATTTTTGTTGTTGGTATGAATTCTGGGAAAAGCTCATATAAGAAATAAATTAAATTTGATCTTCATTATTGCAGCAATTGCTATTACAATAAATATCTAAGTGATTCAAGTCAGAAAACAAATCTTAGGTATGTGCTCTAAATATGGATTTACAAAAACACTATGGTAAAAGATTTCATACTGAACAGACCATTTAAAGAGTCCCTGTGCCTCGATAACCATCGATGAACATTCACACATAGTACCAAGTGACACAGCCAGCATCTCAACATCGTCCGTATAAACGATGCGCACAATGTAAAAACAAATTAAATTTATGCTCGTAATGTTGGCTGTACTGTACGTGCATGATTCCAAATTGTTTCAAAGTAGTTACTTTTCCAAAGTAGCTTAAAATTTAAACATATTCTTGCCATTATTTTAGATAAAAACCAAAGTACTTAATATATATTTATGAATTGATAACGTGTCACAAACACGCTCTCCATCCAAACTTTCGCATTTGCATTCTATTTAATTTTATCTGGAGACACGCAGCCGAGTCACGGTCGTACAGTCCTTTTCTCTATTTCCTCTTTCTTGTGCAAAATGGCACCCTCAGGAGAGCGACAGCTCAGTTTGTATATAATTACTGGTGCTGGCACTGCAGGATTATGCTCTTTATGACGTCATTTGAAAATAATTATTTTTATATACAAACATAACAATATCAGATTAATGAAATCACTCTTATCTATTTGGAGGTCATATCCATAAATTATGTATATCTGCATGTGATTGATTTTCTCAGAATGAACGTATTTTCATGCCTTCTTCCACCTATGAATAGAAAAGATCCTGATGTTAATAATCCTGTGTCTTTTATTCACGAGCAAAGTCGGTGCAAGATTTAAACTATTATTGACATAATAGCTGAGACTATTATATCCCTTATTTTTATATCATTACAGGCGTAAATATCCACTCAGATACGTTCCTTCACCCCTTCCCTCCCAATGAGCTTGTACTTAATAGAGAGATACTTCCCGTATCGGTCCAGTGTTGGTCCAACTTCTCTAAGGCCTGCGAACAGTATTCGCACCTCCACCCATCGCAATAGGTGAATGAGAAAGTGTATTTAGGCCTACATGATTTGTGCATTATACGTATGTCTGGCGTTGTTAGATATGTTCTCTAGTCTGCGGCTGCCGTAACAGAAATTTGACCAGAAATACTGTTCATTTATTTTTAATTAAAGTATTTTGTTTACATTTAATAGTATATGCAAACTGAATACAACTTTAATATAACTGGATTATACAGTTGGTAAAATTATTCTGGATGTGCCTCATATTTTAATAGAGATAAAACATTGACTCTCTGGTGGAAACTTGTAATCAACCTAATTAGTGGGTGTAGGGAGTTACGAGATGCCGCAGTTAATATAATTTGTAGATCAGGTTAGCTAAGTAATTAGTAAACTCACTGAAAGACATTGGATAATCACTTTTCTCCAAAGTATTTTTAATGTTGTCTAATTCTGTTGATTGAAGTCCGAGTGCGCGAATCCTTTTCGGTTTTTAGCAAGTTTTTAGTGGGAACTCTATTAACAGAGC
The DNA here is from genome assembly GCA_017140195.1 of Eumaeus atala. Lineage (NCBI taxonomy): Eukaryota > Metazoa > Arthropoda > Insecta > Lepidoptera > Lycaenidae > Eumaeus > Eumaeus atala. The sequence continues at coordinate 507,131 of JAFELO010000373.1, read as the reverse complement.
TCTACATCGAAATTTGACCATATTCAGTTTCACTTTCAGAAAGTTCTTCCGTATCCGAAAATTCAACAGGGACCTATAACTCCTGGACATTTCAATCGTTGGTGATGGCGGTATTTTAAAAGGAACAATTGGGCAAGAGTCAGGTACCATTTTTATTGCTTCACAATTATCGGCTTTAGTAGTCGAATTAAACTATCTGAACATTTGTTGGTTACATGACCTTTTTTTACATAAGGCGCAAGTCTTGATGTCGGTAAAGTATATATACAATATGTAATGACGTCATGTTCATCCCGTAGACATTCAGGTAAGTTCTTTAAATCTTTCGGAGATGCATAGACCTGTCGGCGGACACTAAAAATATGACTAAAACCAGGTTCACTGATACCAGCCCTATGAAACTTACCAACTTCATACTTAATCTATTTTCAATAATGTTATGTGGTATAATTCTATACATATAGACAAAACTATAATTTTGTTTTTAGTAATGAGGTATCTTATTGGATTCAAATTTTAGTAATGAGGTATCTCATTGGTGAACTTCAGTTAGTTCACTGGCGACTTTCTTAATTGAAACAAAACTTTGTTATTTGACATTCTACTTAGTAACTTTATTTAGGTCGGGTTAATTATTCTTCCAAACGCGTAGGCATTTTCTTTTATTGTAGTGTCATCAACTGAATTTATAAGCAATGCTTGGGATTGTCGGGAACGAAACGGTTTGGGTAACTGAAGAGACTAACTTAAGTAGCAGACGTCATCGTCCCCGTAGTCAGAAACGATGAAACTTAATTATAAAACAATCGCGCCGCTTTGTATAAACGCACGCGGCGCGGTGGGCGATACACGAGGTACACGTATTCGAAGAATAATCGTGTTATATACGGAAATATACTTATTTGCTTTAATAATTTTAACATGACATGACAGACATGTTTCTTCATGTCAAAAGCTACTTAAATATTGTCATAAAAATACTTTTGATCCCGAAAATGAATGGTTGTTTTTAATGGTATAGGGGGCAAACGAATTGAAGCGTTTTGACAAATACCAATGGACCTAGACATTCGCATTATTATCATGTTGCCCTCCATTCTGCCTCCCCTCCAATAGGTTGTCGTGGGATGGATTTTGTTTGATAGTTGTAACTACAAGCTAGAGCTGGTTGACGTTAATGTTATATTAATTGGAAGCTGGTGTAAACAAGGAATGATTGGCGTCTCGAAGTTTCTACTTCTGGGCGTCTTGACCTTAATTACGTAACGCCAATATCCAGTGATTGATTGTGAGACAATGTCCCTACCGCTAAATCCAAATAGTTCTTTCGTCGATTTGAAACTCACTAATGATTTTTTCATTTGAAATTATATTTTTTTTTCTGTTTTCTTTATGATCGTTCTGGGCACATTCCAACTGCAAAGTTTGTTTTCTTTATGAAAATGAAATTGTAGATGTACAACATTTTTTTATAGAATAGGGGGGTAAACGAGAAAGCGGTGGATCCTTTTCACAACTACCGCTGCTCATGTACATCCACATAATTACTATGTCTCTGCGTTGCCCACCCAATGGGCCACCAGCTACTCACAAACCGAACGAAATATAAGACGTCACTTAACGGCACTATCTCCTCCTATGTAGCATGGTAGTGCCTCTTCGTTGCTTTGGATTTGCCGATGGATTGTGTGAAGATCAAAAATGGAAGAGCCCCTTATTAGAGAATTTTGTTTAAGTTCTAACAGGACTATTACAGACCTGCATACAGAGACCAGCTTTAGACTTTATTATATTTTAGACAGAGAATTTATTATATTTTATTATCAAACACAAAGACTTTCATTTTTATATTTCATGTAACGAAAATGCAATTTAATACGAATATTTAATCAGCTAAACTATTTTCCACGTTTTTTATAATTATGTAAAAAATATGTCTTATAAGGTACGATAGGGTTGACATATCGTATTTGATAAAACCCCCAATAAGTATTAAAAAGAAAAGAAATATTTGATGTAAATGGAAATAATTGAACTATTTCTTAGAAGTGATATTGAAAAAAAAAAAAAGAATTAAATATATTGTTTGTATGAAGTGCATACATCCACGACTGTTCTCTAAAAACAAAATATTAGAGTTTTGTCTTTCTATTTAGACGAGAGGTGGGTAGGTAAGGTTTGTTGTATGGCAGCCGCGTTGGACCGGCACTGCAGGTTTAATTCAATTGCAACCCCTAACACATTGCCTTACAATTAGTATCTGATAGTATCTGCTGGCCCTTTGGGACAACGAGCTGGATAGGTCAACACCTCTACAGCTGCTATGCATCACTAAATGTTTCTTCTTGCTGTTTTGTACTATATTATTAAGAATAAAGTAATAACACTTTATTCAATGGTAGGAACCACTTCTATGTATAACAAATGATAACCTGGTCTATCGTCAAACGCAACATCATAACTTTAGTTCTAAAAGACAAACGGTGCGCTTGTCCTGAATAAACAACCGTCATAGATTTAGAAAATTACCAGGATATAGAGTGAGCGTCTTGAAATCGTCCGTATAAAAGATGTGCAACTGTCAAATTATGCACTTCGTAAGAACAACTTAAACATCATTTCAAGGATTATTTTGAAATTTTGCACATCTTTAAACAAAAGTCTGAATTTTAATAAAAATATATTTAGGTACAATTTCGAATGCTTTAGTTGAATGAATATGCAATCGTATATATTGTATATTTATAAATCAATAATAATAGTGCGTATATCAGTTATTTTTATTATTGAAAATGTTAGACTACACTTTGATAAACGTCACTTTAAAAATCTGTGGTAAAAATACAGCAGCATCAAAACGCAGGAATAACAAATAGAGACATCAAAAATCCTTTCAGTGTCGATCACTAGACTAAAAATATAACGAAGTTTTATTTGCACTGCACTGTTACGCGATAAACTCTTTTAGAGCCGTCATATATGGAGTAATGAAAAACTTTCAAACAACTTTAGACTGTTGACACAGGATAAAACACAAGTTATGACCACAATATTTTGTTAGATCACCTATGTGAAAATAACATATCTTCTAGGGAGTAACCTACGCTCTTTGCGCTTTTATATAAGTAAGGGTATGTGGCAGTTCGTACAAGATTAGTGCATCTTCTTCTTCCTTCTAGCCTTATTCTCTTTCCACATCATAAGCTGTCGGGATCGCCGACTAATTATATAATGTAGGTAAAGCCTGACCAGACACTTTTTGGTTTAAGCACTGAATGAACTTATACATTTTCATTTCAATCAGTTAAACAGTTTATAAACATTACTGCTCTGCACAATGAGACTTGGGACACCCCTAGATTTAACAATTCAACGATTGTCAACACTTAAAAGGTTATAGATACACATGATTTTTAATTTAAAGTTCTGAGCCAGAATTGGCAAAAGAGTTCAATTTGATCCTTTTTTTGATTTATATAGTAATACGTGAAGAAAATCCCATACCTATTTTAAAGAATTGCGCCAATGGAAGAACTTAACTTTATTTCATTTGAAATATGTAATCTACTTACCATGCGAAAAGCTAACATTTCTAATACAATATGCGTTCGATTTTATTATTTTAACCAAACTATAGAATTTGATTTAAAATGGATTTAAACTAGTGATCGCCCATATATATACTAAAAGCTTTTTAGTTAGTTTCATTATCGTCATCATCATCAGCAAACAAGTGACGGTCACAAACTGCTTCCATCCAGCGGCACCCCACGCTCTTGTCCATGTCACGAGTTCAACGATTAAGGGCACGTCCAACACTGCGTCTTCGGAGGTGGGCGCTCGAGAACCTTCCTTCCCCAGCGGTTGTCAGTTTGGCGAGTATCCTTAAACGCATGTACGCGCCATCACCGGCTCTGGATGGGTCAAGTTATGCATTGCGCTCGCAGCACATTATAGTGCCGAATACCCACTAAAACCTCCACGAGTGCAGTCAGTGCTGTGTATCTCGATGGCTAGTTAGTCCCCTAAGGGTCTGACACAACCTCAACAGATGGGTTGTCCCGCACCACAGGAAAACCCCGCCAACTTTGGGACATAGCAATGGGGAGATGTTCCATCCTCGCTCCTTGCTCCGTACACATAAACGCCTCCTCCTCCTGTTCTTTAGTCCCTTCTTTTCATAAGAGGATTACAAAGAGTAGCTCGGTTCAATTGACTTCATTCGAGGTGTACCCCATAGACAGCCGCACATTTATATATTTACATTCGTAGCACCGATAAAGTTCAACTCTCCCCAGGTTAATGAGCCCCACCGCCACGATAGGGCTTGAACCCTGGAGGGGTCACGACTGTCCTCGTCAATACTAAATAATTGAAAACTTTATTATACACCAGAGTCAGTGAAGTAACAAATGACAAACTTATCGAGGTTAAACTTCGACAGGCCTTGTTCAGCCGACCGCTCACTGAAAGTGAAAGGGAAATTGTTTCCAATATGACTTAATTCAATTATAAGCCCAAGTTTGCTTAATTAGATATTTTAATATGTTTTATAAATAAAAGTTACTAAAATAATGGTACCAATTTGGTACATATTTATTAATTCTATAGATTTCATTGATTTTTCCTTAATTGCCGGATCTTTTTGATTAGTATCAGGCCCATAGACATCGACACGATTGTTATTCAGACACGTTGCTGTCTCTGTCCATTCTCCTCCTCTACATTGAGTAACCAGCTACTCACAAGTCGCATGGATCCCGGAAGCATAATGTGAGGGAGTTCCCCGTTCGTGCCATCCCAATTCGACGGTCCCAACTGCAATGCAGCATGGTACTATCTCTTACTTGCATTTTTGGTCATTCAAAACGTAAAGAAATTGGTACTGCGTTTTTTGGCAGTCAGGTGATGCAGATCTCCACTTACGCCGTGTAGCCGATATATTTGTAGCTATTTATCATAAGCTGGAGGTAGCAGCGGGTTCTAGTTCATATTTCGTTGAAATTTTGTCAGTATATACTACATTCTGCCGATGGCAATTTGCAAAAGCATCTCCCGTGAACACAAAAATAACAGCTAGTATTAATATAACTCTTTGTGCTAAAAACAAAACCTTTAATTGCTTTATTTCTGTGACAACAGTTAAAACATTTTATTAATTAATAATCTGAATTCTCAATTTTGCTTGCAAAATTTGTAAAGTTACGCCTGTTGAATCCGCAATGCGTAATAAAAACTAATAGTCAATTCTGGCTGTTTTCGTTAGACGAGAACCTGGAAGTTACATATTAAAATGATAACTATAAAACATTCAATATTGAACCTAAAATAAATCTCTTTAAAGGTATATTTGCAGGGTAGTAATGGTTCCAGTAGGAAATGTTTTCAATTACACTCGACTATATATTTGTATCCATACACATTACAATACGACTAGTTTTTTAAAACATAGAAGAGCATACGGGCAATTGAAGCCGTTTGATAAATCTCGACGCCCATTAACATCCGCGTCTGCAGATGCATTCTCCCTTCACCGCATCCCCGCTAATAAGCCACCGGCTATTGATAACGCTTCAATGTAGATATTTCATACTATCGATTCCATTAAATATGGTTTTGAAATTCAACATTGAGTTTATGGAGCTTTATACACACCAATAAAATTTTATACACGAAGAATACCTCAAACAAAATATTCGTTCCGTTGCTATGAAAAGGTTGTCCGTCGCTCGTTCCGACAGGCAAAAATTTGTTCTACTTACACAAAACACCGAAAATGTATTTATGATGTCAAATATTATATTCTATTATTCAAAGAATTGACTATCGGTATGTATATAGTTTCCTAAATTATATTTTAAAATATGTTGATCCCTCTAACTAATAAAATAACATTAAACAGAAATCTCTCCGATTTTAAAACTAATAAAAAAAAAATCGGCCTCGTAAACATCATACGATGAGAACAAATTCAATTTATAAAAAAACAACGTCTGTCGGGGGAGTTGTCAATAATTTATTCAGCTGCGATATAAGGATTTATTTACTTCCACATTTTTTTCACATCTTTGGTTAAAAAATCGAAGTTTTCATTGGCCGAATCGTTGGAGAGCTTGCAGGAAAATTTCCACAACCTAAATGAAACCTCCCGGCGTATTGGCCTTAGGATGAAATGGAACAAGACAAAGGTAATGTTTAACGAACAAGTTCTCTCTAGGCCGGTCAACGTCGATGGTGCTATTTTCGAAGTCGTAGACGAATACGTCTCCGTCGGGCAACTATTGCAGTTAGGTAGAAATTACTTCGAGAAGGAAGCCGATAGAAGGGCTCCATTGGATTGGGCAGCATTCCGGAAGCTTTATCACATTCTCATGTCGCCTATACCGCAGAGCTTGTAGACGAAAGTCTTGAACCAATGCGTTCTCCCCGTGATGACCTACGAGGCCGAAACATGGCCTCTTCTCTTCATTTAGGACTAGATCGCAAGTTTGCGGCAACTCAACGGGCTATTAACGTGCTATTTTGGGTGTTTCTCTGCCCGACAGAATTCGTAACGAAGTCATAAGGCAGGGAACAAAAGTATCCGATATCACGCGACGAATAGGCTCGCTGAAGTGGGGCTGGTCACACACTCACAAGGACAGATGGCAGATGGGCCAGTAAGTAAGTTCTGGAGTGGAGGCCGCGTTAAGGAAAACGGAGTGTTGGTCGACCGTTCACCAGGTGGGAAGACGATCTCCGTGCAGTAGCCGGTCCGAGATGGATGCGACTAGCAGGAGATCGGTCGTCTTGGCGTTCATTGAGAGAGGCCTATGTCCAGCAGTGGCACGATAAGGGCTGATAATGTTGAATGATGATATATTTATATACAGTAAGGTATGTATAACCTATGTGTATCAGAGATGTTATGTGATTCTAATGTTAAAATATTTTTTTTCAAATCGATTCAGTAATTTCGTATTCAATGCAAAGTAACAAAAAATCAAAATACGTCTCCCCGTTATGAAATAAGTGTAGAAAATGGATAAAGGTAATTTTAAGTTTTTTTTATAAAGGGAGAAGTAGATATCACCTTCAGTTGGTTTCAATAAAAGTAAATAATTTATTCTTTTATTTATTTGGTTTTTTATATAATTTTGTTCCTATCAGATGAAGCGAACGGTTTAATAACTGTTTGTATTGGCTTCTGCAAGTTTAAAGGAACAACCTTTATTATGTTATGAAACTTAATCATCTTGAAGAGTTGCATAAAAAGTCTGCTTGTTTAGTTTCGAAGTCACAGGATATTGGTTTCTCCAGCAAAAATGGCTGCATGTTGCTAAAACAGCAGTTCCCGTTTCCAATTCCATTTCAAGATTTGTTTTGCCAAGTCAAGTTTTAAAGTTCCCAGTCTGTTTGTTAGAATTTTTATAATTTCCTGGTGCTTTACCAAGCAGTATATATTTTATATATTTCTGGTGCTTTACCAAGCAGTATATATTTTATAATTTCCTGGTGCTTTACCAAGCAGTATATATTTTATAATTTCCTGGTGCTTTACCGAGCAGTATATATTTTATAACTTCCTGGTGCTTTACCAAGCAGTATATATTTTATAATTTCCTGGTGCTTTACCAAGCAGTATATATATTTTTTTCTCAATCCTGTTAGAAACTTGTTTAATTTTTCAACATCGTTCTTTTAATATTTTTAAACCGAAGTGCTCTCACTCCTCAGAGAACGGTTAATATGTTAATTACAAGCTTCTTTACTATGCCGATACATTGCCTCCTCCTCCCCAAATGGGCCACCGGCTACTCGTAAACCCCATGAAATGCGACACTGTAGATGTCACGTTACGCCGTTATGATGTAACTTGTCATATGTATCTTATTTATCATCTTCAGGGGGTAAACCTATTTACACTAGACGATATAGCCTCAGGCATATCAAAGAATATAATTACTATAAGTATAATAATATATTCTATGGCAATTTCATACCTAGTCTTACAGCGAAATCAAAACCCACAGATCATTTCACTGTTGTCCTCAAACGTTTGCATCACCATAAGATAATACGTTGATGTCTGCTAGTTTTGTTTGGAATTTTCTAGAGACACGATAAAAGTCGCTGTTGAGATGTCTTCATTTACCATAATGCGGTCAACCCTATCTTTTAAAAATAACATATCGATGACTGTGTGTAACTTGTAATAATAATAATAATGCCTAGCCAGCTACTACCTACGGCGGTTATCTCTATAGTGACTCGCTGACTTCGCAGGAAATATAACAGTGTGCAAGTGTGCGTACAGACATGAGTACACTCTCTATTCCCTAATTCTCTATCACCAGATGGGACGGCAATGAGGCATGACCGAAGAGAATGCAGGCGCAGGATCGCTGGCTCAACGTTCTCTCCTTCGTACGGATGTGTGATACCACCGACCTTCCGACTTCTGACTGTTAATAGAAATTGAATAATCCACATAATGTAATGTAACTTTGACCCAGGCTCCGTAATTGTGCAAAACTTGCTATATTTTTATAGCAGTTGGACAAACGAGCAGACCTTTTAGGGACGTCAACATCCACATATGGAGAGCATTATTCTTCAGCCCATGCCCCCGACGGGCAACGGAATTGAGCCGGCACGACCGGGGAGGTACCTCTCGCTCACATAATACCGCCGTAAAGTGACATCTTCAGTGACGAGTTTGCGAGTATCCGGTGGCCCATTGAGGGGGGAGCAATGCATCGGCATGGTAAGTATGTGGATGGGCATCGGAAGTCGTGAAAAGGATCCAATTTCTCGTTTGCCCCCAATTCTATAAAAAAATATGTTACGAGTTGTTACGGCAGCACAGGCCTGTGGCCTATACACATCGTCGAATTTTATTGGTTCCTCATGACGTCATATCGCACAGTGGACCAACGAGAAGCATTGAAAAGGGAAGTGATCTGTCGACGTAGAACGGGCGTAGCTTCGCAGCTATACGCTTTATGTCACTCATCGTTTTCTAATTTTAATTTTTTGCCTGACCTGTAAGCACTAGCTAAGTACGCACTGCTATTGGAAACGATTTTTTATTTCTCCTACTTCGTCAGTGAAACGCATACACACGAGTATATCTTGTTGACTGACAGTTGATGATTATTGTTATAGTTGTGAATTGCTAAGCGTGAAGTGATAATAGTGCTGTTAAATGTTTTTTAATTTGCTGTAAAGGAAGACCATGACTGTCTGAAAGAAAGAATTAATTAATTAAATTTATTGTTAGGCAGCTGATAAAGTATTTACAAGGCATTGAATACAAAACACACTAAAGCATTAATTCGTGTAATTGACTTCCAATCATTTAGAGTCTCTTACAATCGAAGTTTACCTCAAATTAGTTATTTATTTGGGCCTTGTTTAATGATTAACGTAAATACGAAGGTGGATTGAAAAATATTCGGCCTAATGAAGAAAATAAACAAACACTAAATCATTTATATTTTTACTTTTTTACATATTCACCAGTCGCGGAACCCATCTCGCAGACACCTTGGGACACAAACCCCATTTGTTGACAATGACGTTTTGAGTTCATTCATAAGAGATGCATAAAATCTCGGTTATCTCTCTATTGAGACTACCGACTAATTTTTGTTTTTTTTTTTAATTTTAGTCAGTAGTGGACGTCGGAGACCTTCCAGAGCGCGTCTTATCTTTCACACTATCTCTACCATGCTTGAATTCTGCTATCCACGTTTTGACGGAAGACAGCACGGAATTTCCTAAAGTACTGGTTATATCATCATGGATGGCTTTCGGTGATAGCCCCTTCTTATGGAGGTACTTAATGACGACAAGCTGCTCGATTTGCTCCACTTGCAGAAACTATGTCCGATTGCTTTGTGCATTAAAAAAAATAACAACTTAGCAAAATTAATTAGTCTGAACTGAACTAAATAATGTGGGTAGGTTCGATTTTTAGAATTGAATGAATCTGTGTTGAAATAATGTCACTAACAAATGATGTATTACTTTAAACCGTACCCGACCGCATCTTGCGTCCATGCTATTTGGTATATTCAAACATGTTGTGCCTGTTCACCTGTTTAAGAAGTCGGACTTGACAGGAGATTCTAACACCACAAATCGCACTAGAGCCATTCATTGCACTCTGTGCTTGCCCAAACATCGCACGGCAGCTTTTTTTTTTTTTTCGGTGGGACCTAATACTGGTTGGCGGCGCTAGTCCAGCCTCAACGGATCGACTGACTACGAAGACTTTTTTGTCTTCATGTTTAGGGAGACGATAGGGGGACAGACCCCCCTCTTTTCCCGCAGATGTGAAGAGATGAACCGGGTTGATTGTGGGCATACCCCATAGTGATTATTTTTGGGACCGAAAAGGGGGAAGCGGCCCCCCTCCCCACTCTAGTGGGACGGCGCGCGCACGATGCCGTTTTAGTTGCGGTGTCGTGGATAAGGATAATTGAGCTCGTTTAATGTTTGGTTTATCTGAGGAGGCCAGCCTCCTCGCCCCCCCCTCTGACAGAGGGGGTCGATTTGCGCTACAAATCAGCAAAAGTCGTATTCTTAATTCATTTATTATTACAGCTCTCTAAAGTCGCGTCATTTTGTTTCTATCAATCTAAGCTCTCGACTTACGGATTCGAACCCGGGCTCGTTTCCGTAGGCGGTGAGTGAGTTTGATATTCTGTCAGTCATATGATATAACTGTGTCACTATATGTAAGATTTCATCGCTCGACCGGTACGAGCGGTGTATATCGTATTGGTTCAAGCAGGAAAAATGCATTTACGCACCATCCAGCCGACCCAAGGGAGCCTGAATTGTGTGTCGGGCTCAGGTCGTGAAGCGATAGCTACTACCGACTAAAAACTGCTATCCGTTAATTGGCCGTATTGGCATTTTACTGCGGGAGCGTGTCTTGGTGTTTCTTTGTTTGTGTTCTTGGACGGACTTTGCTACTGATATCGCGATCGCGTCGTCGGCGTTGTGAAATACGTGCTTCGGCCGACGGTAACGGGAGTCGGTTAATAACGTCGGGTCGTATTCCGACGTTTGAACGATTAATTTATTTTTGTGATTAAGGGCACGGTCAAAGAACTTTTGAGACAGCTCTTTGAAGGGTCCTTTTATCGAGGTCAATTGAAAGTCACAATGTAGGTTGATGTTTCGGAAATACCACGGGCATCCAGTGGCCATGCGTAAGAATCTATTTTGCATTTTCTGCAAAGGTTCTATTTGGGTAGGGGATATGTGCGCGAATGCTGCACTGCAGTACGACTAGATCGGTCGAATGCATGTAATATACAAAGTGAGCTTTTGTCTATACGCCATTTTGCTCTTTTTGTTTATGAGAGAATAAAGTTTAAAAAGGACATATCGTGCCTTTTTCAGAACGTTATCTATGTGATTCTTGAAGCTCATTGACCTATCGGGTGTCATTCCCAAGTATTTCACCGTCTCTACTCTAGGTATCTCGTTACCGTAGAGCAGGATGGGAGGCATGTTACCTCGTCTATGCGAGGGGTGGTTTAGTGAGAAGAGTATGGACTTACTCTTCTCCGCATTAACCTCTATTCTCCATTTTAAGAACCATTCATCGAGTACGGTGACGGCTTTTTGGAGTAATTTGTCTCCGTAGTTGGGGAGGTATCTAATGTACAGTGCGGTGTCATCCGCGAACATCGCCAGCTGGACGCTGGGGTGTCGCGGTATGTCGCTGGTGGACAGATTGAAGAGGGTAGGAGAGAGAACCGATCCTTGCGGACAACCGGCTCTGAGGGGACGAGGGGAGGACAGGATGCCCTCCACTCTGTAGCGGAACTGCCTGTTTGCTAGGTAGCTGTTTACTATCAGTACCAGCCTGTCGGGCAGTCCTAACTGGTATGGTTTGAAGATGAGGCCTTGATGCCAAATCTTGTCAAACGCCTTTGCTATATCAAAGAAGACAGCGGCCGTGCCGCGTGGCCGGCCCTGTCTTTTGAGTCCCGGTAGTACGTACTCCGTGAGGCGGTGTACTTGTTGTGGGCAGCTGTGGCTGTCGCGAGCTCGTCTATGAATAGGGTTTTCTCTCTTATCACGGTTTCAAGGCGTGCGAGAATTATCCTTTCATAGATTTTACCTGCAATCGCAGCCCTGATCTCCATCGCCAGCGGTTTGTTATACCCTGCAAGAGGGGGCCGGCAGGTAGCGGCAGGAGGGAGCCTTATCTTGAGGCCCAAAATGCGCGTCAACGATGTTGCCCACCATTTGGACTACCTCCTTCATTAATTCTCCCATGTCAGGGGCCCCAGTCACCACAGCGACTTCTTCCGCGCCTTATCGTACTCTCGTCTGTAGGCGCGGATCTCCTCCCTGAGATTTCCCAGCTCCCTCTGGAGGCGTGAATTATCGGCTTTCAGCCCCTTCGCCTCCGAGTCCTCTGTGTAAAACGCCAGGGAATCCACGATTTCCCTAATAGACCCCGCCGCCCTCCTAATCTTAGTGACATTTGACGTAATCTTTGACGCACGTTGACTTTCCGGTAAGCTCCAGCATCAAGTCAAGATTGTCTTCCGTGACCCGCAAGACTTCCTCAGCCCTGCACCGCTCGACGTCTTCGAGGATTATGGGTGTATCTTGAGAAGCGCCCTCTTATGTAGAGTCCCCTCAAAATCTTCCTCCCTCTCTTGGTCAATTCTCTCTATGAGCGCAGCCCTGGCCCCAGCCAGCGTGTGCGCCCTTCCACTCTTGGCCACACACCGTGACCTAATAACGATAGCTCCCACAACACTCATCTCGGAACTGGAGTCACCAGACCCCTCTGTAAGTGGGCCCCCAACTCCGTCCCAATTCCTCCTGCGACATAGACGCCAATGATGTGAAGTCCCCTAAGACTTCAATATCTTCCACATTCCCCTTAGAGGGACTCCCGACCCTTCCCCTTGAAGAACTCATCCCCCCTCCCCTAAACCCATGCCCCCAGTAATGTTCACGTCACTGACGACGTAAACGAAGACAAAACAAAAACAACAATAAAGAAAACACCGAACACAAGTCCCGCAGGATTATCACCAACATCGAAGAGTTAAGTGAATAGCTACGGAAATTCCACCATACACGTCCAAGACAGACGAAAACGCAACAAAAACACGCAGCACGATACAAAACCAAAAACAAATACAATCAAAACGCCACAAGCATGTCGTCTATACACCCGGGACCTAACGGCCAGACCAGGACAAGTCTATATCGACAACTTACTGATTTTAACACTATCAACTTCCTTACTTCGGAATATTACTAGAAATAGAAAAATACCGACAATTCTTTTGGTCCGAACCGGGACTCGAACCCGGTACCACATGCTTACCACTAGACCACGAAGCAACCTGTCATCAAAACAACGTCGAAAGTAAAATGTAAAAGAGTCAGGATTGAAGTGAATAACTCTTTAGTCGAGTTAAGAAATTTTTGGGTCATGGTCAAGTCATAAAGTGAGTGGACAACGTAACGTATGACGAACGTTCTTTCACCACATTCCTTGTTTTGTTTTGTCTGATTTACGAATTGGTAGGAATGTTTACAAATACAGTGATAATGTATTACTTACATTTCTTCAAGTCCCCGTGGGACTCGTAGCACACTTCAAACTTCAACAAGGCTCTCTCGCTCGTAGACATCGTTTTTCCGTTTATTTTTTCAATTCACTACCCTTTTGAGATAAGCCAAACTTCTCTAGAGATAACTTTTACAAACATCTCTAAAAGACAACTTTTATAAACATGCACAAAATGTTTTCACACTTTATAAAAAAAGAGGAAAAGGAAGGAGAGCAACGTAAAAAATAATAGTGATGCCTATGAGCGTCGATAATCTTAAAATGCTTACAATTTTGTAAACAAATAGTTAAAAAGACGTATGGCTCATAGTAAGAAAATAACAAAATAATAAAATAAAATAGGAAATGATGCTGTTGCTCTCGTTTGCCAGACCAGTGTAACGCTTCCCTGTGCTCACCTCGCTGCACACTTAGCACTCCGGAATAACATTCGTAGTATTTTTGCTATACAGTATTCATATCGCGTATCGAAGTTGACATACATTTTTTTCATATATTATAGATCATACATACATATTATTATAGATCATCAGTGGTCTAGTGGTTGGGGTTACGGACTCCCACACGGGTAGCCCAGGATCGATCCCGGCCATGTACCAATGAGCTTTTCTAGCTTAAGTACATTTCCTGAGTGCTCTGACGGCGAAGGAGAACATCGTCAGGAAATCTGGATACGTGTATTCTGCGACTGATTGCTGTTAAGCTTTTGAATCGTCGGGCTAGCTAAACAATTAAATTATACGCGATGAAATACGCAAACCTAATTTTATTGTTATTTTCTTTAATGTAATGTTTAATTTAATTCTAGTAAACTTAAGACATCAACAATTAGTAACAATTAATATAGCACGTAATTTATGATTGCAGCCATGTCGATATATAAAAATAGATATCTTCCTTCTAAAAAAGTATCTTCGAACTTTATTGCGACAAACATTTCTTTAAATTGTTGTATTTAATGATGTCTTAAATTTAAACGCGAATATTACTCTGTACAATAAAGCTGCTTTCACGGATATTATCGCGGTTTATTTGATTATTTAACTAGCCAATAATTAATAATCTATTCTAAATAATCTGTCATCGCAGTCCACCCGTGACCATGGTTGCTGTAAAGCTTCTGAAGCGTCCTGGGTTCAATCCCCAGGTCGGACAACCATCATTAAATGTTTTTCAGATTATTCTGGGTATGCATTGTCCGGGATTGGAATGTACCTGAAGTGGCTTGCCACCTATGACATCATGGGCTTCAGTACCTTGGCTAAGCGTGGCTGTTCTAGTATATGTAGTATGCCTACTGGACTTACGAGTTGTGGATGTACTAGCACACCTCCGCCTACCTCTTCGGGGATAACAGGCGTGAAGATAATTTTTGTTCTTTCTTATATTAGTGTATTTATATTTTATTATAGAATTTATTAAACAAAAATGCCTGCGGCGATTTTGCAACATTTAACAGGCTCCGAAACAGGTCGACTGATTTGAAAAAAATCTTTTGCAGAAAGAATTCTACATTATCTTCGAATAAAACTTCGATAAAGCAACCAAAATTTGAAACATAAATATCAGAGTAAATCTATATTTCACTGCTGAAATTATTGACAAGTAGCTGACCAGACAGACGTTGTTCGGTCATATATTTATTTTCTTGTCATGTGGTAAAATGTAATGTTTTCGTGATATACCATGCTTGGCCAATTTTTATAGTTTAAAGCACAACATTTAACATTGTTTGTTATAAATTCACTAAGGTAAATCAAATGAAAGCTATTACTAGTGTTGACTGCGCTTCATGTTGAGTAACGAGTTTGTTTAGCTGTTGTATTGCAAGTTATTTTGCAGAAAACGCAGATCGCAGCCACGTTTCCTTGGCTGCCGGCGTATCTGGTATCATAGGTCAGCACATTGGGATGGGATGCGTCTCTTCTTTGCATTTTACCCATGGGGACGGATTTGCTTCTCGCTGGATAATCCCAACGCTGTTGCTGACGATGCTGCTGATATCTCATCAGCATTGCATCTGCAGCAAGGCATGGACCTCTTCATTCCGCACTCATCGGTACACATTACTGATAAATCACAGCCGTGGTTCAATCACTCCTGTAGACTGGCGCTACACCGTACGCAAAAGTGCTACCGGTCCTGGGCTTTTGCGACATCGTCCTTGGATAAGAAAGCCAACTTCTTCTAAAAGGAGTATAATCACGCTTCCAGGTCCTACAAGAGAGTTATAGCTGTATTAGTATGTCGGTCCGTAAATGCGTTATCCAGCGTCACCATAAAAACTACAGGATCCATTAAAGTTTGATAGGTATACTCCTACCTAAGAGGGGTAAATTTAAGGATTCAATATGTACTTTTTATGTATATCGAGTCGAACGCTTACCTGCAATATTACCATATTTAAAGGGGTTACTGATAAAACTGGCTATATATATTCTCATGCGAGCTTCAAGAAACAAATTTTAAGCCGCCAGAGACGGTTAGTCAGTTCTAACCATCAGTGAAATGCCATATCTCTCTACAGGATACAGGAGTGAACAAGCTTTATTGTGACTGTGGACTCTTTTACATAGGGCGAGCTAAAATATCTATAAAAATCGCATTCAAGAACATATAACTAATATGAAATATCTGATGGGATGGATCTGGATGATAAAGATGATCCGTGAGGCTATTGAAATTGAAGAAACATTAATACAAAAGCTGGCCAGGTCCTTCCCTCATGGTAAACATAATCAAATCAAAAATTAAACATAACACATTAATGCGGCAAGATATAAAAGGTACCCTTTGCGTTAATCAGAACTACAAAATAATTATAATTCTTCGGGTATTTTTAATACATTATAACATCATGACATCTGTCCTCTCAGTCCGCCTGTGACCATAGTTTCTCTAAAGCTTCTGAAACGTAGGGCCAGTTAAATAATTAAATAAACTGCGATAAAATCCTTCAATTATTTTTATTGTAATTGTGGTGGTATAATTAGTAGGTTGAAAAGTTTGTAAAAAGGAAACTCCCTAACTGAGACCAGGTGTCGGGATGATAACCTGAACTCACTGCATGC
Source organism: Eumaeus atala (assembly GCA_017140195.1). Taxonomy (NCBI): domain Eukaryota; kingdom Metazoa; phylum Arthropoda; class Insecta; order Lepidoptera; family Lycaenidae; genus Eumaeus; species Eumaeus atala. The sequence continues at coordinate 490,457 of JAFELO010000373.1, read as the reverse complement.
CCTTGACGTATTAAGAGGCTGACCCTGGATGTTGGATTAGCCCCCCTTTTGGTGGAGATTCCTCTGATGGACTTGTAAGTTTAAGAGGTGTCTTCTTCCTGGCTGTTCTGGGGTACCTCCGTGTTATAGACGATTGATACACCCATCTGGTCCCACCCAGGATTTCGAAGTACGTGCGGGACCAACAATTAGAAATGCGTGTAATTCAGATCCTTAGATTTTATTAATTACTTTGCTGGAAACTCGATCAAGCGAAAGGGTGTTTATAATTGGACCACAATGAATAATTTATTTCAGCCAACTTAAAAGCTATTAACAAGATTATACAAAGTGTTTGTCACCCATAAACAGACGAATAATAGCTGAGAATAACATAAATGGGGCTATTTGTCACGGAAGAATTGTAAAGAAAAGGCGTTAATTTGAATAACGCCTCATCCAAAACATCACGCAATTAGGTGTCATATTTTATTTCGGTTCTGCTTTACGTAATACTTTTACTGCGAAAAATTTTACTTACCACCTATTTAGAAAACACACACACACACACACACACACACACGCACACGCACACGCACACGCACACGCACACGCACACACACACACACACACACACATACACATGTCACAAAATAAAACGGTACACATGTATTGTAGGGACTATAAATTTACGTTGTGTATAATTGTATCTCTCCTGGTGCAATATACATGTCTACCGAAAAAAAAAATATCTCAAAGCTTTTAGTAACGTGAATGTTTCCTTAAAATATTTATTACTTATGTATCTAGTATTCCAATACTTGCACGAATTACTATAGTCGAGCAAGTTCCAGTTTTAGGAGTTATCGCAGGCTAGCTAAACACTTCAAACGAATGCCTCCTTTTTATTTATTTTGTATTTAAAGAAAAGGAAATAAACGACTAGTAATTTTCATCTAGCTCATAGAATACCCAAAGCTTTTTTATAACAAGAACCACTACAGCACACTCAGACACAAATAAGAACCTTAGTCAAGGGAAATATGGATTGCCCTCAAGCAAATGGAATACTGAGCACTAATTCGAGATGCATCGCCGACGATAAATCCACAGCTTTCATTATAAATCTACTTCAACCGAGTTTTCCGGTATTTCAACTAAATAAAAACGAAATAGTTTTATTCGTTTTTGAAAGTACAAAAAATAGTAATATGAATCACTAGGATTAAATAATTATGACTTGCAGGAGGACAATGACCACCTGCTAATTAATAGCCCAGTACACAAATATTTGGCTATACATAACATAATACCAGGCAACTGGTGGGAAGAAGCTTCAGTGGCCTTGGAGCTAGTAAATATTTAAAGTCTGGCGCAGAAGGCAACGGGAAACCACTGCATTATTTTCCAAAGAAAACCCATGCAAATTTCCACTAATAATGTATGTCATGCGATCCGTTTGACCCTCGGCGCCATTGCATTTCCGGGTTGCATGGTGTAAAATGTGCTCCTACCAGCAGCACCGCTACCGAACACTGTGCGGCGGACCACCTGGCGATCAGTGATACTAATGCTACCAGTGATGATAGTATTTCAAAGAATATAGTCAAGCTGAACAAAGACTATTGGAATCTGGAACGTGAGGGGACTGATAGAGCCGGGCAAACTAAAGGTTGTCGAAGGAGATGCGGAGGTGCAAGATCGACATCTTAGGTATCAGTGGAGTCCACTGGACGGGCCGTGGTCATTTTGTCACTAGTGAAGGTAATCCGGTTTATTATTCTGGAGTCGAAGTAGTCACAGTAGGAATGGGGTGGCTTTCATAGTACCAAGTATATATCAAGGAGCTGTGAAAGGATACAGAGTTTATAATGACGTTATGATCTTACTGAGACTGGATGCGGAAACGATGAAATTAAATATCATTCAGATTTATGCACCAGCCACGAAGAGGGATGTACAGGTGACAGAACGAGAGGAGCAACAGTTTTATTAGCCAGCTGCAAGAGCTCTTTAGCACTCTACTATCCCAAGAAATAACCGTTGTCAAGGACGACTTTAATGCGAAGGTTGGCAATACGAAAGGGGACGTACTAAATGGGACGATTATTGGTCATTATGGTCTAGGAAATAGGAAAGGTTTGCCCAGGTGGGAGGTTCAGGAACCAGATAGACTATATCACGATCCGAACAAGATGTCGATCATCAATTACAAACACGAAGACATATCAGATTTTAATAGTGTACTTCAAACTCCGTCTCAAGAGTGCGAAGAAAAGATCAACGAAAGCAGTTGCTCTGACAAAACCAGTTTTGATAGAATTTGGTAATGGAGTAAATTAAAAGGCGCAATCCTAACAACTGCCAAACAAATAAGCGGACAATATAAGAAATACAGCAAGCAAAAAGTCTGGTTTACTGACATATCATGTAGGTTAATTGAAGAGAGAAGAAATCTGAATCAATAAGGTCTAAAAAGTCAAGCAGATATTGAGAGGTACAATGCGTTATGCAGGGAAGTACAAAGGTCACTTGGGGGTGATAAAGACGATCAGATAAATGATATATGTAAGGAAACAGAGCAGCACGCTATGAAGTCACAAGTAAAAGACCAGTTTAATAAAATTAAAACTTTGAGCAAGCCCCATAAGCCCAAAACATGGATTGTAGACGACAGTAAGGGTAACGCCATAACAGATCTCTTTGAGGTATCGAAGAGGTGGCGGGATTACTGTAACGAGATAAGGTATATCGGAAAAAGGGAGAGACCATCGCAGCGAAGAACCTAGTATCCTAATATCCGAAATATAAGCAGGCATAATGAGGATAAAACATAAAGTCATGGGACCTGATGGCATAAATGCTACAACACTTTCCACCGAATGGCATTAAAATTCTGTATTCCATCTTACAGAAAGTATGGAAAACAGGTTCATGGCCCGAAGACTGGACACAATCGTTTGTTATCCCGCCTCATATAAAGGGTTCCACGAAGCGATGTGACCACTGTCGATTCATCTCTCTGATGTCACACGCGAGCAAAGTACTGCTACAGATTGTAGACACACGTTTGGCGTCCTTTATCGATGATCAAATCTCTTGCTAACAAGCAGGATTCGTTTCCGGAAAGGGGACTAGGGAGCAAATATTATCCGCCTACTCATTGAAAAATGGCGCGAGTTTAATAAGCCCATTTTCGTGTTTCATTGATTACGCCAAAGCCTTCGATACAGTTCAATGGAACACTATGTTCGACATCCTAATTGAAATGTGTGTACCGTCACATTTAACATTCCTGATCCAGAATTTGTACCTTTATGGACAGTTTTGTGAGACTAGAAGACTCCAAGTCAGAAACTTTTAAGACT
>JAFELO010000373.1:458697-486914 GCA_017140195.1 Eumaeus atala | reverse complement strand
TCAAAGACCAAAATCATGGTTGTGGACCGTGGACATGTACTCCAGCCGTCAAAGGCCCTTCTCGTGAAGTTGAATGAATTTGTGTATCTGGATTCGATGTTGAGTAGCGATGGCAGCTGCTCTATAGAGCTGAACCGTCGTATTGCCACGGCCAAGAATGCAATGACTAGCCCGGAAAAGATCAAGAAAAACAGGAATATTCGCCGTATAACAGAGTTTAGACTTGCCCGGACTCTCGTGTTCTAGATCTTCATATACGGTGCAGAAACCTGGTGTTTGAAAAGCCGTGAACGAATGTCTCCATTTTAAATTAGCTGAAGATCACCAATCGGCTCTCGACCATCTGCCGAGAGAGAACCCTCAGTTCCTTCGGTCACATTATGCGTTCATCGAGGCATCGACTGGAGAAACTGGTAATACTGGATCAAATGGAGGGCAATCGCGCTAGAGGTCGTGCTCCAATAACCAAACCAAATTAGACAGACTGTCGGGTGTCCTCTACTCCGCGCGTACCAGAACAGGCGACAGTGGAGACGAACATGCGGTCACGATCCTTCGCATTAAGGGGCTGTCGAAGAAGAAGAACATAATACCAAGTATATGGCGAGTCCTAAAAATTATATTTACTCTGTGTAATACAATCACAGCGATTCGGTTTTCTTTATCTCCCATTCCATATATTAATTTACAAAGTAATTCATTCATAAAGTAAAATATTGTACAAAGAAATGGCTCAAGAATGAGACACACTATGAACTATCGTATAAAAAAGACATATTCCAAATTCAAATGTAATATTTTTTATTGTAATAGTATTTATTGTCAGACTAAGTAATATGTTACAAATAAGCTCTCGTAATATATAGACTGTAATAACACGTACACGAACGAAGTTACGGGTAACAACTAGTTGATAACAATAAATATTTACGAATTTTGCTTGCTTATTCATGAATATAGGTTTAATGCAATTTTTTGAACGGTTTCGAACCTAATTGAATATCAACCCGGATAACCGAAGAAGAGCGTGCATACACTTTAGGGTCATAACAGCTCTTGGATTATATATAGCCCCAATCATAGCGACCCTTACGTGACACTACGCACAAGGGCAGGTACATAGAATCACGTAAGGATCAAGCTTGGGATCAATTAGAAGCCTCGGAGAGAATCCCAAGGGTGAAGGCTGTTCGCCTCCAAACTAAGTTGAGGACGTGTCGTGAGTAGCCGAAATATTTTACGAATCAATTTTTTTTGTTAGAGGTACAACATAAAGTGGCATCTTCGGTGTCGTGTTTGTCCGGTTATGAGACCAATTGGGGAAAGAGAGAAGGCAACGCATCGGCGTCGGTTGTCGTTAAAAGGCTCTGATATTACTGGCAGCAGATATTGTAACTCAACAAGCCCCACCAGATGATAATTAAATATAATGTGAAGTCAGTATGTGGCATTTATAAATAAATGCGTGACGCGTAGCAGGACTTCAACTTACTGCCATTTCGCTTATTTGACTGTCAGAAGTCATTGGAATCCCGTACTGTATCCGCTTTGATTGGGGAGAGAAACTGAAAAAAGAAACTCCTCCTATTTTCTCCTGATTAAAATTGTTGCTGGTCCCAAGGCAGATCTTAGAATTCTTTCGGTCTCCCTGCGATCGTATCAAAAGGTCACAGGTGGTGGCCGCTGTCGGTCCTAGAGATACAGGACTAGCAACGGTGGTACTGTGTGGTGGACCAAGCTCGTTAAAGTAAACCCGTAAAAAGAAATACATTATCTTGTGTAAATTATATAAGAACATTTTGTAACCAATCTGATGAAATATTAGATTATCACATTCCCCTTATAATCTATACACTTTCCCATTGTAAAACAAAGACCCCAAAAACCGGTCTGTATGTAATCAATTTTATTAAAATCAACTTGATGGATTATCATGCGGTTTCCGCCCTTAGATACTATTCCCGAAGCAGATTTTAGCGTGAGACGTAACAATGTCTTGAGATAACAATCCGGACGGTTATATCCATTCGCAAAGCCCCGGTATTTCAGGACTTATCCAAGTTCGGGAGAGGTGGAACATTTTTATAGTTATTTTCTTATATATTCTAGAAAAAAAAAAATATAAATTTTTAAGGAAACAATTTCATCTCAAAAGCCGGCAAAGTAAAACTGCAAAACCTCTGCTGTTGCGGTTGTGTTTGAGCGTCGAACATCATTTTCCTTTGATTGGAAAAGCCGGGGCAAAGCGCTAGTACGACAATTTGTTAGGAGTAGTGTCATTATGTCGCAATTAATAGATATTCACACCGACCTCAAGTGGTTCGAGTACTTTCCCAGCACTGTTATCACGAGTGTACTGGAACTTTTTCACAGTATAGAGGGACAAACGAGAAATTAGAACTCTTTGACGACTACCGACAATCATCAACAGCCGCATTACTGTCATGCAGATGCATTGCCTTCAATTCCTCCTCCCCTCCAATGGGTCACCGGCTATTCACAAATCGCACGAAACGTGACAGCATAGCTGTTAGTTAATTTTGCGAAAATTCAGCATGGCATTACCTATTAATACCACAACATATTGATAGGTATATGGAAGATACTGGAATAGTTAAATACGAGTATAAACTTCATTTATTACGAGACGCCAGACGTCAAGCGAAAATCGGTTTCGAAATTACAAATTGCTAATATAATAGAATTTAATTGGGTTTTAAAATTAAAAACAAAAGAGTTGTCAAAGTGAAATGGTGGTTTGATTTTATAAACTTTGAGAGGGTTGAGTAAATTTATTGAGTTTTCATTTATTTTCTAACGTGTCTTTATAAAGGGTCCTCCTCTGCTGAAATACTGACCGCAATATGATTATTGGACATTACTAATAACTAAATTGAAAATGTGTTTCGCAAGATTATTGGAAATGTTCTCTCACAGAAACCTCTGTGTTGTGAGATGATGAGAGACTCCAATAGCCCGTTGGAGAGTAGGGGAGGACTACCCCTTCCATCCTCTCCAACAGTGACATTTTAATGAGCAATTATACCATTTCATGCGGGTAAAACTGCGAGGAGCTGCCAGTAATATATAAAGTAGTCGTGATATATCAAGCAAAATATATGCACTTGCGTATCCATTAGATACTTCCACCGCAGCTAACATTATTCTTACACTTGCATTAATGGTGGCAAGGTTCTAAATGTGTTATGGCAATATAAATCAGTTTTATTCGCGCTCGCCCCCACTTAGGGACGGGATGAAATATTCATTGGTGTCATTTCAGAACGCTTTTCATTATACTATGGAGACTCACCGCATTAATCCTACTAGTCCTACTACGCGATATAATAGCTAAACACTGACTGATTAAGCGCGAAACATTTGTAGCTGTAAAATCTACATGTGTGAAATTTTGCCGGTCTTCATGTTCATAGGTTGCAGCACAGACGCTAGGAATGTTTTTTTTATGAAATTCCACCACTATGTATATTACGCGGGTAGAACCGAAAGAAGCTTAGCAGAGGCTGCCATTCAATACATATTGTAAAACGTAGTCCCTGTTTATCTCTGAGAGATTTTCTGAAACTGGAAACCTGAAAGAGTCGCGGGCTTCGCTCTATCCAGTGACGTTTGGCATTCGTTCTCTCTGACTACCTCATTAGGAAGCTGGAGTGAAGGTGAATGTTTGCGTGTGTGTGGGTGGGTGTGGGTGTGTGTGTGTGTATGCGTATGCGCATGCGTATGCGTATGCGTATGCGTATATGTATGTGTGTGTGTGTGTGTTTATAATGTTCCAACTTTACCTACACTATCTCCAGTACGGTACGTAACGGCCCTACGTAACCAATAAAACTACAATAAAATGTAAATTGCTTATATAAATTGTTAAGTTCACCGAATCAGTGTCATCATTATCAGAAAATATGGCCACTTTACTATACCAATTAACATTCAAAATAACATTCAAAATATTAATATGTCACAGCTACAACTAGCGGGTGCCCGGTGTTTGAAACTTTACCTATGCGGTTATCTAAGTAACAATTAGGCCAAACTTTGGGTACCTAGTTTTGAACATGTTCGTAATCAGAATCCAGTACTGAGCATTCACTGCAAGTATACACAGTTTCTTAAGACACCACCTGCATAGTATAAATATGTAAAAAAAATGTTAAATAAGATAATATATATACCTACTAGTAAGTATGTGGATGTACCAGCACACCTCTGCCTACCTCTTTGGGGATAAGAGGTGTGAAGGTACTTTTCTTTTAAGTATATTCCCTTGGGGTAGAGCTTACGTGGGTGAAGCCTCTAGGAAGAAATTATCATACTCCACGCTCCACAACACAGATAATACAAAATACTCAATAAAGATAAAAGCAAACGGAAATAAGAGAAACACCAATTAGACACAAATTACATTAATTATTAAGTTCGTTTGTGTCTCTCTTATTTCTTTAGACTCAGAGAACATTTAAGAATATAGATGTCTCCTAAAAATACAACGCACTGTCAAAATTTGGAGAGATCGAGTAGATTTTCATCTACACGTTATCTCTTTTTTACTTTCTCCTATAATTAAAATTATCTGCAAAGCTCCAACAGGTGAAGGAGAACTTTCTGCTTTTTTTAGGGATTTGAACCCGCGACCCCTGGCGCAACATGCACGGCATACTGAGTTATTTTACCATTGGCGTAGTGTCGGTCGGCAAAAACTGTTACAACATAATTAAAAACAATAATTCACATACAGATGAAAATTTGTGAAGGTGTTCTTAGATCATATGAATGTCAGTTTCCATCTATAACTATGTGTACTAGAAAAATGATAACCAAGGTTACTGGTTCCAAACTGGAAAAATCGCATGAATAAAGTAGTTAATTTACGGGTTTTATCACGATAAATAAATATATCACCTCTGGCATAACTCGGTCGAAACGTCGAGCTAACATATTTAGTCGTTAATACTTTAGGTATTACTGACTAATTACGTTTAAGAATGAATATGGAACAAACGCGAAAGACTCATAATATTTATATAATCACCCTAACAAATTTAAAAATATTTGAGACGTTCGAAAACTTTATTATTAATTGAATGGATTCAATAATCACCACAGACGATATCGAATAGATAACAAGCAAAATTAACTCGATACTGAGTGTTCTAGTAGTAAGCATGTGCAACTACAGTCGTAGCGCATTGGGTTTGAGTCCCAGGCTGGACCAAAGTGTTATTGGGATTTATCAATTTGTAATAACAGTCCGAAGCCAGGAAGTCGGCGGTGTTACACTCCCTTGCATCGGAGAGCATATTGAGCCGTCGCTCCTGTGGTGCCGTGGAAAAAATTGGGCCATGTCATTATTATTTAATCTGATGCGTCGTCGCAGTCTAGATCCCATAAAGAGGCAATTTGACCAGGCATCGTCATGCTTGAGGCAGATATGCCCAATCCAGCTCTATTTGAGCTCCGCGTCTTTGAGACGGTCGCCGTAAGCGATTTTTACTTGTATGAGAATTATCCCGTCTGCCCACAATTTTTTTCACTCATGTATTGTCACATCAAATTCGAATCCATGATGTCATTAAATTTTAACGAATTTCGAATAACACTATTATTATAATAAAGTATAAACCTCCAAGCCTTACTTCGACAATGACACCCATCTGAAAACATTCAACTGCGGAGGACATACTACTAGTGCACAAGTGTATCCAAGACACAAATGCAACTTGGTCATCAACCTTAATATTAATCCCGGTAGAATTCCACGATCTCCGAGCGACCTGGCTAAGCGTTGACGGTTAATTGTGACCTCCGTGTGCGAGTAACGACGCTAATTTCCTGACTCCAAACTGTAATTTGTAAATTATTCACGATCTTGGAACAACGAGAGGAAGCGCTGATGTGTAGGAAGGGTTACGGTGCTGGCGCGGTCGGCGTACGGCGTGCGTACGACCGACGCGTTGCGCCCGGTTCTAGAACAGTGGATGCACCGCAAGCGTCCCACGATCTCGACGTCGAAGGGGTTTGATTAAAATTGCCGTACCAGCCCCTTTCTTGGAGGCCTCAGTACAGGCGGCTAGTCCCACATACACATCGGGTCCCAGTTTGCAGTGGCATTTCCGCACAAAAAAAAAAATGCTTATCATATACCGTAGGTATATAGTATGTGGAAATTTTATGAGAAGATTTATTAATATATTTTTTAAATTAAGAAATTTTATATATTTAAGATTTTTATTATAGAAATACAAATAATACATATATAAACATTAATGACCTAAGCGGGATTCGCACCCGCGACCTCTGGCGTAACAGGCGGACAAACCGCCACGTTGCCAACTGAGCCAGCCGGTCGTCAATAATATTGTCTACCTTTTATATATATACCGAAAGGAAGTGTTGGTCGACCGTTCACCAGGTGGGAAGACGATCTCCGTGCAGTAGCCGGTCTGAGATGGATGCGACTAGCATGAGATCGATCGTCTTGGCGTTCATTGAGAGAGGCCTACGTCCAGCAGTGGACCGATAAGGGCTGATAATGATGATGATGAAATGCTTATCACTAGACCACGAGCCATTCATATAGGAAGTAAGTATAAATAGACATCACCCACTCATCGCCTTGTACCCGTGGTCAATTCATTCCATGGGGCGAAGCGTTCACTGCTCAATTAAAAATGTAAAATAATATATAAGTCCGTGACGGAATTACACATGACCAGATCTTAATCGTTACAAGCGATGCGTATATTTTCACACCATATGAAGCGAATTCAGGAACATGGTGCATGAAAATGTGAGCTGATTAAAATCGGGCCAAATAACGATCAAAGCATTAAGAAAATTTACTTAATTTACTAAAAGTGAAACAAATGCCGGCCCAGTACGAGTTGGACCGGTCTGTTCAGGGCTCCGTAGCAGCAAACCAGAAAATTGCTTTAAAAATTAAAAAAATACCCAATCGTTTGTTGGAACCAATGTTGGTTTGAAGATTTTATTGATTTATATGATTCCAATTTTTTTTTTTGAATTTTTCCCCTTAGTATTTTCAAAGTTCGTCCTTTCACATACTTTTTTACTACATGTCTCGCTATCATAATCAATAAACTTTTTGGAAACCTCTATACTATTAACCTCTATATTATAAACACCGTATTACGTGAAATCTAGAGTTACTTCGAAATAATAATAAACTAAACATGATTGACGAATTTAAATGAAAACATACGAAGACTGAGTCTTGCAGCAAAGTGAAAATTATCAAACCAAGCTCCATGAAAAGTTAGAATTTCGCTTTTGTGGAAATAAATCATATTGAGTTTTAAAAGCGAGAATTATAACATTTCACTTTGAACTGATTTAAAACTAGATTTCAAAATGCCTGAATACTTTTTGTACTTGTCAATTTCGTATGCTTATTTTTTTGGCATTTCACATTTGGATATTTTTTTAACATAATTTAAACCACTTGACCTCCAGCGGTATGTAAAATTAGGATGTTTTGTACATCTATTATAGGGGAATGAACGACAATTCAGCGCCTTTTACAACTGCCGACGCCCATGAACACCTGCATAGTTACTTCGCCAAAGAAGGAGGAGGGCAAACCTCCTTTTCTCTTCCCCCCAATAAGCCACCGACTACTCATAAACCGCACGAGACATGGTACAGAAAACCGGTATCATGTGAGCGAGAAGTACCTCGCCGATCGCCCTGGCCCACTTCCGCTTTAACACAGCATGTCACTAACGTTCGATAGCTGTCAAAGATCATCCTCACACCTAGTCCTGTCATAAATATTACAACAAAGAAACATTTGGAGAGGAGGGCAACACGTCGGTATGTTAAGTATGTCGATGGGCGTCGGTAGTACCATAATGGCTCCGATTGCGCGTTTGCCTCCCAATTCAAATTAAAAAAAAGACATAGCTCAATATTTAAATGGTGTGGTACGTGGGAGTAAATAGAATTTTTATTTATTTTTGGTAATTTATTTCATCCTTTCCATATGTAGTAGATACAGCGTTGGTAAGGTTTAATGTTATATTGGGGCCTTTGATTTACAAAATTACAAGATATACCATTTCATACTGTACTGTCTTTCTAAAATATCCGTGATCGTACAAAAACATATTTTTTAATACTTTTTTTGCAATGTCAACCTAACGAGTACGATTTTATGTCATTTCTACAATGCGCATTCTATTTAAAGATGTGCAAAGTCGACATCTCAAGGAAATATAAGATGTCAACCTTACGCGCATGTATTTAAGTCGTTTTAAAAAAAAGTATAATTTGACAGTTGCATTTCTTTTATATGGACGATTTTAGACGCTCACTGTATGTCTTAATGATTGATCGGTGCAAATAATCTTAATTGAAATAGAATTTAATTATAGCGTTTTGGAGACTCTGAAGGTACAAAGCTAAAGCGGTTATTGTACACCCAACTAAATAGATAAGGATTTACTTACTTTAAACATAATATTATTAATATTTCAATTATTTTTTGTCGCAATTATGCTACTATTTTGTAATTCAAATAATTTATGTTATTCATAACATTCATATCAATGAACTTTGAGCTTCCTTACCACTACAATAAGGAAACCTCGCAAACAAGACAGTATTTTATTTTAATAAAACACCAAGGATTTTTTTTAATATGTTAGGATTTAAGATATCTAGCACTCCCTATTAAGTAGGAATACGTCAAGGACAGCAGTTGAGGGGACTGTAAATTAGCTGTTATACATGTAGAAAACACATCTATATAGCATATATGATATCTATATAGCATATATGATATCTATATAGCATATATGATATACTGATGTGTTGCCCAACTTTCCTCCTCCCCTCCAAGGGGACACGATATACTCACAAACAGGACGAAGCATAACAGCGAAACTGTCACTTTACGGAGGTATCCTGCTAACGAGTGGTACCTCCTAAGTCATGCCAGCCCAATTCGTCTGCAGTGCAGCATTAGTCTATCTTTTACTAAAACTGCGTCGCATGCACAAATTGGATCCCAGCTAAGGTGGGTGGTAGTGTGTCTATTAATTTCTCGCTTACAGAGGGTTCTATACCAACGGTAAAAACTTCAAGATATTCAACCTTTGTTGCAATCATGAGTACAAAACTGTGACATTTGTATACGATGATGATGTTCAAGAGGTAGCGCACACTGCATTCAATTTATATGCAGCCGGATTGGGTCGGCGCGCCTGGGGAAGCACCTCTCTCTCGCATGACTCCGATGTGAAGTGACGTTGACCCTGTCAACGTCGCGTTTCGATCGGTTTGCGAGAATTCCGGTAGGCCCAGACCGCCCCCCCCATCTCATGGCAGCACGTTTTAATAATAGATTACTACAGGAGAGTACCAGCAACGTAGAAGCTGGAGAATCCCTCCCTGGGCCTGACCTGGGTCAATTTTCGTTAAATCAGGGGCTTACACTCCAACCTCGAAGCTGTCCACTACCACCTTGAGATAGCAAAGCCGGCTTTACTCTTTCTGACGGAAACGCAGATATCTTCTCCGGTCGATTCATCTTACCTTACCTACCTAGTGTATAAGTTAGAATAATTGTTTATACCACGGGTTGGAGTATGTATTTTTAACGACGAAGATGTATGCTATCATCGCCTCTTCAATCTTGAAGACAAGGAGCTATCCATCATTTGGCTACGTGTAGATAGCGATGACCAGCCCCACGTCTATGGGTGCCTGTACAGATCCCATAACGGAAATACCAAAATAGACCGACTCCTTGAGCACATAGAAATGGCTACAGATTCTACGCTGAAACAGATTCCAACCGCAGAGATCGTGATACTTGGTGATTTTAACGCCCATCACGCCAATTGGCTTTTTTTCACGTACTACCGATCATACGGGAAGATCTTTTCATGACTTTGCTTTGGCATATGGTTTGAGGAATCCGCTAAAAACTAATTTTACGTGACTTGAGTTGTGGTTGTAGGTCGACTCAGGGTGACGTAAGACTCGATAACTAAAGTACAATTGTGAATGTTACAATTTTGTGTGCTTAAAAATTCTTACAACTTTGGACTACGACATTGCGTTTCATTTATCCAGAGAAAAACGACAATTGAGATTAACTGAAATCTGGACCTCTTCCGAGGTTTTCTTCGCTATACTGTATCTGAGCTTCCGGCGACAACACATAATTAAATAAACGGGTCTGTACGTTTTCTTCGAAAATTTGCAGCTTTATAATATAAAATATGCTAGTAAAAACTAAGAAAATTACGCTTATTTTTCGTCCGTAAAATTAACGCTAAAATAACTGACTTTACGAAAAAGACAGAGTATAATAGTTGCTGTTCATATACAAAGCGTAAAACTGCTTTTCTTTTTTTTTTAATTATTACAAAATCCGTCATTGAAGTTATGACGGTATACCTCTATGGAATGCTATACTTCTCGTTGACAGTTATGTAACTAAAATAATACAGTTGAAGGTTAAATTTGAATGTGATAGTCAGTAGAAATTTCTTCGTGGGTTACACTGCAATGCTTTTAACGAGTCATTTCTTAATAAATCCAAGTAAACCTATCCAATAAACTAGACGTTTATGATAAACATATGAATTTTGGTTCAGCAATGGAACTAAAGATAATGTAATGAAGTCGATATACAACAAAAATAACAGCACTTTTTCACGTCTAATTCCTAAGGAAACGATGACCTATCAAATTAGTTACATACCCAAAACTCATTAAAGGTCGGTGATTTGGATAAGCCTTCCAGCATTCATACAAACTAGTCCCTTATGATCGGAGTATATATCTTATTGAAATTAAAATTACAACAAAATTAAATCCAACTATCGTGAATGTTTACACCCATTCATTAATTCATGACCAAAATTTACAAGTCTAATAGTATATTTTAGTTGCATTTCAAACGCCAGTTTATAATTCAGTGAAGTTTGAACAAGGGGTATGATTAATTCTGCAAATAATAATTAATTTGTAGCGTACATTTTAGGTTATGCCGATCGTAATGGATGATCGTAATGGATAACGTTAAGCATCGACTAATTGTTTAAAATCATTACAGGAGATAAAGCAGTGGACTATTATCCAAAGTACGATCACATCACGACAACTGTCTAACCTTTTAGCAAACACGCTCTCAGACATAATAATAATAATATTATCTGTGGACTTAATACACCACGTTAGCCTAGCCCTGTGCTAAGTACCGTAAGGATTTGTTACAGGTGCTAGAGAACGAATATATCTTTAAAATATTTTATAAATTGTAGAAATTTTATATATTTAAGTTTTTTATTCTATAAATACACATAACACATGTATAAGCATCCAACCGCTAGGCGGGCTACGGACCCGCGACCTCTGGCGGACCCGCGACCTCTGGCGTGACACGCGGACTAACCACGTTACCAACTGAGCCAGCCTGAGAAAATACTCTGACGAATATAAAGTGAAGTATATTACTGCACTGGCGGAACTGACATTATGTTAATACTAAGGAACTCGGCTAAATATTTCGACTACAATACAGTGAAATCTTATGGTACGGATAGCGGTTGTGTGTGAACTATGAAGATCGTTGATACTATCTATGAGCACGGCAACAGGCTGTTGATCCACGTCGTAGCTCTATGTCTACTCCGGTATGAATAGATCCGAGTCTTTGATCAATTCCATGTGTAGTTCATTCACCCGAATAATCCGACCTCATCGTTTCCCATTAGAATGGGAACGGTTCATTAAATGCATAAGTGTAAGAGGGCAAATTAGTAGACAAAGGATTTTTCCTTTCTTTATAGCATAAGGGGGGCAAACGAGACACCGAAGCGTTTTAATGATGGACATTCGCATGATTGTTATGCAGAAGCGTTGCCCTACTACCACCCTATGGGCCACCGGCAACTCACAAACCGTATGAAACGCGACAGTGACGCTGTTACTTTACGCCGGTATCAAGTGAGCGAGAGTTACTTCCCCGCTCGTGCCGGCCCAATCCCGGTGCATAGGAGAATGTATTGACTCGCACAATGCATGGCACTACATCTTCTAAATTTTCGTGACAACCGAAGCCTATAGATCCGTATTTTTTCATATCCTTAGTTTTTCAATTATTGCCATCTTTCCCTCATTACAATGGATCACCAAAAACGCACAAACGGCATGTAACGTAACAGCATAGCTATCTATTAGTTATTTGTCAAGGAAAGTTAGAGTATCCGGTCGTACCCGCTCAGTTCAGGTGCAGTGCAACATGGCTTTGACTCTGACTAAATTTCCGAATGCAACGTCACTCACTGTTACTGCCATGTGATTCTATTAAAATCTGTACATATGACGTATTTCAGTCCTATTAGGTCTTATTCGTCAAGAGGGAATCATTAAAAAGAACTTATTTGTGTTCAAGAAAAAAACTTTTCCTGCTGTAATCTATGTCAAAACCAATTTCTGGACTGCTTATGAAGCAAATCGTGTTATTGTTATTGTTTTCTATATACGTATTCATGTTATTTCACTTGATATTTCACTTTCATAAAGGCTGAAGAAAGCATTGCAATTGAATTTCCTATTAAAAATGTGAGAGTGTAAGTCCATTTATTTTTGTATGCAAACTGAATGAAATACTTTTTGCATTTGAATATAAAACCGACGACAATTTTATAGAGCTTTGTGGAGATATTGAATAAGTGATATCAGCAAAGTACAATTTCAAAATATAAAAATCACTCTTTTTAAAAGCAATATAACAATTGTTTACTCGTATTTATATTTTAGCTTAAAAATAAAATTTTTCACATTCTATGTTTATTAAATGACCGAATTTTGTACATAGTTTGAACTGCTATTTAACTTCTTTACGGATGAAATTTATAACCTATTGTAGCGAATCCCTACATAATAAAATTTGCTTAACACTTTTCTAAACAAATAAAATTTATATTTTATTTCCACATTTGTTAAATTTATTATTTAAATTGTGAAAATTTAAATAAAAAAAAAAAAAAAAACAAAGAATTTCCGTCGAGAAGTGACAGTACATTCAATCGACTATAAAATCTGCCTGCGCACCAAATTTCAGCCTTACTACAAAGCTGAGTCGAAACTACTAAACAGGGTTCAGGTAGTATGTCCGTAAATCAGGACATATTTCAAAAATAGAAGTATGATCCAAGTGGATTATGTTCCAAACTGTGTCTGGGTTAATGACCGTTGATTGTCATCGGTTATCATCCCAGACACGTTCTGTCGAACGACTACGACCACATCATGACTACTGTTAAGCCCTTTAGCAAACACGCTCTCTGACATGACACCGGCATCGAAACGTACGCTACAACCCAGACATTCGGCAAGTCAGGCAACTGTGCAGATATTCGCCTACGAACACTCCGAACGACAACTTCAGAGTCGGGACAAATTCCAATAGGATACTAATTTCAATCTAAAGTCTAATTTCAATTTTAATTGATTAAGTCCGGTATGCATGTACCCAAGCTCATATGCATATAAGTACGCTTTTCCAAAAAATCAATCCCTAAAGACTATAACGAAGGTTCTCCCCACCATGATTCAAGCCTTGTCGTGGCTGTGGGGCCTAGTAGCAAAGGGTGGACCCAGGCGATGCCAATTGAATCGAGGGAGATCCTTGCAACCTTCTTTTAGGAAGAGGGGGCTTAAAGATCAGGAGGAGGAATCGCTCTCGGTACCCCTCTTATAAGAAGAGGGGACCCAAGAGCAACAGGCATTGGCGGTTTTGCTCACGAGGCAAGGGCAAGGGGGGATGGGAACCTCACCCCATTGCACTGTCCCTAAGTCGGTGGGGTTGTCTCTTAGCACGTCTTCGCAATCTTCCCGTTGCCGGGTCGAGGGGAGTCCAGACCGGAGCTAAGCTCCCTACTGGAAATGTGTTGTTCGAGCCTCGTCAATACGAGGCTGTGGTTAATGCGAGGTCATGTTGACCTCTGAGTGCGTATGCACATATGTTTATGCGCCTGGGTTATTGGTATCTTTGTACGATCGGCCTCTATCCATTTGTCGGGGCACTCTCACAGGTCCCAGAGCGAACTGGGAAACGTGTATGGATCCACTCCTGTGATGGCCCTATGGATAGGCACCGAATCGCACGCTGTGTTTACGATACGGTGTATTGGTGGAAAAGTAAAGGTCAAAGGTCAGACGCGACAAACAGAAGAAAAGAAAGAAAAAATGAAAAAGATGGGTCCTGGCCGTGAAGTTGGTGTCATGGGAGAAGCGGCGGGCCATATCCTTGCGGGAGCGTGGCAACGGCGTTGTCACGTCCCACTCGGTACCGCCCGTGCGGTGTCGGCGAAGTCCGTCTGCAGCGTCCAGCGAGAGGGAGAAGTGTATATATGTATATAACCTGTGAAAATGAAGTCAAATGGATTAGTAGTGTTTTTTTTTCTAGCCTGTGTGGGAGGTATACGGAAACTGGTTATCCGTCCCCCTTCCTCGGCAGGCTATATTTGTCCGGGGGCGGGCGTGCCAGGGCGCGACACCCTTGAGAGTCTCGTGCTCGGAGCACCTTTTCGAACAGGTTGCTCGACATCCTGCCGACAAACTCATCAAGGGGCTCGACGCGCACTTCCCTGAGTATAGTTTGGTTCCTCACGAACCTTGGAGCCTTGACCAGTTGCAGAAACACCTTGTTCTGAACGACACGAAGCTTCCGCTTGTTCGTATCGCTCAGCAAGTGATGCCAGGCAGGAGTCGCGTATGTTAGCCTCGATCTTATGTGGATGTTGTAGAGTGCCATCCTCATTTTTAGTGGGATGGCACTCGCCCGCAGGAGTGGCGCCAGCCTGGCGGTGGCTGAACTGGCCTTTCTGATGGCGGTTTCGGCCTGACGAGCCATCGTGAGTCCGGAGTCTAGCACGACTCCCAAGTAGTTGGCTGTCCTGTGCCATGGAATCGCGACGCCCTGTACCTTGAGCGCACCAACGGTGCTCTGTCTGGGAAAGGTGATCGCTTGTGACTTAGATGGATTGACCGCCAGCCGCCATTCCTGGAGCCACTCCGGCAGGAGATCGAGGGTTCTCTGTAGTTTTTTGGCCGCGTGCCTCGCGTTAAGAGACGCGGCCAAGAAGGCGGTGTCGTCCGCGTAGAGCGCGGCTGTCACTCCAGGGGAAACAGGCACGTCCCCGGCGTAAAAGATGTAGAGGGCTGGCGAGAGACAGCTCCCTTGTAGTACACCTGCACGAATACATTTCCTCTCGGACAAGACCCCGTCCACTCTCACCTGGAATGTCCTGTCAGAGAGAAATGACGCAATCACTTTTATGAGAGGTTTAGGCACATTGCTTTGGATTAATTTGTATATTAACCCGTTATGCCATACGGAGTCGAATGCTTTTTGCATGTCGAGGAATACGGCGGCTACGGCTTCTTTCTTGTTTCTAGCCACTGCGATCAAATGGGTGACCCTGACCAGTTGGTGAGTGGTACCGTGGTTGGGTCGGAAACCGAATTGATCGTCTCTGAGTGGTAGAAGGGGGATGAGTTGTCTCAGTATGAGCAACTCTAGGGTCTTCGACAGAGTGGGTAGCAGAGTTATCGGGCGATAGTTGTCCGCTCTCCTGCTGTCCTTACCCTGTTTTTGCAACATGATGATGTGGCCCAACTTCCAGCTTGTGGGGAAGTGTCCAGTGCGGACGATGCCCTTCAGCAGTCTTGTTACTGCGGCGATCGTCTTGAATGGAAGGTGTCGCAAGGCCATGTTGGTGATTCCGTCATGCCCGGGGGCCTTTCTGGGTTTCAACCCCTTGATGGTGTTCCGTACCATGTTGGGTGAAAAGTGAAATGCCGCTGTGGCGATTTCTCCCGTGCCTGGGGCTTCCAGGTAAGCGTTCGACCGCGGCTTCGACCCGGGCGGTGTGCTCGGAATCGACCGGTGGGAAGGGGGTGAAGTGTGCCTGCAGATGGGTCGCGAATATCTCCGCTCTGTCTGGGGCACTGTATTTTGTGGTGCCGTCTCCGTGTATTAATGGCCTACTTGGTGCTTTCCTCTTCGTTAGAGTGCGCGTCAGGACCCGTAGTGACTGCCAGTCTTCGCCGGCCTCCTCGATTCTCCTCGACCATCTGTCCGAACTTAAAGCTGCAAGTTCGGATTTGATCCTCTCAGTGAGACGGTTCAGGTGAGTCTTTATCGTGGGGCAGCGAGTATACTGCCATCTCCTTCGGGTGGCTCTCTTCTCTTCGAGAAGGAGTTGGAGGCTTCTTGGCAATTTGTCCTTGTCATTGGCGCCTGAGCACGAGAGAGTTTCGGTGGCCTTCTCTAAGGCGGTGCAGATTGAAGTCTGCATCTCTTCGGCTAGTTTCTCCACGTCTTCCGCGGTGTTGACGGGGAAGTTCGGGGTGGAGTCGTTGAGGCGGGAGGCAAACCTTTCCCAATTTACCTTTCGCCTTGGGGGGAGAGGTGGCAGTTTGCACGCCTCGGTGTGCAATTCCGCCAGCACTTGGCATGTGGTCAGAACCGAGGTGTTCCTCCAACACTTCTAGTGAGAAGTGACCCTCTAGGTTCTTGGTGATGGCCACGTCCAGAACGTCTTGCTGGAACGCTTGCGGATCCGGATAGTAGGTTGGTTCCGTGGGGTCGTGGACCGTGTAGTCCATCTCGTCTGCGTCCGCGAGGAGTCTCCTTCGAACGATTGTATCGCAAGGACTGGGAGTGGCTGGTGTATGATGTTTCTTTTGACCAACACCATCTCTTCGCTCGGTCGTTGGGATCGTCGTATCTGTACGACGTGTAACCGGCGATGAAGAATCTCTGTCCGGGTCTCAAGTGGGCCTCGTTGATCAAGGCGATGTCGACCTCCTGTGCGCACAGGAGTTGAGTCAACAGCGCCCGTCTACTCGAGACGCCCCTCGCGTTTCAGAAGAGGATTCTCACTTTGTTTCCTGCCACTTCTGGAAGGTTCCGGTGTTAAACTCGACCAGCTTGGGTATGCTGGCTATGGCTGTAGCTAGGAGGCCGGAGCCGCTACTATAACTGTTATAAATTTCCATGGCCAACTCCATCAGGCCGGAACAGGTGTGGCCGATGAAGGCGGCCATCGTCGTCGTCTGCGTCACCGCTTGCCTTTCACGCGGTGTGGTCACACCGCTTGAGGGCTTCGGCTTGGGAGCCGGTGCGGGTGCTGCCGGCTTCGCCGCTGCAGGTGCGGGCGAGGTGGTGGGTTTCGGGAGGGCGGGTGCAGCGATGGGGAGAACGGGGTCTACCTCCATTTCTGCCTCGGGTGTCACTCCTTGAGTGACGGTGGCCTCCTTATTCTTCTTCTGTTTCTTCTTCTTCTTTTTTTTGGGCTTGAGCCCTGGGGTCTGAGCTGTGGCCTGAGATGAGGCCCTGGGGATGGGTTATTCGCCTCCGCCATTAGAG
Organism: Eumaeus atala; assembly: GCA_017140195.1. Lineage (NCBI taxonomy): Eukaryota > Metazoa > Arthropoda > Insecta > Lepidoptera > Lycaenidae > Eumaeus > Eumaeus atala. The sequence continues at coordinate 469,483 of JAFELO010000373.1, read as the reverse complement.
ACGCGGCTGTCGGTGGTGGTAGCTCCACCTGTGGAGCTTGAGGCCGTTGGGCTCTCACCGTGGTGATAGCCACCGGGCCGGCGCGCTTGTTGCGCGCCTCTCGCTTGAACACCAGGCAGGCGGTGCTATTGGCCGGGTGAGCCCCGGCGCAATTCGCACAGACCGGCGGGTCCGTGTTGGGGCGCTTACAATCGCGCGCGAAGTGCGGTTCGCTGCGGCGAACGCAGGCGATCCTCCGGTGGCATTGTTTAGATGAGTGCCTAAACTGCTGGCACCTGTGACACTGGGCGGGGCCTTTCTTGCCCCTCCATGCGTCAATATTGATGCCCGGTAAATTGAGCATCTCAGAGACCTTGTAGATCTCTGTTATCGCTGCCTCCGTTCTCTTAATGAGAGCGAAGAATATGCAGCCGTGTCTGCCCTGCCTCGCCTTGATCTGGCGGGCGTACTCGGGCTCGAACCCCAGGCGTTCTAGCTCCTCCATGATGTCTTTGGGGTCTGTGTTTTCCAGCAGACCCCTGATAGCTATTTTTATACCCCGCTCCTTCGGGAGGGAGTAAGAAAACCAGCTGAGTCCCTCTGTAGCCTCGAGGTCGCACAGGTACCTCTGTACGATCCGGAACTCAGCCTCGCTCTTAGGCGAGAAACGCACCCCCTTGCCGAGGGGCTTGGCATTCGGGCTGTGGTCGAGCAGTTGCCGCAGCTTGCCGAAATGTTGTACCCAGTTGGGCAACACCTCGACGACGAGCGGCGGGTACCTGGACTCACCCTTTTTTTGTGCATCTGCGTTTTTTGCGTCCGCGTCTGCGTTGGCCGGCACCGGCTCGGCGCCATTGTTTGCGGCGCCACTGGAATGCGCAGGTAGCGCGCTCGAGGCCGGCGCCGCCGTCACTTCGGCGAACGTGAGACTGCGAGCGGGACGGGGAAAGTCCCCGTCTCTCTTCCTCTCCAGCATCTTCTTGGGCGGCGACAAGGTAGGTGACGGTGCACTTGCCTCCGGCTCCCTGGGTCTTTTGTGGGGGACTTTCGTCTCCTCACGTGTCTGCGGGGTTGGCGTCGGCTCCTCTTCCGACTCCGCTATGCAGTCGCTCTCGACGACTGCCGCTTCCGATGTTGTTGTTGTCGAAGACTGTAAAGCGCTGTCCAGCTCCATCTCGTCGCTGCTCGACGACTCCATGGCACTGCTGCAGCTTCTTCGCCTCCTCGGTCTTGCTGGTGGCGATGTGGTTGGGGATGTGGTCCCCGTGCAGGGCTCGAGAGCCTGCACTGGAGTGTAAATTCTTCACCTACGTATATTCAAAGTGGGCAGTCTGCGCGTGAACACTTCGGCGGCCTCACGGTCGCCGGGCGGTCCAGTTGGCGGTGTTCTGCACCGAAACTTCAAAAATTGCCTTCAGATTGGTTCGTCACCTGGTTGTCCTGCAGTACTCGGCAACCCCATCTGTGGTGGTGAAGTTGGTCCCTTAGGGGGCTGACTAGTCGTATTTATACTTTAGCCTAAAAATAAAGCCTTGACGCTCGAAGTTCAATAAATTACAGACTTATTATACAAAGTTTCAACTGCTATTTCGCCTCTTTACGGATGAAAAAAAAATTAAACCCCATTGTAGTGAATGCCTACTTAATAAAATTAAAGAAAACAAATAAAATTTGTATTTTATTTCCACAATTTAATTTATTATTTTAATTTTGGAAACACTATATAGACTTTGTAAAGTGTTATAATGAATTTCCATCAAGAAGTGACAATACATTCAATCAAGTATAAAATCTGCATGCGCAATAAATTGCAGCCTTATTACAAGGCTGAGTCGGAACTACTAAACAGGGTTCAGGTGGTACGTCAGCATATCAGGACATATTCCATCAATGGAAACAACTAGCAGCGCCCCGCTGTTTCATCAGCGTCACGATGGTAAACTTCATATAAACTTCACTTGACTGCTTCACCCCTTTGGGGATTGAATTTCTAAAAATCCTCTCTTAATGCTCACTCACACTATGATAGGAAACCCTATACCAAATTCGAAATTTAGGCATACAATAACTTTGGATGTTCTGTGTATTTTAGTTAGTTAGATTTGACTGTTCGATATAACTAGCACTACCTCACGACTTCACGCGCGTAGCTCCGATCCTATTAGTCGTAGCGTCATGTTATATAGCTTATAAAATTTCTCCTCAAATGTTCCATCCAGCACAAAAATATCCTTTCAATTCGGGCCAGTAGTTCCTGAGATTATCACGTCCAAACAAACAAACAAACTCTTCTTTTAATTATTAGCGTAGACATAGGTGTGGCAGGGCTCGAAATGAGTATTATATTATCCAGAGGCGTTTGTTGCCTTTCGGAAACAATAGAAACAACGGTATATATCTTTTAAATTTTATATTCAAGAAAGGAAACTTTTTTGGAAGAGGTAGTGCCATGCAAGGGCAACGAATCATCGCAAGAATCAAGCGAATGTTCATGGGGGTCGGTAGTTATCAGAAGGCTCTTTGGCTCTTTATGACTATAAAAAGAAACCTAAATATATACGTAATGTGTGTATGTATGCATAAAACTTATGTTGTATTGAGATCGAATAGATAACACCAACACTGAAAAAGAATGAATAATAAAATGGACAATCTATAGAATAGATAGCAACCACTATGATAGAGATTCTATACATGCAGACTTGGAAATTCTATGCATGAAAATAACAATGCAAATGTTATGCTATTCAAAATATATTTTCACAAGATTGTTATTGTACCCCTATGGATCTTCCAGTTGTAATCATTGTAATAAGCTAAAAAGATTTAAATTGAAGGAAATGTAAAATTGTATTGTGCCGCCTGTTTCGTAATTTTTAAAACGATAACGCTGCTGGCTTTATGCACAAAAAAGTGCAATGTCATAGTAACGTTCCGAGTCATAGTAATGTAACGAATGAGCAAAGCCTATGAGCGAGAGAGCGTAGCGTAGTCATCGCTTCCACTTCATCGGACGATGTGTTCCCATATCAATTTTTTTGATATGTGGTGCCATGCTGCATAGCAGGAGGTAGTGGCATGCACGGTGCATGACACTACATCGTCCATTGTATCGGAATTGGGCCGGCACGACCGGGGAGATTCCTCCCGCTCACGTAATACTGTAGCATTTATATTTATACTGCTTGAACATTTTATGAAAAAGTGTATCTGTCATCTTTGACAGTTAGACGAGAGGTGTGTTCGGTATCGAAGAAATGTCACTCTTTTTTCTCTTCGGTGTGCCTTGGACGACGGATTGACTTGACGCTGACGCCATCTGCCTTCAGCAAATGATACTCAAATAGTTTTTTTTACCTTTCCACCCTGGAACCTATATTTTCCTGCCAGGAAGCCCGAAGTATTAATAAATTGAAATTAAAAGGATGAGCTTTTGATTTCTTGCCGACGCCATGTTTCATAGCTTGTTTCAAAAGTCTCATAAGTGTGCATTTTGTTAGAGTTATTACCAGGTTTTGTGTGGCTATTAATTTAATAGACCGTAACATTAATGTGTGAGTTTGAATAGTATATGCCACGTTTGAAAATTGGTTGTTAACTTCTATTTCATTGTAACTGAGTATACATATGATCTGATTATGGTTGGCTCATGAAGAGAGAGAATGGGACGGGATATTTAAGATCATTCAAGTTGCAGCCGGAGGTCTCGGACAACTACCCAGATAAGACGTTATACGCTCACTTTTTACTAGCTCCAATTAAAAACTGAATCGATTCTATTGTTTCTTCTTGTAGTACTTTAAGTTTTCCATGATTGTGAATGTGGAGAGACCATGACTGACGAAATATATCTAAAAGTCTAACTAAACCTCTAATAGCCCTTAACCCCCATTGTTAATTCCTTCTTTAAAATTAAATTGTCACAATTGGCGCCAAACGTTAATAATTTTTAATAAAATAACAATTGCATTGTAACCCCTTAAATAATTATTCTTAGTTTCAAACAGTAATACATCTTTTGATCTTAACATAAATTAATGTCTTTCCTACATCTACAATAAATATATCGATGAAATTATTATGGTAAAATTCACATATTTTTTGACAGAAAATTACCTACCCTCGTAGGTAGTTTCTAACTTTGATACTTATCACTATGTATTTAGATAATAATGTTATAATTTAAAGTTGCATTATTATCAAACTACTTTGAGTTTTGTAATAATAATTATTGAAAATATTATTTAAGTGTTTTTGTAAAACAAATTTAGCTGTACCTCTACCTCTTAACATCAATTTATATAAATTGTATTAGTTTATTACTCCATCTTTTTTTAGTATATTTTCTTGTAGTATATGTTTTTCGTAGGAGAATCATAAAATGTTACATATAACCCTTCAACTTCATGGAGGCTGAGAATTTGTTAGCTCACTTATATATATATATATATACCGTTTAAGTAAATTGGATTTAGATGATTTAAGTGATAACAAAGATGTTTATGAAGTATGTGTGGAACAATTTCATATTTTTTGTGGAATTATTAATAAACTTAAGTTGTCTTGCAAGCCACATCATGTAACATCATCGTCATTAACACCAACTAATGATGGTTCACCAACATCAGCTGGTGCAACTGAGCCATCATCACCATCGGCTGACCAGTGTCACATTGTTGTTTACTGTGATCATGATAGTTTAGGGGATGTTAGTAAAATTAAATGCGATGGCAGGACTTGTGTAAGAACTTTTATTGAACGCCTTTCAGAACATTGTGCTATACATGAAATTGGGGACACAAAACTTTTATCTTTATCGTTACAAGTTCTTGTAGGAGATGCATTGTTGTGGTACCATAGTGTGTGTGCTGGAGTATCAGAATGTAGTGAATTTAATATTTAAAAAGAGATTTTGATAAACCAAATATTGGTTATAAATTTTTAACAGAAATTCATAATAGAAGGCTCGGCGCTATTGAGTCAATTGTGATTTATTTAGCGGTAATGGGTAGCTTGTTTAACATATTAATTTTCCCACCAGACGAAAGGTTTAAATTGGAAATATTATTGCATAATGTTAGACCTTGTTATGCCAGTATTTTAGCATCATCTGAAATTGCAACGATTGATCTACTGAGGAATGCTTGGAGGAATTGTGAGTGTGCTGACTCCTTTGCACACATTTCATGAACCTCCGTGATTTACATCTGATACCTTAACTCCGGATCTTGCTTATAATGCTAATGCTAAGAACATATCTAGGCACCGTTGTTCCAACAAAGACAATAATTTTAATAATAAATATTTTAATAAGAATAACTATCGTCTTACTCATCCTGTTAGAACTTTTAATCAATATTCTTTAGTTCTTAAGGTGAAAATTCTACTGACATAAATAATCAACCTATTATTATATATGATATTAACACAATTAGTAATCATAATGTGGTGAGTCAAAGAGTATTTTGTTAGAGATGTAGACCTTTTACTTATCATTCTTGTCACAAAGACAGGAATGTCATATTATGTTTTAGTTGTGACAGACAGAACTTTAAGCGTCCTGATTGACCTAGGTGTACACCAAAATTATCTAACAATGATAACAATAATAATAAAAATTCAAAAAACGAATAAGTCGGAACTATACTATAGATTCAATGTGTGTTAGTAGCAATGTTAATTTAAATAATATTTTTTCTAAAGAAGAGTGGAATTTGTGGCTTAAAACAAATTCACTTTATTTTAAAACTTATAAATTGAACTCTGTGGTTTTAATAGTAATGATGATATTAGGCCTTATGCTTTTATAAATAATTGATGGAACTTCTATGCACGGATAGTTGGATTCTGGAGCAGCTATTTCAATATAAGTTACAAATTTTTATTTGGATTTTGTTATACGGGGTTATGTGTTATTTAATGAGGATAACATTTCAGTAACAGTTGCGAATGGTAGCAAAATCTTGGTTATTTGAACTTACCTGTTACTTTTGAAGGTCAATTACATACTATAAAATTTTTTGAGTTTCCGGATATTGTGACTAATATAATACTAGAATTTTTGGAAAATATTTAAGATTTGTCCCAAATATATTAATACAATAAATTTAACGTCAAATATAATTTCTCATGGTAATTCTATTAAACAAAACGTAAAGTAACTGCTTATGAACATTTGAGTCTTGATCAATGATCAATAGCTGATAATATAATCGAGCAATTTCATGCAGTTACACGTGAAGGAAAGGGTTTAGGATTGACTACCCTGGTTACTCATAGGATAGACACAGGAGACGCAATACCTACTCGGCAGCGTTATTGTAAAATGTTTCCCGAAAAACAAAGAATCCTTCTGGATGAAGTGGATAAAATGTTAGGGATGGATGTTATTGAGCTTTGTCAGAGCGAAGGGAGTTCTCCAGTGCTTTTAGTACCTAAGGGAAAAGGCACAAGCATTTGCGTCTTTGTATGGACAGTAGGAAGTTGAATGCTGTACTTAAAAAAGATGCTATAGTTTACCTTATATTTCTGAAGTTTTAAGGCAACCTAGGGATGCATAATTTTTGACAACCCTAGATTTTTGTAGTTCATTTTTCCGAACCAGTATTCTCGAGTCTGATAGAGACAAGACTGAGTTCTATATTCCAACTCGTGGCACCTTCAGATTCAAGCGTATGGCCTTTGGTCTTACCAATGCGCCTGCGACACATCAGAGATTAGTAGGTGTGTTGTTTGGTAATCGTATTGGCGTGAAAATGAGTGGTCATATCGTCGATTTAGTGATAGCCACTCCAAATTTTAATGAGTATGTATCGATTTTGTTTCGAGTCTTAGACATTTTAAAGGAAATCTAATCTTACAACAAATTTTGATAAATGTATTTTTTTTTAAAACAACATAAGTTTTTAGGCTATATTGTAGATCATCATGGTTTATGGACAGACCCTGAGAAGGTCTCTGCTATTATTAATTATCCAACCCCAAATAACGTAAAAACTCTTAAACGATTCATAGGAACAGCTTCGTGGTACAGGCGCTTTGTAAAAAATTTTAGCACCTTAGCTGTGCCTTTAAATAAACTTACTTCTACCCGTAAGGGTGCACCACCCTTTAAATGGACGGCGGAAGCAGATCGAAAAGACTTTTCGAGAGCTTAAAGAGTGCTTAGTTCCAGCCCCTGTGCTTGAATGTCCCGATTATAATGAGCCATTTCAGGTTCATAGCAGGCAAGCAGTTTGGATGGGTGCTATGCCTACTGAGATCTTTGATAAACGGAGCATCCCATTGCGTTTATGAGTAAATCTCTTACTAAACAAGAGCGTATCTAACTATGGTATAACGGAACGTGAAACCTTAGTGGTTCTGGTCGCTGTTGAACACTGGCGTTTTTATTTAGAAAATGGCAAGCGATTTACCGTTTACACAGATCATAGCGCGCTTAAGTGGTTTTTTTCTTTATCCAACCCCTCTGGTCGTTCAGCTCGTTCGACTACTAGACTGTCTGAATTCAACTTTGAAATTAAACATCACAAAGGTACAGGTAACGTTATACCTGATGCCCTTAGTCGTTCTGTTCAAGTAGACAGTATATTCTCAATTGTAGACTACAAAGGTTCGGATAAATGGTTTCTTAATATATATAATGGTTGTGCTAATAAGTCAATATCTTTTCCAAATTTTCAAATAAAAAGTAATAGATTATTTAGATTAACAAAAAACAAAAATAACTTAATTTCAGAGCTTGATTGGAAAGAGGTCATTACAGAAGAGCATTGTCAGTAGATTATCTCTAATAATCATGACACTCCAAGTGCAGGTCATTTAAGAATTTATAAACACTGAAGATATTAAATTGACAATCTTTTTGGCCTAAAATGCATAAAGATGTAGCAAATTATGTTAACAACTGTAAGTGTTTGGAGTATAAGTCACAAAATCATATACTGTTATTAAGAATTGTGTGCAACCAAGGCAAGTAATTTCTGTCGACATCATGTGTCACTTACCCACTAGTGGGAAGCAAAACAATTTTATTTTAGTAGTCACTTGTTGTTTTTCAAAATATTTTTTAATTTTTCCTATGCGACGAGCTGTTGCTAATACAATAATTAAATTAACTGAAGAATATGTATTTTTGGTACATGGGGTTCCTCAAACTGTTATATTAGATAACGGCCCTCAATTTATAAGTAATGAGTGTATGAATGTTTTCAGAAAATCTAATATGCCAAATGTACATCTTACACCTCTTTACACTCCTCATGTAAATACTGTAGAACGTTATAATAGAACTATTTAAACTTGCATATCAACATTTGTTGATGATAATCATAGATCTTGGGATGTATTTTTATCTCAAATTCAGTTTGCTATTAATAGTGCCGTGAATGCGACCACTGGTTTCACTCCTTCATTTTTGGTTTATGGCAGAGAATTGGTTTCGGGCGGCACACACTATCTCGATACACAAAATATAGATATTTGATTTTCGCACCGCGTGATTGCTATGCGGAAAGTTTAGGTAGGTTAGCCGACATATTTAATCAAGTTCAGTGATAGTATTACTTTCTCAATTAGGTATTATACTAGCAAGAGGTACCTCTTAGTTTATGCACGTGCTTTTTATGTTATAGGGAGGCGGGCGAGTAGTCAGAGCGTTATCAGGACTATCAGCGCCCATAAATATCCGTATGATTATTATACAAAGGCGTTACCCTTCTTTTATCTGGAAGGGATTCCAGGAGGAGTGTAGTCCATCCTTCCAAAATTATCATCATAATTATCAGCCCTTATCTGTCCACTGCTGACAATAGGCCTGTCTCAATGAACGCCAAGACAACCGATCTCCTGCTACTCGCATCGATCCCGGACCGGCTACTGCACAGAGATCGTCTTCCCACCTGGTGATCGGTCAAACAACACTTCGTTTTCCTAAACGCGGCCTCCATAAGACATAGAAATGACAATTCAAGTTGCAATCGGGAGTTTCGGACAACTACCCTGATAAGACTTCATACCCTTACTTTTTCATATCCCCAATTAAAAACTGCATTGATCCTATTGTTTGTTATTGTAGTATTTTAATTGTGTTCATGATTGTGAATGAGGAGAGACCATTATTGAATAAATGTGTTTAAAAGTCTAACTAAACCTCTTATATCCTCTAATATTCCCTTAACCCCTATTCTTGGTGATTCCTTCTATAGAATTCAACATAAATTGTAACAATACCGCCGCAAAGTCACACTTACGGTATTTCGTTTCGTGCAGTCCGTCAAAGACAAACAGTTTTTAAAATTATAATCGAGTAGTCAAAACCTTTAAATGATTCCCGGCGCCCGCGAACATTCGCATTGAGATTATGCAGGCGTGTTGCTCTCCCTCCGGCTTTTCTATCCATGGGCCACCAGAAGGTGTCACGCTGCATAAAACGCGACATCATAACGATAACTGTACAACGGTATTTCGTGAGCGAGAGGCATCTCCCCGATTGTGGCGGCTCAGTTCAGTTACAGTACAACATGGATTAGTTCTTCTTCTACCACCAGTGGTTAGTTCTTCGTTGCACCAAGTATTGAGTACCAAGTTACATGCAAATTCAACTGAATTAAAAAAATTTAATCTCTGGATTCATCTAATGACCGCAAGGACATGGTGGTAGGTCACATAACGCCATTCTGTGCATACGACCTCTAAAGCACCCGTGACCTGTTAGTATCAGCGAAATAGCGTACTCCGATTTCACCCATTGATGTACCAGGCACGTTTTAAGTTCTGGAAAGAAGCAGTACAATTCCCTCCCGTCGGCACACGCGGTCCAGCATGACTGCCAAGTGGATAACATACGTTAGGATTGCAACACAGATTCCGTGCTCGGTACTTCACAACCCACGAGGAGGCAAAGACACGTACGCAATTGCTATATTTGAAATGGGTCCTTTTTGTAATCCAATATTAGTTAAGTATAATTATACTTTATAATACAACAATAGCATATTTTGAAAAACGAAGAAATAATTATTTTTAGCGTTCTAGAATGGGGGTTCTAGAAAGCCGTTTTGCATGATCATAATTTTAGTTTTCGTTACAAAATAAAAAATAAAAATGACCATTTTAATGTTAATTTTGTTCTATTCTTATTACTTCAGTGATTTTGAAGTTAAAAATCATACAAATGTATTTATATGGCCAGAGCTCAAATGAAAAATGATAAAAAAGGTATAGGCGATACTTTTATAGTATGTGTGTGTAACTTACTGGCTGTGATGCCTAGTCCGCAAGGCAAAGTCTCTAGTTTCTACTTTATTTCAAAATTGAATATGCTGAGTTTTAATCTTACTGAACTGGTTTCTAATAATACGTACTGCTACGTTTTTTGCATGAAGGTGCAGGAGCTCATGGTGCTAACGAAATAGGATCGTGTGTGCTCGCGTACTTGAAAAATTTTAATGAGAAAGCTTCTGACTAGTCTGACGTTGTATTTTACAGCGAGAACTGTTGTGGCCAACATAAAAATAAATTTATTATAGCAACGTATTATTACCAATACGCCGTATATGAGTTATCGAAGTTGAGGAGTGTTACTCATATTTTTTTAATAAAAGGGCACACACTCAAAATGAGGGACATGCTGCTCACTCTCTAATTTAATGCAATACGTTCGACTTTAAAATCTTCTCCAATTTACGTACCAGATCAGTATACGACCCTTATAAAAACTGCAAATAAGAAAGGATGACCCTTCGTTGTTCACGAACTTACGCATGATAGCTTTTTAGATTTAAAATCTCTGGCCGTCGGCAATTAC
>JAFELO010000373.1:437467-448626 GCA_017140195.1 Eumaeus atala | reverse complement strand
TATGGGACCAAAAACCGAGAAATGCTATGACTACCGATTACGCCCACACCCACAATTAATTTTACACATGTATTGCACTCCTTCGTCCTAACACCTATGCTGCTCATACTCTGCTACTCATTAACTACACGGAACGTTATATCATAGAGAGGCGTTATCATGAGAGCGAAGAGTACATCCGGGTCGTCTCTTCCTAATTCAGCCAGCAATGTAGTGATGGCACTACCACTGACTAAGTAAAGTTAAGTTAGCAAAGTATAGACTTATATAGCAGCGGTGCGGGGCTGTGTTATGTAATAGTGCTAACGCTGAATAGTATAGATTCTGTATCTATGCTAATAATATAATGCTGAAGAGTCTGTTCGTTTGTTTAAACATGCCAATCTTTGGAACTACTGGTTTGAAACAATGCCTCTACAGTATGGATTAAGTATACTGAGATTGCCTCACGAGGTTTGTGTAGAGGCTCTAAGTGATAAACATACCTATGGAGCTCGTTGCAAATTTTATATTAATTTTTTTATCTATTTTTACAAGTTATACAATGAAATCAAAAAAGCTGTCTAGATGCTAGCAGTGTTCTCAAAATCTACTAATCGGATTTTCATGTGGGTGTCACCAATGGATACGGGGCACTTCGGCGTTTAATTTGTAAACCTACTTTGTGTATCTTGACGACCGGCTGGTTCAGTTGGTAACGTGGCGGTTGGTCCGAGTGTTACACCAGAGATCGTGGGCTCGAATCCCGCCTAGGTGTTTATACATGTATTGTATGTATTTCTAAAATGGAAATCTTAAATATGTAGGATTTCTTAAATATACAAAAACCTTAAATATGTTTCCGTTGTTCGGTTAACATAAATCCTTACACTAGCTACTACAGCACTAGGCCAACGTAGTGCGATAAGTATGATCAATGTTTGTCTAGATTTCTGTGTGTGTAATGTGATCTGAAGCTTCCTTGTATTGTGAAGTGTGTTCTCATAAATAAAGAATAATTTATTTATTTATAAGTCCACAGATATTATAATATTATATTATATATGTAAAAAAAACATTAAATATAATAATAAGCGAATACAACATCTATAGGGTTTAACAAAAACCAGTTTATCCGTGGCGTAGTTATCACGGACTTCCATCGGCAGACATTTCGAGCGTCGAGCTCAAAAATTAAAAGAGAGAATAAAAGAAAGCAGCCGGATATATGTGGCGACTAGCTACTCACATAGACATCCATATAATTATTATGCAAATGTGTTTTCCTTTTGTCTTGCTCCCCTCCAACGGGCCACCGAAAATTCGGATTACAATTTGATGATTTGATATTAAGAGGTTATCGATTTAAAAAGAACAAGATACACGATTTTATGCTGAACTGTAAAAAAACGTTTTGTAAGAGTTAGTGCCATGCTGCATAGGGGGAGGTAGTACCATGCATGGTAACACTACATCCTCCTATGCAACGGAACTTGGCCAGCACTACCGAGGAGGTCCTCTCGCACTCTTAATATCGCCGTCAAATGACACGTACGGTTTCGCGTTTCGTGCGATTTGTGAGCAGCCGGATGTAGATGAGCCCATTAGGAAACGGAGGGCAACGCATCAGCATAATTATGCTGATGTTCATCGGAGTCGGTAGTCGTTGAAAGGCTAAAATTGCTCGTTTGTATGATACTATACTATGGAAAAAAAAATTACCTTGCCTCTTTTGATTGTATAACATGAAATGTTATTGAAGGCTGGGTCCAGACCAACTTTGTTAGGTAATACAAGACTATATTATAGGGACATACATTACGTATTGATATTTTTGTGAACCGTAACAATACCATTCGGTATATCGATACAAGTCATTACGATACTTGGCGGTATCCTACCGCTTCCCGGACATATCGCATCTAAAATATTGCGCTGCATAAAATAATAAATTAAACCAGCAAATAAATAGCTAGTAATGAAGCTTCCCACCTGATTGTTTTCTGAGCTCTGTAATGGCGGCAACGACGCAATAGCACTTCTTTTGTTGAAGTCTGTTCCCCATGGTTGTCAGTGCTCCCGGGTAGGTACAACGCAATTGATACTCTCATAATTCAGGACTACACAGTTTGGTTATCCAAAAAAATATTGTGTCTATTAGATTTAATAAAAAAATTTAGTCGATTGTTACGCATTCGGAATATATTAATAATTATAAAACACGGATAATAATAATATACTCACATAATATGTATTATTGGGCTCATTTTAATGAACACCTAATCACCTTATTCGATGTTACAAACTACACATGTTTTTAACTATAATAAATACATAAATTCGGTCTATTTTTCTTGTTTATTCTATGCTGCTGCTGGCTAAGTACGTGACTAATGATAAATATTTTTTTCCGTGGAGTGAAATACGGTCCGTGTCAATCGCTGTAATTGGACGCCATGGGACTAGTCATAAGTTACGTAATACGTACGCACCATGGGATTCACATACGATTATTTTATTTGTCATTTTGTTAACGTATCTACAAATTTTATTACCTATCTCTAATCACACATTCTTTTATTTTGCATTGTCACTGTTGTGGGTGCATACATAATGATAACTCATTTAAGTTGGTATTGTTTTGGAATGTTTAGTTGCTCAACTGACTCAAGGACACTTTTTGTTTACTGAGGGACTACATAATATCAGGTTTATGATATTTCCGTATATCATAAGCATTAACTGAGCATTAAGGAGAATATATATATTCTCCTTAATACTAGGATTTAGTCCCTTGAATTTTGCGGGTTCCGTGGTACCGAATTTCTAGGTCGAAATTCCTAAAAATTATAGATCACATTTTATAGACTTATTAATATTCCATTAAGTAATTTACAGTATCGAAACCAGAATCGTTGGGATTTCAAACATCGGAAGTGGCTTTACAATGATACAGAACAATACAGCAAAGGTAAAACCAGTGAGCCCGTGTTACACGTACATTATGTATGTGTAACAAAAGAGTATTCGTTATTACCATCGCCCATGTTACTTACATTAAAACAATGAGAGTTTTTTTACAATAAATTTGCTTCGTTTGGATTTCTAGTTATGTTGTCTCTAACTCTTAGGAATTTGTTGGCTGTTATAATGATCTAACCTGATTGTGCTGAAATTGGCATAGGTTTTTGATTTTGAAAAAATATCCACTGTTTTATACTGAACTGTCATAGTAAAGAATCATTGATTCATGAGCATATTTTTAAAGTTATTCTTCTTTTGGCGTGTTAGAGAAAAGCAATGAGCGTAAGTTTTTATGAATTTTATGAGAAACCAACCCCACAAGTTAGCCATAGTCAAAATTTCAACAAAAGTTACCATAATACGTTATAACAAAACTTTCAATGTATTAAATGCTAAGGGTGTTTTTATTATTCTTTTCGTTTTTTCCACGAACTAAGAATAAGCCGAAAGAGGAAACTTTTAAAAAGATTAGTTACGCCAAAGAAGTATAACTTCTAACTCGCGTATATAAGTGAACACACATTTTTTTTTGTACATTGTTTACAAAGCAGATTCTTATGAAAAAAAGTGCATAACTTAAACATATTTTTGTGCTAAGTCAACTTTACGCGCTTCACTTTAATTTGTATTTACATCATCATCATCATCAGCCCTTATCGGTCCACTTCTGGCGCTATTAGAATATAATTTATCTGTAGTTATAATAGATTCTTAAAGACAACCTGTACTTAATGGTTTTACCAAAATGTATTAATTTGAACATAGATAATAATAGCAATAGATATAAGACGGGACATTTAAAAAAAAAAAATTATGTTACTTTGTTGTAAGATCGTTAAATGTGTAATTAAAAAATAACTATTAACTTGTTACATACACTTAAACTCCTGTAACAACTACTATGTAAAATGTTTCTAGCAAATGAAATAAAATAAAATTTTAAATTACCTATAACGTTTTCTTTTATTCTAGATCAAAATGCTATAAAATATGATATATTACAAAACAGTAATCTTCATCAAATAATTAATTAAAAGTATTTAACATTTTAATATAGATTAAACAGATTTGAAATAAAAATGTAATTTATAGTAATATTATTAATAAAATATATGTTAATTCTAGAATTAGATTGAATATGAATGTACCTCATAAGAACTTCGCAATCCAAAGTTATTTTATAAATGTGCAAATGGGTTCGTTCTTCTCTTTCTTTTATGTCAAAACTAATCAACGCAATTATGTGTGGAAGATATTTGAAGACACGAAGAGCGAAATAGGTATTTTTCAATTGTTTCATAAATATTGATTATGTAAGCATAATAAAAAGCAGCATGAGCTTTCTAATGTATACAGTTTTATAAGAGTTAAATTCTCGACGTTATTTTACGATATAGAGAGAAAGATCATAGAGATTTATTGTATTGATCCACATGTGTTACATGCAATGTTTAGATTAAATATGTTTCAATAACAATATTCCTTTGTAATTTCAATATTTTTACAATTGGAACGAATTATTTCTTGGAATTATAGGAATGCCAGAAATCGACACATTTGGCATCGACACACACATGGCGTCTCGATGTGGTAAACAGATGGAATTTGGAATATGTGTAGAAATGCGGGGTGGCTTTTTAATAGGAAACTTGGGACCTACCTGGTATGCTCACTGGCTGTGCTGAAGGACTGGCCCGGAAGGATCAGAGCATACCTAATAGTCTTTACTGCACAGTTTTTTTCTTAACACTAAGTACATATTGTTCCTGGATAAAATTCACATAGATGCCATATGTGCCGAAAGGAATACATTTTTGATTATAATTTTTGTAAACACGCGGTCTCGCTTATGTTGCAATGTCAACGGCCGGGAATCTCGACCGAAAAATGATTTGCCTGTGAAAATCACGTACTCAGAAGATGAGATGGTAGATGGTCCAGTAGGGTTCTGGCGTGGAGTCTGTGTTTAGGAAAACGAAGTTTTAGTTGACCTTTGACCAGGTGGGTTGACGACCTCCGTGCATTAGCCGGTCCGGGATGGATGCGAGTAGCAGGAGATTGGCGTTCATTGAAAGAGGCATATGTCCAGCAGTGGACTGATAAGGGCTGATAATGATGATGAATGATGTATGATGATACAAACTTAGGGCATATACCATAATATTACATTTCAAAAATAACAATTTATAAATGTGTTTAAGATATCAATTAACGATTCTTGAAGACTCAAAACCACTGAAGCTTTAGTTTGATTTAGTTTTGTTTAGTTTATTAATTCAAATCAATCAAACTACAAATGGTGTTATTTCTTTAAACAGTTTTATAATATCAGTGTAAATTCTTCCAAATTCCATTTTATGTTTCTACTAAGCAGAAGAAGTTTAAGCAGACCTGTAAGGGACGTCAATACGTTTTCAAAAATTACAACAAAAATATATATTACTATATAATGTTAAGAGAATGGAACGAGAAATAGTAGCTTTTTACGACTAACAACACCCATTATGATCCGCACTTCCCACACCTTTCCCCCAACGGACCACCGGCTAGTCACAAACAACACGAAATACATCACTTTACGGTAGTATGGTGAGAGTTTTCGCTCACGGTCCCGGTCGTGCTGACCTAATTCCGCTGCAATACAGTGAAGTCATGGCACTACCTTCTACTAGAACTAAAAGTAGTTGGGCGATTTTTAGATCGCTCGTATGTAAGTATTTCACATTTAAAATTTTAAGATTCGAGGGAGGACTAACGATGAGGATTTAATTTCTCCTCGGTCTTTCATTCCTTCAATAGAACGTACTCGACGGTAGACTGAACAGTTTCCGACGGTATCTATAGTTAGAGTGTTTTTTTCGTTGGCACAAAAACACGAGACAATATAAAGCTTTTCGATAGCAACGTAGAAAAATATTTGCACTCGGACTTCTTTTTAATTTAAAATTTAATTGGGTTAATTGAAATCCTTTAAAAACAGTTCTCTCTGCCTACTCCATAAACGGTCTGAAGAAGTTGCCAGAGTTCGTGGGTTCGAATCCCGCCTAGGTCCTGGATGTTTCTATATTATTATAATAAAAAAATTATAATCTTAAATTTACAAAGAATATTAAATATATTTCCGTTATCCAGTACCTGTAACACAAGTCCTTACGGTATAAATACCTGTGATGTCTAAAAGTCCCTGTGTTAAAACACAGGGCTAGGCTAACGTGGTGTGACAAGTCCACAGATATTATTATTATTATACTTAGATACTCACTTACTTGCATTTTGTTTCGTTTACATGAAATATAAACGATATATTTTGTTTATAATTCGACGTAAGAGACGTTGACAACCTATTAGACCCATATTTCGCATATTTCGTTTCTCGCTAGAGTTGGTAGTTATGAATGTTATTTTATGGCTGATTAAAATATTTTTTTAGATTGTTATTAGTGAAAAGTCACATACAATTTTTTTGTCAGTTTCAGTAGGTTTTTTTTCAAAAAACTGTTATCCAGGCAAGAGTCATTGATTTAATTAAATTTTTTTCTTCTTCTTTCACTTCAAATGTAATGTAACATCTTTGAACGAATGAATAAGTTGTGTATACAATCTGTGTACCAAAGTCAGTTCTAGAGCTAAGATATTAGGATTTTTTTTGTTGTGACAAGGTCTGGTTGGCAACGCTTGCAACGGAACGCATCAACGCTCTAAACTTGGCTATTGGCTAACTGGCCTGCGATCGAAGTAACGTTAAGGAACCTTTCGTAATAATACCGGAACGATTCTGTTTTTTCAATTGCCTACGGAACTCTAATAAGCAAGGGTATCCTAAGGATCTTTCGGATAACAATACTGATCTGGACATAATTCACAACTCGCCGCTCCCGATAACAAAAAATATGAAGCAAATGTTGGAAAATAAGTAGTGTGTAAGTAATAGTAAATGTATAGATAAATACCATTTAGTTAACCGGATGCTATAAAAAATCTCTCGGTAGCATAGTTGTTTTCATTTCATCATTGGTTTTGGAACCAAAAGTGAACGATGCGTTGTTTTATTGCACTGATCTTGTTCATAAAAACATATTATTTCTGAACACATTATTCTATAAAGCTTGTACGCGAACAAAAGCAGACGATATGTTAGCAAATGTCTTTCATATTTGATATTAAATATAGGGCTTACTCTAAATATTTGCCATTAATAATATTCGGTAAATTTCACCCGTGACACAGGTTCTTTTACCATGCGACATATTCCGTCCCATTCTTCGTGTTGTTTATGTCGACAGATAAGTGCTTACAGGCTGCGATTTTATATATCAAAACTATATTTTACGTTTTCATTTGTAAACCGCCTCTTAGGATTCCGTACCTCAAAGGAAACCTGTAATGATCACTTTGTAGTCCATGTGTCTGTCAAGTCAACCTAGGGGTAAGTTGAGCTCTAAGCAAGAAATTTGGCAGGATGTGACATCACGTGATACAGATGAAAAATATTGTAGATCATAGTTATGTCACAAAAAACAATATTACAAACTTGTTGACGTTTATTTCTTACTGACATTCGGTCCCGGCTTCGCACGGATGTTTCGCATAATACGGCGAAAATCAATTGATTTACATTACGAACAATTTTAAAATTCGAGTAAAGTTTATACATTAACCTGACGACAAATTAAATTTATTATAGAACAATGTCTGTATGGCAGCTTGTGGTCAATCATTCCTGCAGCTGTATAAGGATTTACTATGATACTTTTTACACATATGTTAAGATTATAGTAGCTTTCATAATTATCCATTATAATGAACATAATGTTATATAGCCTATGTTAATAAGAGATAATGTAGAAATCTGATGGCAGAAGAATTTTACAAATCAGTCCAGTAGTTTCGGAGCCTATGCATACCCCAATGGGGATCCATTTGAAAAAAAAAAATATTAAAACGACAATGATTCGTCGTTAAAACTAATTTGATATTATAATAATTTTTTTGGTATTTTTTTTTGGATTGGGGGGCAAACGAGAAATTGTTCTGTCTCTCTCGGGCATCGAACAGATCACACTCCAGGGTCTTTTGTAGCGCCATAAGTAAGGCAGCGCACCTGGCGGATCCGCGGCAGGTTCACAGCGAAGTATTAATGAGCAATGATGTTATAATATTAATATCATCATTATCGTCATTATCAGCCCTTATCGGTCCACTCCTAGACGCAGGCCTCTTTCATTGAACGCCAAGACGGCCGATCTCCTGCTACTCGCATCCATCCCGGACGAACTACTGCAATACTAATATCATATATTTTTTTTCTATATATTAGGGAGACAAACGAGCAATCGGAGCCTTTCTACGACTACCGACGCACGTGCACATACACATAATTACTATGCCGATGCGTTGCACTCGTTCTCCCCCCCCAATGGGCCACCAGCTACTCACAAACCGCAGGAAACGCGATACTGAAGCTGTCACTTTATGGTGGTATTATGTGAGCGAGAGGTATCTCCGGCCCAATTCCGTTGCATAGGAGGATGTAGTGTCATGTACTATGTATGGCACTACCTCCTCGTATTGGTGTTATTTTCTTTTTTTTTCGTTGACGCGGGGAAACGCATTTACGCGCCTTTACTGGCCTTGGGTGGGGTACAGTGGGGTGTGGGACACGCGGCATATGATAGTGCCGGATACCCACAAAAACCACCGCGAGTGCCATCAGTGCCGCCCTTGGTGACCCAGAACAACAAATAATCAGGGCCCCTCGACGACTAGTCAGCCCCCTAAGGGACCAACATCACCTCCAGAGGTAGGGTTGCCACGCACTACAGGACAACCCCACCGACTTTGGGACAGTGCAATTCCCATCCTCGCCCCTTGACCCGTGAGCAAAAGCGCCACCTCCTGTTGCTCCTTGGTCCCCTCTTTTTAAAAGAGGGGTACCGAGAGCGATTCCTCCTTCTGATCTTTAGCGCCCTCTTTTTATAACCCTCTTATAAAAAGAGTGCAAAGATCCCCCTCGGTTCAATTAGCTTTGTCTCCTATGCAATATGGCACTACCTCTTCCTAATCTGACAAGTTTGTTTACGCCACTTAAAAACCTACCATTTTCTCAACATTCTGATGAGACCCTTCAACTTTGACTCATAGGATTACTATACTAGCTTGTTAAGTCCGGCCTGCACAGGTTTAAACTATTAGGTTAGGGACGAACTCGTTTGGCCTAGGCCAGACAATTCTATTGATTTTGCCCATGCTAAGCTAGTTCTTCCTATACACGATGAATAGGAAGAAAAAGTACTGCATAGGCAAATCCAAAATGTCGTGAAATAGCGCTTGCCCGGTAACATATTGTACAAGATATAATAATCCAATTCTATCTAGAAAATGGTAACGAACTTAGTCCTGTTTGGAGACAATTGCAAAAACAACTCCATTACATACCTACGAAGACATAAAGTATAAGAAGGTTAATCGTCATTAACTACGTAATAACGGTGTTTTCAAGTCACATTATATAACCTTTCACAAACAAAACACTTTTGTAAGGGCTGCAAGAAGATATAAGCAACGGAATTTAAACTCAGTAGTGGTACGAAAAATAGCAAAGACAGATAAAGTTCATTTACCTAACGACACACATATAATATATTTTATTGCTAATTCTGTTACCAATTAGTGCGTAGACTCACACGAAAATATCCCAGTAATATTATCACCCACCACCCCAGTAATATTACCAGTATAAGAAATACTGTGTGCATCAATAGTTTCGTTTTACTGTACTTTAATTGGTTACATAGGAAAATTACATACCGTATGTTTACATTTTTTACTATACACGTCTTGTACAAGATTTTAGACATCATACAAATATTTGGACATATATATCATCAACATAGTAAATAAAAAACGAAATAGCAACCTGGTTACAAATGGATCATTTATCGTTCAAGTAATTAACAAAATACATAATTGTGTACAATCACATTTAATAACGTAAATTGAACTACTTACAGAATCGTTAGGGCTACCTACATCCTATAGAAGTGATATTTTAAAAGAATCGGGATTTTTAATATTACTCTATTGTTGCCAGGGCATTTAATAAAGAAATAGATTTAATTGTAAGCGAACATTTCTCAGAGGAATTATGGTAAATACGAAAAGACTAATTTTATCATTAGAACGCAATATCCTTACAGAATTTTGTAAGTATTTGTGGTGCTTTAGGATTACGAAGAACACAGTACATGAAGGACAGAATTTAAAGAGTCCGGCGAAACCCATTTGAGCTTCGCTGACTAATCGAAAATATGATCCTATTGCCTCATAAATTTATATAAATTACAAGTTTTAATAGTTAATCATTTTATCTTCACAATAACTTAAGGTCCTTTGCACAAATTCGTCACAACTTACGTTATTGAATGTGAGATAAACACTGAATTTTGTTGCTCATTAAAACGATTAAACATCTGCCAGTAATGCTCTCTGCAGTACTCGAAATAATAGACATTGGTTCCGGCGCAACCCATTGAAGCGTACATTTCGTAATTCATTTGCTCTGCACGTAGTGACTGTTTAGTGATTACATCAGCTTCAACCAGATACAAGATGACTTTATTCACAGGCGATAGATATTGGTATTATTTCCGAGTGGCTTTTACACCTCCGAGTAGTCCAGACATCATATACTGACATTACTGTTATCATACATCTGCATGTCTGCGTTGCCCTTCTACCTTTCCTCCTCCAATGAGCCACGATAAACCGCATGCACTGCGACAAATACGACCTCGTCACGGCATTTTTCTGATGCCTGTGTGCTATAGGACAGGTACTAGCACATCCGGTATAAGGACTAAGTCCGCAAAAATATTATGAGCATGCGATACCCTCCTATCTCTGCCTCCTTCAATGGACCACTGGAAGCACGTAAACTGCACGAAACACGACGGCATTGCTATCGCTTTACGGTTCCAATTCAGCACCGCACTACGTCTTACTAAAACGGCTGCAGATGACTTGGTAAAGCAAACGCATAAGGTAAGCCACGCAGCGCCTCAACAAGGTTTAAGGTTCTGACGTAAGACAATAATAAGTGTTCTAGTTGAATTTGCTTACAAGATAATTAATTTAAAAATAAATGTACAATTGAATGT
>JAFELO010000373.1:383277-437422 GCA_017140195.1 Eumaeus atala | reverse complement strand
GGTTCGACGGAAGCTAGGTCGGAGTGTTGAATTGAAATCGGAGTGTCTAAAACGCCGTATTTCATTTCGGCTAACCGCTTTCATAAACAGGGCCGTTTTTTGTGGCGGTCCAACGATTAGCCGGATTGAATACAGCTGAGTGATATTGGTAAAAGGTAAAGTTTTGGCGTTCATTGTGAGAGGCTTAAGTCCATCAGAGTCATCGTTTGCAGTGTCGTTTTAGGATTTACGAGACAATCATCATCATCTTCGTCATCATCAGCCTGTTTTCGTCACTGTTGGACACAGCCCTACACAAGTGCACTTCACCACCGTGGTGCTACTGAGCGAGACAAGTTAGAAATACGTTTGTTACCTTTACAGCAATCCGTTCGTGCGTCCTAGTTGAGTGATTTCATAAAATCGTTAACACTAGTAGCGCTGTTTATATTTCCCAGAACTGCATCACTTCTGATGGCCCGGTCACTTGAGGCCGATGTTAGGATTGAGGAAAGTGCTTATGTAGGCAGGTCGGGTTCCGATGAGTCTCTGATAGCCCATGGATGGGGAAGGAAGGAGGATGGTAATTCATCTTTGTGATCTCCATGCAGATGTTCATGAGATTTGGTAATCATCTAAAGGCTTTGACTGCTATTTTGGTGCATAATAATAATAATAAAGTCATCTTAGATGAACTTCGGCCACGA
Organism: Eumaeus atala; assembly: GCA_017140195.1. Taxonomy (NCBI): domain Eukaryota; kingdom Metazoa; phylum Arthropoda; class Insecta; order Lepidoptera; family Lycaenidae; genus Eumaeus; species Eumaeus atala. The sequence continues at coordinate 436,736 of JAFELO010000373.1, read as the reverse complement.
GGGTCATCTTTACAGAGACTAGGCAATTGTGCAGGAGATATAATGGTGCATAAGTGTATGCGCAGGCACAAGTGCACTCCCTTTTCCCTCATTCTCCTATTCCGACACGACTATGGTACACATTATAATAAAACTAATTTAACGGATTTTATCGCGGTTTATTAAGTATTACAGCTATCATGGTCACCATGGTTCGACCCGTGACCATGGTCACCACGGTTCCACCGGTGACCAGTGTAGCTGTAAGGCCTCTGAAACGTGGGGATCGTAAAATACTTAATAAACAGCTATAAAATTTGTTAAAGTAATTTTTATACAAAATTATGTTTATCTGTAATTATGTATAATAAAGTAAGATGCACAACCGCGGAGTGGCATCATCGCGAAGTTCAGCTTGTGATTAGCCGGCGGCCCATTGGTGGGCAGGTGAAAAGGGTGACAACGCATCGGTACAGTAATTATGAACATGTTCATGGGCTTCGGTAGTTGTAAAAAGGCTCCGATGGCTCGTTTGTTTCCCTATACCATAAAGAGCTAATCAGTTCGGTTTGTCATGTTACGTCGCAATATGACTTATCAACACGGATAGCAGAACGAAAGAGGCAATATGCAAGTATGTTGAGATTAATGTGAACTTAATAAACGAAGTAAGTCGGTGTTTCTAAGTCTTGTAAACGGCTTCAGTGTCCAAAATGCATTCAGAGTCTCTTGATATGAACTAATTTATTCTTTTTGTGCTATTCCCTACGTGCATTATTGGATTTGGTCTACACTTCCAGTTGAACAGTTTGAACGACTAAGTACACACTTTATAGCGCTTCCAATACACGAAGATAAACACAAACATGGGCTTATTTTTTAGGGTTACGTACCCAAATGACAGGAATAATAGTTTCGACATATCTGTCTGTCCATCCGTATCTTACAGGGGCTTCACTCGGAGGACATTAAGCCTTACAGTCAAAGATGACAGATATACTTTTTTTTTATAAAATAATTAAGTTTCAAAACATAATTGTTACAACGGATCTCTACGACCGATACCTGGTTACATATAACGGACCAACGCTCAGTCTAGATAACCACTTGGTTGAGCTGGAGGAGGAAATAAAAAGAATCCGATGGCACGTTCTGGCGCTATGTGAAGTCCGAAGACAACGCGAATACACCATATCTCTGCCATCGGGTAACCTATTCCACTTCAGGGAAGGCGACACTCCATCACAAGGCGGCGTGGGACTCCTCGTGAATAACTCGCCCGTAGGCAACAATGTCGAAATCTCTAGTGTCTCGGGTAGGATGGCGTACCTTATACTTAAACTCAATAAGAGGTATATCCTCAAAGTGATACAAGTATACGCACCAACCTGGACATATTCCGATGACGACGTGGTGGTTTTACATTCAATATTGTTATGGGGGACTTTAATGCCAAGGTGGCAATAATGGTGTCAAATCGAGCCTGGGATCACATGGAGTCGGAAGTCGAAATCGTAGGGGGCAAGTGCTGGTAAACTTCCTCTAGAAGGAGCGCCTCTTCTTAATGAATTCCTATTTTAAAAGGAAGCTCCATAAGAAGTGGGCATGGTATCCATAAGAGTGGCCCCGGTATTGTGACAAGGAACGAAATTGACTTTATTATGACGGACCGAAAGCTTATATTTAGGGATGTCTCCGTGATCAACAGGTTTAAAACCGGAAGTGATCACAGATTGGTTAGAGGCTCCCTGAATATAGGCTTCCTACGAGTCTGATTAGTACAGTCGACAATCTGACCTAACTTCCTACTAAACATGGAAGGTTCCGAAGATAAAAAGAACCGGTTCGATGCCTTAGATATGTTGGAATCTACAGTGGAAATTGACGAGGCCATGAGTGGCGTGATTGATTATATGCGGGTCGCGGGTGAAGGATATTGTAGGAGGAAGAATACGAGCAGGAGAGCTAAACTCTCATATAAGACGCATGTAAGGGAACGTAGAGCACGCGAAGACGTTACATCTGCCGATGTCATGCTTCATTCAAGGCGAATCCACAAACTGCAAGGCTGAGGCCACAAACCTTTGCAGCTCAAATACGCATCGGGTTTCCGAAGCAATTGAGCAGAATAATTTTTGTGCATAAGCTTGGAAGAAGTCATCTGACAAAGGTTAGGTCTGGTTTTGGGGGAAATTAAAATCGAGCTTCTTAGAGCAGGAGGCGAACCTGTATTAAGAGAGCTAAAAATATTCTTAATTTCGTCCTTCAGCGAGGCGTACCTCCCAGGGCAAGGCTTGGAAGTGATGTTGTTTTATTTTTTAAAAAGGGTGATAAACCACGTCTTCAAACTACGGACTTATTTCACTTTTCAGCCATATCTACAAGTTGTTGTCAAGAGTCTATACGAATCGTCTCACCACAAAGATTGACGAATTCCAGCCACCGGAGCAGGCTGGGTTTCGCAGAGGACTTAGCACCATGGACCACATTTTCATCACAAGGCAAGTTGTACAAAAGACACATGAGTACAATCAGCCGCTGTGCCTTGCCTCTGTGGACTATGAAAAAGCGTTTGACTCCATCAAAACCTTGGCTGTTCTGGAAGCTTTACAGCGATGTCAAGTCGATTAGCGATACGTCGAAGTAGTGAGAACATTGTATGACGCTGCTTTTATGACTGTTCTGATTCTTGGAGGTTAAACAAGGCCAACACAATTGCATCGAGGAGTGCGACAGGTGGATGTTATTTCCCCGGAACTGTTCACAAATGCTTTGGAAGAGGTCTTTAAGACTTTGAACTTGGAAAAATGCGGCATAAATAGTAACGACGAGTACCTCCTACATCTTCGTTTCGCCGACGATATCGTTGTGTTGGCCAAATCGTTGGTGAGCTTGCAGGAAATGTTGCACAGCCTAAATAAATCCTCCCGACATATTGACCTTAGGATGAACTTGGACAATCTACTTCGGACAATTATTGCAATTATACTTCGAGAAGGAAGCCGATAGAAGGATTCAGTTTGGTTGGGCGGCATTCCGGAAGCTTTGATACATTCTCATGTCACCTATACTACAGAGCTTGAAGACGAAATTCTTCAACCAATGCGTTCTCCCCACGATGGCCTACGAGGTTGAAACATGGCCTCAAGATTGGTTCGCAAATTTGTGAGAGCTCAACGGGATATTGAACGTACTATGTTGGGTGTTTCCCTGTCCGACAGAATTCGAAACGAAGTCATAAAGGCAGAGAACTAAAGTATCCGATATCACGCGACAAATATGTTCGCCGAAGTGGCAATGGGATGGTCATACACACAGGAGAACAGATGGCAGATGGGCCAGTAAGGTTCTGGAGTCCAGGCCGCATTTAGGAAAACGTAGTGTTGGTCGACAGTTCACCAAGAGGGAAGACGACCTCCGTACAGTAGCCGGTCCGAGATGGATACAAGTCGTCTTGGCGTTCATTGAGAGAGGCCTATGTCCAGAGGTGGACCGATAAGTGCTGATAATGATGAATGATGATTGTTATTCCATTGTTGCTGTGATTTGTGCAGAAAACTAAGTATTACGATTGTACTGTATATATGTAGGCGGTATATTTTAACTTACGAACAATAAGAATAACTTTCTTAAAATTTTTCTTCAGTATTTACATTTTCCTTTACTTCAATCGGTTTCTCTCCAATTGATTGATACCAATGTCGACAAACTTTAACCAACAACCATAGATACAGGTTCAAGCATGTAACAGTAATACCGATTGAAGAAGGGGTTAACTGATGTGGACGACTCAATCACAACACCCACCCGATACGCGTGACCCTCCCACGTCGCGACCGGCCCTCGCACCTCCGATATCATATTCCTTAGTTCTGTACCCCGGCTTCACCTGCGCATAATAGAGATTTACAAATTATACACTAAATCTTCATTGGGAATCACTATTCATGAGTGAAAACCGTATGAAAATCCATATAGGAGGTTTTGAGAAAACCATACAGACAGGCACACAGCGTTCGCGTATGTAAATTATATCCATTGCTACTGAAAACATCTAATCTTAGTAGTAATCTGATCCTTTTTACCTTTCCTCCCCACCAATGGATACAATACAAAGGAGTAAGCAATATTTATTGCTATACCTTGGTGGAGGGGGAAGGTTATTCCAACACTTAGATGCTGGGTATTTAAAGCTTCCTCTAAAAGCAGCTGTGTGGTGAATTTGTGTATATAATGCGTAATGAGTAGACCTTGTATGGTGTGTCGTGTTAATGTCTCTTGTCCAGTCCAGTTTATAAAATAAGTAGACACGTACTCCGTGTTTAGTAATACCAAATAGCATTGACGCAAAATACAAACGCCTGCGGTTCTCTACTTTTAATGCCGATGCCCTATTTAAGAAAAGATTAACGTGATCTCGCCACGGGATGTAGTAACAGTAACGGGCACAGGCGTTTTGAACTCGGTGTATACATTTTCTTGTTCTTTTTAGTAGCCGTGGTCCTATCACAGTATCAACATAACTAAACTGAGAAAGAACAAGAGCCTCACCATAGCCTGACGCGTAGTTCTTCACTCAGAGAGTTTCTTATACGGTACAAGACTTTTAGGCGGTAGAAACAGCTGCGTATTATTTTTGAAACATGTTTTTCGAAGCGTAAGTTTTCATCCATCAGTAGTCCTAAGTACCGAGCTTCTGACACTCCATCGATCCTGTAGTCATTAGTAAACATCAACGGATTCGCGTTTTTAACAGCTTGGACTAATCCGGGTTACCAAATATAATATATTATTTCTATGTGGACTTAAAACCAGTGCATTGTATCCGGCCCAACCATAAATCCTGCCCAGGTCTCTCTGTTAATTTTCTCTAAAGAAGAAACCATATCGGGAGGCTTAAATGAGATGTAAATCTGGATATCATTGGCATAGATATGGTATCTGTAGTATTGAATACCTCCTATGGCATCTGCCGAGTAAATGTTAAATAATATTGACCCCAAAATGTAACCTTGTGGGACACCCCTACTAATAAGACCGTGACGTGACGAAATCACATTTCCCTCCTGTTTCTTTATTTCTATAATTTGGTTTCTATCTTGGAGATAGCTAGCAAACCATGAGACGCTGGCCTGCTCTAATCCATAGAATCGCAGTTTTTCTAAAAGTAAGCTTGTGTTGATAGCGTCAAAAGCTCCGGAGAAATCGATAGGCACCATAATTGTAACATATCCGTAATTTTGAGCATTAAAAATGTCGTCCGTCACGCCTGCAAGAGCTGTCGTATTGCTATGGTGCTCTCTAAACTCGGATTGCATAAGAGGCAATATGTTGTTATTCTCCACGTACTCCTCAAGCTATTTACAAACAACTTTTTCTAAGACCTTGGAAGCACATGGTAATATACTAATTGGACGTTGGTCTTTGAAATCTGCTGGATGGACTATTTTAGGAATACGGTTGTGCGCCGTATTCCGTCAGGGAAAAGAGAGGACATATACTTTGATTAATTAGATTTGTAAGGATACCCAGACTAAAAGGAAGGGAAAACCCAGACAAAAGTACCATGTCCAAAGAAACCCCATCTGAGCCGATAGCATTTGATCGTAGCTCACGGGAGAATTCTGCAACTTCTGTCTAGGTTACTGTTGGCAAGTTAAATGTACAAGAGGAATTATGCTTGTTTTTGTCGAAATATTCTATACACGAAGAGCCTATTATGTTATCCCCCGGAACATTAAGGAAATGTAAATTTATCTGATCGGCGTCACAAATGTGTAGGAAGTTGAACATCGCTCCTTTTAAAATTTACATTTTCTTTGATATGTTTCCACATTATTCTGGGGTTTTATCTATTTACTGGGGTTTCCTATGTTGGTATACCTATAGGTACGCGTCCCTTTCGACGCTGATTGCTTGTTTTACTATCTTTTTAAGCTCTTTATAATAATTTAGCTTAGAAGGATTTCTTGTTGTACGAGCTATACCATAGGCCTCATCACGACGTTTCATTATTAAACGTATATTATACGTAATCCAGGGGTAGCTGTTTTCTTTAATTATTACTGTTTTGTGGGGGGCAACCACGTCAACAACTCCCAATAAACTGATAGTGAGATATTTGGTATTTAGATTAAAACTAGGGAAATTTTGACTTTCATTGTTATAAGATGCTTTTGTTGAGATTTTCTTTAAGAGAATTAGACAGTGGTAGTGCCGTGCATGATTCATGACACTACATCTTCCTATGCAACGGAATTGGATCGACACAACCGGGGTACTTCTCGCTCACATAATACTGCCGCAAGGTGTCCACTTCAGCGTCGCGCTTCGTGCGGTTTGTGAATAGCCCTTGGCCCATTGGGGGGTTGATAAGGAGTTCAATGCATAGGCATAGTAATTACGTGGATTTTCATGGTCGTCGGTAGTCATAAAAAGGCTCCATTTTCTCGTTTGTCCTCATACTCTATAAAAAAAAACACTAGTCATAAGGACGGTATTGTCGTTTTTGGAATAGTATAGAATAAGAAAAATCCATAGGTAGTACAGCCAGTAATACCTATAATAGGTAATGCTTTGTACTATCTAAATCATTTTTAATTATACGTCCATGGCGTTTACGACTAACTTTCCTTAAAATGATGTCAACAAGAAGATATATGCAACTACCAAAAATTTCGGTAGTAGTAAATTTATAAATATTGACAGTTGTAAATGTTCTATTAATTCACATAAAATAATTTTAATAGTTTCACATAGCTAGAAGTTTACATAGTAAAAACGAATGCAAAGCTGCCTCTTTTAAGAAATAACAGCAGAAATTCACAAAAGTATATTAAAGTTAATGTTAATCACTCCTGGAAATGGCGTTATACCATTTTACTTTAAAAAGAAATCTTTACTTGTAAAATACAGTATTAGTAGCGTAAAATTCTTATGTCACCGCTACATTGCTCTACGCTATTACCATCTGGGAAAACTCATAGAAGTATAGGATTTTCATTGCCCAGAAAATATATATAGAGCCATACATAACATGAAATCCATAGTACATGTAGAATACTGACGCTTCCTGGTATATTTATGAAGTGGTCTTGTTTACAAGCACAAATACAAATTTATTCAATCTTTCAGGTTCAGATTTCAGGCAAAAAGCACAAATAAAATTTGTTTCACCCGACATTCTACAGCACAATTTAATAAAAGTAGAATTGTTATTGCACCGAGAATTTATAATAAAATACCACATGAGCTATCAGATAGGTCAATATCAATTTCTCAATTAAAATAAAAATTATCGGATTTCCTTAAAAAAACGTTTTCAAAAAACATGGGCATGAATATTATTTTATATTTAATATTCATGGAAAGTTTTAAGTAGAAGTAGTGCAACGCTGCATAGGGGGATGTAGTGCCATGCACGGAATTGGGCCGGCACAACCGGGGAGATACCTCTTGCTCACATAGTACCGCCGTAACGTGAGGGCAACGTATCGGCGCAGTAATTATGTGGACGTTCATGGGCGTCGGTAGTTGTAAAAGGGCTCTGATTGCTCGTTTGCCCCCTATTCTATAAAAAAAGAGAAGCTACGAATACGACCAGGCGCGAGTAGTAGCTATTATGGATCTCCATACAAACATAAAACTTTGTCATCAAAAAACATTATACAAGCCTTTTGTGACACGACATGATGCGACCGTGGAGGTACCTGTCACTATTTTACGGTGGTTTATACCACCGTAAAGTAAAGAGCCACGATTGGCGTTAACAATACATTTCAAACTTCCCCCTCACTACGTCACTGCGTTGCTGTTTAATTGGTTAGTCGTATTACAGCTGCATAGTGGTTACGTCAGGCCTTATGGCTAAAAAAATCTTTGATTTAGAAAAAGAAAAAAATATTTATGGCAATGATGATTCAATATCATGCTAACGACACCAAATTTATTTTATGACTGAACAACGTCTGTCGGGACAGCTAGTCAATCTATAATATCTCCAGTGAAATAGGGATCTTCCTCGATATTTTCCTCACACCTTTGGTTACACTATCGAAGTTTCATAATGATTAAAACTATTTTAAAAATGTTATAATCTGAACCAATAATTTAGGATTCTAATGGCACCCCACCACGGTACAAGTCTTGTCGTGGTGGTGGCTCAGTAGCCTGGAGTGAGACCAAATACCTTGGGTGAAGCCAATTGAACCGAGGAGACTCTTTGTATCCCTCTTATGAGAAGAGGAGACTAAAGAGCAGGAAGTGGAGCCGCTCTTTGTACAGCTCTGATTTCTTGTTCCAGGTCACCTCGACAATCGCGGCACTAATGGCACTCGCGGTGGTTTTTTACCCAGGCCAGTGAAGGCGCCCCACAAAGGTTCAAGCCTTGTCGAGGCGGTGGGGCCTCATAGCCTGGGGTAAACATAAGTGAAGCCAATTGAACCGAGAGGTATCTCTGGATCCCTCTTATAAGAAGAGGGGGCTAGACATCAGGAGGAAGAATCGCTCTCGATACCCCTCTTATAAGAAGAGGGGACCAAAGAGCAACAGGAGATGGCGCTTTTGCGCACGGGGCAAGGGGCGAGGATGGGAACCTCACCCCATTGCACTGTCCTAAAGTCGGTGGGGTTGTCCTGTAGTGCTGGGCAATGCCATCTGTGGAGGTGGAGTTGATCCCTTAGGGGGCTGACTAGCCCGTCAAGGTGCCCTGATGATTGTTGTTCCGGGGCACCTTACCGAAGGCAGCACCGATGGCACTCGTGGTGGTTTTTGTGGGTATCCGGCACTATCATGTGCCACGAGTCCCACATACCACGGGACCCTATCCAGGGGCGGTGATGGCGCGTAGACGCGTTTCCTCGCGTTAACAAAAAGAAGAAAGGCCTGCGAAGGGGCGTTAATGCGTTTCCCCACGTCAACAAAAGAATAGGATTCTAATATTCTAAATTTTGTTAAGATTGTTTTTATAATATGATGTGATGTTCCTATAGGAGTGACAGTTTCAAATTGACAAAAGCCCTTTAATAAATAAAGATTAAAAAAATATAACTATCCCGTTGTATTTCAAATCATGTTGGTGAAAATTAATATAATTACTGAGTCTTCTTTAGGTATCTACGAGTATAATCTATGCTTATTATAATACAAAATCCCCATAAGCTGTCTTGCAGTATGTGTACGGTTTTATGAACATAACACTGAATGCTTTTTATGCTATTTACACCCATGGATAGAATGATTCCCGTGAAAGGTTTAAGTGTATAATTTGTTAATTTGGTAACAATCCGGAACTTGTTATACACGGGTGAAGTTGGGGCGGATAGTAATATTACAAGATTGAAGAGTTCGTTTGAGTGAATGCGCTATGTATTTTGAGGAAGTTATCCGTTTTCAAAAAAGTATTTAACTGTTAGATGGTTCGTTTATCATGGAAAGTTCACACTTCACCAATATGAGTGGAGCTGTATTAGTGAAACCGCAGTACGGTTTAGGTATAAATTAGATTCTTGTCTATGAAGAAGAAACATTGTATTCCTACCTGATAATAGTATGTTTAACAGAAAACCGAAAATAAGTATTCCTGGTCTTTTTTCGTGTAGGTCAACTATTTTAATATTTATTTTACTAGCTGGGTAGCGGCTTCCTTCGTTTGTAACATATCCTAAGTGAAATATTCATTATTCTCGGGATAAAATAATTTTCATTTTTCCAGACAGTTGTAGTTCTATATTTGAAGTAAATTTCTATCAAATCCGCAAAATATTTTTTCCGTGGAAGAGTAAACAACATACTTACTTACAAACTATCGCATTTATAATATTAACTAGTAGCGATTCATCCCGGCTTCGCACATCTTTAACAAATATACACACAAAAATTATACTCGAATACATTCCTCGGCAATTGTTCTATCCATGCGTGAAAACCGCACGTGAATCTGTACAGTTGACTTCGGTTTATAATATGTATAGACAAACTAATATTATGTGTAAGGGATGTAGTTATTTTCAGTTGCTGTCGTAACGAGCATGACTTTAACAGTGAGGCGAAAATTATCTACAAAATGACCTGTCACTTACGCGTCGTGGTGGCAACTCGCAACAGAAGAGGATATGAAATTGCAAAAAAATGTTTGAGACGCGAATGACAATCAAGATATTAGTTTTTGTTATTACATAAAGCTACTAGTTTATAAACAGGCGTAGCTGCACCATCACAATCATCATAATTATCATTATCATACCTTATCGGCCCACTGCTGTATATAGGCTTCTCTCAATGAACGCCAAGACTACCGATCTCGTGCTACTCGCACCCATCCCAGAACGGCCACTGCACGAAGATCTCCGAGCTGTACAGTAATAATTAATATTTTCTTATGGTCAATAAGTTGGCGGCGAGGTATTTCTAGGAATTTGATAATTCCGACGTGTCTCTATTTCAGTGGGCAGAACTCTCGCTGTAGGTTTATTTCCCTAAAGGTTCTGCATCAGAAGTTCCAGTTTTCAAAACAGATTACACCATATACTACGGTCATATGCTTTGGCGTCATATGCTTTGGCGCTGCTAAAGGCACAAAAGGTGATGGGCGTGAAGGACCTGGGTATCGGTCCCCTCTGGATACACAGAGCATCCGCGTCGCCCACGTAGAGTCCCCCCCAGCGGTAGGCGCTCTATCTCCGGACTCCCTTGGCTGATTTCCAAGGCCGCCAGCTACGGGGCCGGGAGTCAGTATACCCGGAGCAGGCGAAGACACTTCCAGGACGTCGACAAGGACGACAGGCTACTCAGGTTCTACGTGGAGAAGGTAAAGATCCTACAGCAGGCCAATTGCCGAGCCAAGGATGAGGCACTGCTGGAGCTGTATAAGGAGCTCGAAAGAGATCCCTGGGGCTGACCTCACAAGTGGATTCTTACAGGCGGCCCCCACATGCGACAGTCTCCAGTAGGAGCACCTGGTCGTCGGGGAACTACTCCCTAACACACTCGTGTGCTCTTTACCCGCCAGGATGGCTCAGCAGATGTTGGACGAGGAGGAGAGTTCCGCTACCCGTCACGAAGTTTGAAATGGTGGCGGCTTTTGAATTTGTCCGCTGTCTGCGGTCTGGTCTGTTCCCGGATACATGGAACAGACTATGCCTGTTACCAAAGCCGGGAAGGGCCCTGGACTCGGCATCGACACCCACCGGCTGGTGGTGTTGCTGAACGAAACCGGAAGGCCTTCGTAGGGATTTTGGCCTCCAGGCAAGTTCAGCACCTGGAGGAATGCACAGGACGCGGACTCGAATCCCAATTCCGGTTCCGAGTACACCATTCGAACTTCTTCAAGTGCCTACGGACGGTAACGGGTGAGACGGAACACAGGATAAAGTTACCGGTTGCGGTGTCTTGGACATCGCGAAGCCCTCCTCTTTCGTTCGGCCGCAGGAGACCTTCACCATTAGTTACAGCTAGAAGAAGTCTCGGAGAGAACTCCACGCTAGATGGACCCCAGCGAGTCCACCGGATGGGGCAGGAATATATTACGGTGTACTCACAATCGAAAATACAGACAGATAAATTTTATTCCTCAATTTTTATTTTTTATTATTAATACTTTTGAAAAATATTTAATATATAGATAGACACCATTTAATTTACTGCTTTATTATATGTATATGTCGTAGCCGGATTATCTAAATCCCGCATTACATTACGGCTAGCAATTCAAATACAGGGCCGTTTTGTTTTGTGGTGGACTTTAGAATTTCTGTGCTTGCTATAATAAAGAATACTTTGCGTTATGTCATAAAGAATACGCACGAACGCACGCACGCATAAACATATATCTTCACATCATCTCACCAATACTATGTTTTAATTCCCACAATTAGTATACATGGTGTGGCATAGAACATGTTTATGATTTCTATGGCAAAAAGCTTTAAGTGTAAAACAGAGAACTTCCTCATTGGGCTGGCATGATTATGACGATAGTAAACAATAATAATAGAAAAACTTATGCCATTCTTTTATACTTAACCAATATTTATTGAGCAATTATATATATAAAGTAGATATAATTGCTCAATAAATATTGTAAGATTTTTGCGGTTCCTAACACGGATAAGATGTCCAGATATATTTTTAGGTTATAAGTAACTAAATCTAAGTAAGGTCCAAGCAAATGTGTGTGAGTTGTTGTACCGTAAGTCTTCGACTGCCCTTGTCACTCACTAATAAAGTAATAAAAATAGGCTTTATTAATAATAAATCCGGGAACAATATTGGGGAGGGGGCAGAGCACTCTGCGTCCCGTTTCACTAGCTCGTTGTTTTCTTTCTTGAAGTGGAGTTTATTTAGGCGTGTTGATAATTTTTTGGGTCCACAAAAATCATGACAACCATCATCACGTCAAGTCAAAAGGCTCTTTGTACCCGAGCGACGTGATATAAGTGTGTATAGAGATATGTAGCTCTCAGAGGTCTTCAAGAAAAAGGCATACATATTCCTTAAAGGCTGGCAACGGGTCTACCTACCTTTTGTTTTGTCCCCTGTATGATAAAAGAATATAGAGGACTATGCCTTGGTACACCTTAGTTGAACATCCTACCGATCGGAGGACAGACTTGGTATAGTAGTCTGTTGCATACCTTGCCTTGATTGAATTACGCCTACTTTAACAATAGGTTAATAAAAAAAAAAAAGGAATAAACAAAAAATTACAAGACTGATCAAGGTGGACTTTCATTGGAAGTGCAAAGGCGCTCTAATTAAAAGCCTTCGTGTGTGTGATTTTCACTCCATCTTCACTTGCAACTTCGAAATCAGCATCACCTGTGTATATCATATTTTATTTTTATTTTATTTATTTAATTGATACACAAAACACATTAAAATCAAGAAAAAACATTAGAGTACAAAGTTTTAAACTACAAATTAAAATAACCTACACAAAAAAAAATATTAAATAAACAAAAACAAAAATTAAACAATAGATAGAAAATGTCAACACAAAAAAAAAATAGGCTTATGTATTATTATAATAAAAAAGAGGCTAAATTGTATAATTATTATTTGTATAATATTTGTCTTTAGGTTTTCATAGTTTTATTCTTAAGTAATGTTCAAAAACATCATTCTATTTATTCTCAATTGCCAAACTATTATATTGACGAGCCATTCGTACCAGAGGATTATAATAAGATATATTACTTTTGTAAATCTGTTTCACTAAACTTTATGTTAAAGGAGAATTGGGAAAGAAGTTATGGGGAATCAATTGAGGAATGAACAATTTTATATAAATATACTAAATCAAAATACTTGCGACGTGCTTCCAATTATTGTACGTTGAAATACGCAAGTCTTTCTTCCTAGTTTAAATTAGATTTTGGTAAATCGAAACGAGAGCAAACCATTCTCAGGCATTTTTTCTGTATGCATTCCAGAGCATTTACATGGGTATAATAGTACGGAGTCCGTGTTGGGCTGCCATACTCCAATATACTACGCACTATACATATAATGTGCTGCTCGGTCTTTGGATGTTTTAAGTAGACCTACAGACAAATCCTAAAAATAGGCATGCTCTGGATATAATATATTGATAATGCGGTCTGAAAGATAGTTTATCGTCAAAAATGGTGCCAAGATCATCTGTAGTGTGCGATAGATTCAGTGTTTGTCCAGATATGTTTTAGTGTAAATAATTTTGAGACGCTTATTAGTAAGAGAAATGACGAAACACCTATCGACATTTAAATACATGAAATTGTGAGGACACTACCTGTACAAAGTATCTCTTTGGAGGATGCCACAGTCGCTAGTACTTCAGATACATTTTTAAATCGCCTGCATAAAACAAACAATTGCAGGAGAGTTGCTGAATTAAATCATTAATAAATATAACGGCCCTAAGTGGGATCCCTGAAGTACTCCTGATGTTTTTATAATAGGAGTAGATAAGAAACCTTTTAATGCCACCAACTGAGTTTATTTTTCCAAGGCATGAGCTAATCCACGATACAAACTGCCCTGTATGCCATACTTGGCAAGATTATGACATAATAAATTGTGTTTCTCTTCGAAAAGTCAATGTAGATGGAGTCGACTTGGCCACCAGTAGCAAATGTTTGACATTGATAATTTGTACTCCAAGAAATTACTGATAGTAGATCGATTCTTAACAAAGCCGTGTTGCTTAACGTATTTGCATCCGTAGATGCATTCGAAGAAGAGTTCATTCAGTTATGATGACTGGAGGGATACCATCCACCATTCCATCACGGGGTGTGAATCAAATAATTCACCTTATATACCTATATGTACTAAAATGTATGTCACCAGTTACATCGCATAATTCTAAGAGTTTATAGAGCGGATCTCTCGTGTATTTCAGTTGCAGTGACGGTCCTGCTTATTTACGATCCAATATCTTGGACAGTTTTATTGCACGTACACGTACATGCTTAGTCTGGCCATAAATACTGTTACGATTATAAATAAAAAAAGATTACATTTGAATTTGGAATCGGTCATTTTATATGATTCTTCACTGTGTTCTCACATTTTGGTGCCAATTTACTGTACAATATTTTGCGATATTAAAATGGAGTGGGCGATAAAGAGAACTGAGTTGCTATGATTGCATTACACTAAGTAGGTATGGAGCTAAACGTAATTTTTAAAACCCTCCATACATTTGGTATCAGTAAATGCTTGTTGTATCGGGCTATTAATAGGTAAAATGATACTTCCACTGTTTGTGGCAGTGAAAGATCTAGCCGTCCACGTAGTGTACGTACAATGAAGGTGGTCAAAGCAGTAAGGGAAAGAGTTTGAAGAAATCCTGCCGGAAGCAAAAGATTTTATCTCGAGAAATGAAGTTTTTTTTAAACACTTTTTTACGACTACCGATGCCCATGAATAACCACTTAATTAGTATGCCGATGCGTTGCTCTCCTACTCACAAACCGCGCAAGACGCGACACTGAACATGTCACTTTATGGCGATATAATGTGTACAGCACCCAGAACTATGTCACCTATTTTAACAGATGACTTAAATATCCGCATTTATGCTCACAGCTCTAATTAAGCTTCCCAATTTGTCGACAGAGTGCAAAGTGGGCATTATCCGACTTCAGTAATGGTTTGGTGGGTCATATTCCCTATGCTCTTGAGAAAAAGTTATCAACACATCTTCACAAGTATATCAAGATACCATTCATGAGAAGGTTGTAAAGCCCTTCAATTTCAAGTCATTCCAGTCCGTCATTACTTCCCGAGATTAGAGCGTGCAAACAGATAAACATATTTTTTAATAAAAAATTTTCTCCACTATTGTTACCCTATCATTCTATTCTTTTAAATATGTAATGCACCGACAGAACTGTTTAATCTTTTATTGCATGTAAAGATAGTAACGTATTGCCCATTTATTGTTTAGGAGCTGTAACGTTAACTGCGTGGGCAGAAATGTTAGGTGTTTAGGACGTTGTTCTGACCAGTTAGTATGTTTATGCATACTAAATTAAAATATCCTGACGTCTAAAAGATGAGCGAAGGGGGAGGGTTAGCCTCTGACCATCTGAACAGCTCGGTTACAAAGGGGTTTATACACTTTAAAATTTTCGCGTAAATTTCGGAAATAGTGCACTTTTATAATGTACTATTTCCGTTGTCTCATAACTAATGAAAGCTTATACATTTCTCTATAGCTTTGTTCTAAATAACTTTTACGTCACCCGTTTAATTTTTTAGAGGCTAACACGTGGGCCAATTGAACATATTCAAAGTGAACGCTATTTCGTAGCTAATATACTGTCAATCTGGGAAATGGTTATACAGTAAGAAATTTGTAGAGGATTTCTTTCAAATGTTATGTATACCGCATGGCAGTTTATCTCCTACCTGTCAACAGTAAACGAATTTCAAGGCTTGTAATTTTCATAGTGCGGGCGACGAAAAACGAGTAATCTGAGCCTTTTGACTACCAACACCCATATACATCCTGCATTACTGTCATGCAGGTGCGTTGCCGTCCTATCCTCAGTAACAGCGGAAAATTAGAAACCCCGGTCGTGACTGCCCAATTCGGCTGCATTACTGGTATGGTGAGAAACCAATCAAATATATGCCAGCCGCCATTCTAACTATTAGTTATTTATTCATTGATTTAAATAGGTTAGTTATTCATTGATATCGAAATTGATATTTTTTCATCATCATCATCAGCCGCACGACATCCGCCGCTGGCCACAGGCGCCTTAGTCCACAAGTGACGGTCACGATAATTCTAATTCCACCGGAACATTTCCGGTGTTTGTGTGTGATCAGAACATATTGTAAATTTTATCTTCGAAATGAAGAGACGTGGAAGAAAATTATCCCTCTGTAATGAAGAACTTTGTAAGTGGGAAAAGAAACGAACCCCGACGTTGGTTGTGATCTCTTCATATTATGGGAAAGACTGATGTTCGTCAATATTATCAATGCAAAAATTTATTGAAAAATTCTGAAATTTTGCACTGTGTCCTTTCCTCCGACGCATTAGCTTTCTGTCAGCTATGACCGCCGATAGTTCAGACATGATAAGACTTTATAATAACACTTTTCCCGTGACTTAATTCGCGTGGCAGTCCATTCTGCCGTACATTGTACGTACAATTAATTAGTCCGTATACATAATTAATAATAATCAACATTATATTTTGTACTTATCAATTATATAATTCATATGATATAATCATTAAATGGTTTGCCAAAGAAATTTCACTAAGACAAGTTCAATTTGGTACGTAGGTTGTGAGAACAAATCCCTTTTTTCTTAGCAATCCATATCATCAATTCTTTATGTACGTCTTATGCACTTTTTTTGGTCGAGTTTCTTAATGTTTGCGAGGGTGCAAGCCATTAGGTACCACTGACCATAGAATGTAAGGTGTATCGCAGAAGCAACTGAGACCCCGACTAACCTCTTTGCTGTAGAACCCTACCGTATTGTATAAAGTACGGTTGTTGTCAATGGATATCAAAATTTCTTATACAGAATTGTCAGGTCACTTGATTGCACCATGCACTTAAGGATTTCCGCATCATTATATGGACTCTCAAACGGTTGGAAACGCATTTTGCGAGTTGTCATTGCGAGTTGTCATCGAAACTTCTCGCAATCCTGTGTGTAAGCAATTTTTCCGAAGGCATTGTGATGCCTTTATTCCCGATCAGTCATCGATCGTTGCCTCAATATTAAATTTTCACCGATCCGTTATCGGCCGATCACGTATGATCGAATCCTTGTGCTAATCGTATAGAATCTTTTTTGGTATCCAAAAACCCATGACATCCAAGTTTGTAGGGACCGATATTTCGAACACGTACACTGGGAAGTATAAGTAAGCAAACAGTGGTTTGCTTGCTTATATAATTCCTCTAATTCCTAGGTACTCCATTTTCCTAATAAGGACGGGTATACTGTGTCAAAGGCTATGGCGGCCATCTTAAAATGTGCTGAGCACCCTTGTCCGCTGTTTATGTTAGTGACAATTTATGATGCCCACTAAATACTATATATAGCCTTTGGTGTTAGGTATCAGATATTATAGGTCTTTCATTACTATATCAAAAAAAATGCTCATCAAGTTCAATATGTTTTGCTATAGATCCATTTCCATATTCCATACTATTTTGTCGGGCTCTGAGGCATCATGTGCCATGTGATGGAGACCAAACTTAATTATAGTCAGTACAGTGACCTGATTCGATAGTTTAAAATGAAAAGAGATGAGTGAAATCCGCTCGGGCCTGAACTCATTTAATCATCCAGTTAGTAAAATAATATAATGCAATACCCAACGTTTTATTACCTTTGTTCGCGACAGGCGGAGATAATGGGTATTATTGCACGAGAAATTTCTACGCTCGGTATATAATAATATATTTTATATTTGATAATAGGGGAAGATCCACCATCCAACCCTCGCCGTCTACGTCTCTGGATCCCGGAAAGTGTTTAGAATTAAATTCGATAACGCGCTGCAAAACCAATTGCTTATTCCATTTTGTAGAGGATACGCGGGGCATAACTGGTTATTACTGCACTAAGAATACAGCGCATTTGTTACACTCAGGGCATGAGACGTATTATCTGTGATAACGGGACCAATGCCCCTCAACTCCCATATGTGCCAAAGCCCTGAACTCATTACATTATGCGGGAGATAAATGTCTATTATTACACTACGAATATTATTATGACATTTGTTATCTTTGATAACAGGGTGGCCATGCTCCCAAGCCGCCGCTACTGCCACGGGCCTGAACTTATTACATTGTTAATATTGAAAAGTACATGACGCATCAATATAAATCGCTTCATTACTTTTGTATACAACGTACGTTTGTAGATAAGTACGACGAACGTATTCTTGTAAACGAGCGATCGGATCTTTAAATAACTGCTGACACCCATGGACATCCGCACAATTACTTGTTACATATTGCCCTTTCTTTCTCCTCCTCTCCGATGGGCCACCAGCTACTTACAAATCGCACAAGATGACACACGGATCATGAACTTTATGACGGTATCATGTAAGCGAGAGATACGTCCCAGTACGTAGAGTAATATGGAGTACGGCTCCTTTGAGCTAGTGCCCCCAAATATCGACTCGCCCATCTGACCATATTTAACGAAGTGCGACTCCAATCGTTGACGACCAGGTTGTTTCCGTGCAGCTTGATCCTTTGTAATTACGAAGATATGTTGGCTCGCTCTACATCTTCTACCGCATCTACAACGGGGAGTGTTCCGAGGAGTTGTTCGGATTGATACCAGCAGTTCCACTCTCAGACATCATGGCGGAACTCTAAGTTCCACCGTCACCACACTGGAGCCCGAAAGTCTACAACTTGTGCGACTCAAGCGCAATTTCCTACCGCGCACAACTTCGATGTGGAACCAGTTGCGACCGTCGGAAACGATACGATCTGGTGTTACTCAAGAAAAGAGCTTACTCCTATCTTAAAGGACGGCAACGCGCCTGTATAACCTCGGGTCATGTGTCTATGGGCGGCAATAGTTACCTACTACCGGCTCGTTTGCCCCTTATCATATAAAAAAATAGCACTACATCTTGCTTTTTGATGCGTTGTTCTCTCCCCTTGAGCGCACGAGTAGTTTGTGTGTGTGACGTTTTATTTATTAAAAATAATAAAATTTTGAAAATTATTATTACTATTATTCTCAAGGGGACGAACATGGACGAACTAATGTTTGTCCATGAACGAAATTGTGCTTAGTGAATTATTCTCAGACAGTGCGAATGAACTGCATCAAGAGATGTTTTTTACGACCCTTGAGTAACACTAGCATGCGCTAGGGTTTCAAATTACACAAACCGTGCCTTGAGATGTCCATTCGTCTTATAAAGTTGGAATAATCATTTCAATTTTAATGTAAGGGCTTAAGGGACACACATAGTTTTTGAAGTGTATGTGAGTAGTCACATCTAAATAATTCGCATGTCATAACAATATACATAGTAGTAATATTCTTATGTAATTCATGGAACAGGAAACAAGTGAAATTCGTGAAATTTCCATTTACTATCATCATCACCATCAGCTGGACGATGTCCACTGCTGGACATAGGCCTTCCCAACAGAGCGCCACAGGCGTCGGTCGCGAGCCACTAGCATCCAGCGGCTCCCCGTCACTTTAACCAAGTCATCAGTCCATCGGGTAGGACGCCTTCCCACGCTATGTCTTCCGGTGCAGGGCCGCCACTCGAGAACCTTTCTTCTTTAACATGCCAGTAAGTTCTCGTCCCATTGTATGAAACCCATAACACAAGTACATATATCAGTGTGATTAGTCCGCAACATTTTTACTATTTTATTAGAAACGTGAAAGTTTGAAAGTTTTTTTATAGTATACGGAGGCAAGCAAGCAATTGGAGCCTCTTGAAGTCTAGCAAAGCCCATATACATAATCATTATTATCATGCAGATAAGTTGCCCTTCTTTCCTGCTCCCTTCCAATGGGTTACCGGCTACTCATACGCATGACACGCGATAGCAAAGCTATCATTTTACGGTCAGTCAAGTCATTTAAGCGAGAGGTACCAGGTCCCAGGTCGTACCTACCTAATTCCCCCGCAATGATCCAAGAGAGCACCTCTAACTAAATGAGTATGAATATGATAAGTTTGTCTTTGAAACGCACTAAATAGAGTAAACTAAATTTTCTCAAACATATTTAAAAAAATTAAATTATTTATTGACAATATCGTGTTGCCAGGTCCGGTCCAAAATCGGGACGAGTTTCATAATAGATCGGAATAAAAAAAAAATCTTACGTTACGTAACAAATATTAATACTACGTACTAAGAAAGCTGAATGTTGGTCGCACTTTCCTACGCCTAGTGGACATCTTTACCATTTTCCATTCAAATTCTAATAATTCTTTTTATTGTTAACCGTCTTTTATGCAGTGCCTAATAATTAGGAATTTACTGTTTAGTAGGTCTAGTGCATAAGTTTACATTGTTGTGTATGTCAAAATATTTTCAATAATTACTGTAGTTCCGAAATAACTCCTAAAAGAACCATTCCTTACATTGCGCAGTTAAGTGAAAATATGTAGACGTGATTGCACTTAAAAACTACAATAGTTCTTCATTGAAAATAGTGAAGAAAAGACTTGAGTTTTTCGGTAGCAACTCAAAAACCATTACGAATTACGAAATTTTGGAAACAGATTCTGAAAGAGGATGAAATCTCCGATGTAAAACGTGCACGTGTATTGAACTATGTTTTCGTAATTTTAATTAAATAGCGTTTTCGCTACATAACTTCAAATTTACCTCAAATACTACTTTTTAAATATTGAGAATGAATAGTAGTAATAACCACCAACTTGATAAATGATAACAATCACATTTCTTCCAAGAATACATATCACATTTAAGTTTGTAACAGGAATCAATAACCACTATTACCAACACCTAATTTATATATTTGGCAAGTAATTGGAGTACAGAAAACTGATTGAAATAAATATAATACAATAATTATATTAATACTAAATTACAATAACCAAGCAGGTATCAAATTTGGATGGAATTATTATCTATTGAAAATATATAGTGTGTGATTTGACATGCTAACAATGGTCAAGCTACTAAATTTTCAAATATAATTACATAAAATCCATAAAGCAATAAAAATCTGTATGTTCAAATGTATTTTCTAACAACATAATAGTTTTTAAAGAATCTGTTGAGTCATCTGGACACTTACAAGCATAAATCGGGATGCATCCCGAAATCCTTGTAAACAGGGACACCTAGCAAGACTAGTTGTGAGACACATAAATTTCAGTACGAAATACTGAATATTATCTAGCGGAGTTGTAGAAGATACCAGATTGTTATTACACGTCAACTCACTATTGCCACGAGCTTTTATAACATTAGCGGTTAGTGGCACGCTGTCGAGATTGGTAATTACATTAGCGGATTTCAAGCTGTAGGTATTACTGTATACCGTTGCGGGGAAATGAACATATATGCTAATTACGTTAGAAGTCATTTCTTCGCTCAGGGCCATGGAAGTTTACCGCTTATAAACATGCGAGTTTTGTACGTCACCAGTGTTTTTGCGTTTTTTTTTTAGTTTCGGGGGCAAACGACCAATAGCAGCCTTTTTACAATCAGAGTTGCCCGTGAACATCATCATAACTGACACCGCTACGAAACACGAATGCATAACTGTCACTTTACGGCGGTGTCATGTGAGCGAGAGTCAGGTACCTCCTCGGCCCTACCAGTCCAATTGGGCTGCAATACAAGCTGTAGTACAGCCGAAAGCACATACATCCATAAAAAAGCACTTAAAGCCACAATAACGCTTCCTACATAAAAATAAATTTCATATCTGAAACAAAGAGTTATTTAATTACATTTAAATAATTAAAACACTTAAAGCAACAGCACTAATAGTTGCAATGCTAGGTCATGCGTATACCGATAAACCACAGGAACGTGCAAGGATTATTACATATATGTTAAAATTATATAAATAATTTATATACAAAAAACTTTTTCTCGGGATTCTGTCTAACATTGGTTGAAAAACATACAGAAACCCATTCAGTACACTTAGTAGTAGTATTAGAGGAAATAGACCACATACAGACAGTTTCTGAGCACTTTGTTTTATAATATGCACAGATTACTTACTGCGAAAATGTAAGACTTAAGTAAACAATAAGTAAGGCTTGCAGGTGTATACCAAGTAAGTGCACATCAGGTAGGCTGTAGTAATATCATTACAACACCTCTATACAGTTACTTTATTGTCCATCTATCTGTCCATGTAACAGTGTCGTCCATTCGAGAAACACTGAAACAAAGTTTTATATGTACTGCAATGCTGCGCAGTTAATTCTAAAACATGCTGTGATAAAATAAATAACCAGATAAAATAATGAACCACAGTAAATATATAAATGAACCAGATTAACACATTTTGTTACAATACATAATAGTATTGGAATTAAAAAGTACTCATTATGGAAATGGTATAAGTATTATTATTATTATCAATAGCCAGGTGTGTCCCACTGTTGGGCATAGGCCTCTCTACTCACTTTCTACAACTCTTTGTTTAAGCTAGATTGGGCAAATCATACCGAAACGGGTCCAGATTATCTCGCCATTGCCGATGAGTCTGCCGTGT
This sequence comes from Eumaeus atala, assembly GCA_017140195.1. NCBI lineage: Eukaryota > Metazoa > Arthropoda > Insecta > Lepidoptera > Lycaenidae > Eumaeus > Eumaeus atala. Next base: position 414,031 of record JAFELO010000373.1, on the reverse strand, counting down.
GGTATAAATATACATAGTATTCATAGGTACGTTATTGCTAAATTTCAATGATAAACAGATATTCAATCAATTAAATAATAACAAGTAAATATTTAGGACACATCCACTGTGTAGTTGCATCTGTGGGGATAGTGGTTCTGTGAGGACCAGTATGCGGTCATAGCTGTGTCGGAAGGACATAGAAATAAAGTTGGCGAGCAGCTCGGCTCTTCATCTAAATACACACGACTTGTGACCGGATACGATGAGCTCAGTATCCGTATTCCTAACTTGATATGGCAAAATGCATATATGCGGGAAGCTGTATGTGAAACTGTGAAAAGTTTTTTCAATACCATTTGATCTGGGCTAGCCATTCGTAGAATAGTCAGCCATAAATTTTTCTTTTATTTTATGGAAAATGTGAAGAAAGTCTATGAGACTTTCTTGGCTTAAATGCCATGTCCGAAACAAATTAGATATAAATAATAAATAAAAATAGCTTTATTGCACACTCCAAAGAAATAATAAAAAAATAACATGATATATGAAGTAAATAAAAACATGTACAACTTGGCGGCCTTATAGCTTTAGAGCGATATCTTCCAGGCTTCCATCTATATTGTAGAAGTGTTTCATGGAGAAAAAGGGGGGCGCACAACAAAATAAATAGAAACTATAATTAAGCCTTAAAAATAGGACAAAACGAAAAAGCGTAATGCGTATCATACAATGGACAAATGAAAATAAGTTTTAAAAAGAAGGAGAAGACAAGAAAAGTATTTTCGTTAAATACTATATACAAATGTGCCTCTCATCTTCCATTGCTTCATTTACGTAATAGTATCGTAACGCGTTCATCAACTTCTTCCCCAAGTCAAGCATGATTGAGTAAGTTTTATTTCAATTAGTCGTAGCAACGCGTGCGTGTTACAGCAAGTAATAGCATTGCATACCTACATGTTTATGTTGCAGAGTACATCCGCAGTCCTAGAGTATTCACTGGCGTCCTGGACCCCAGTACTCGTTTTTTATAGTATACTATAGGTGAGAAGAAGACGCCTATAGTCATGCATTCATATGACCGCGATATCATTCATGACGGCGTTATGTACGTGAGAGGTTTCTCCCCTGACGTGCTGGCCTAATTCGGCTGCAATGAAGCATGAAAATACCTCTTTGTAACAGTTGATAGCGTGCCACTGACGCCGCTTCACATCACATGTGTCATCATTTCCATACATTGCATGTAAATTGCAAAGACTTACAAAACGACTAATGCAATTGCTTTGCGTATAACTTTTCTTCATATTTTTCTAGTTGTTAATTTATGAAACAATCTTTTACTAAAAAAATACCCAGAATAGCCATTTCCTGACTTAAGTATATAATGATTTTTGAGAAACTGTTGAAAATCACAAAACATATTTAAAACTCAATTTTAATTTCGGTATGCAAAAAATACATACTTAATATTTAACAAATATCCAACCTTTAACCGCTCGCGCTGTATAAAAAAATCATGCCACGGGTTTCGATTGAGCACCTCCGAATGGCTCGACCGATTATTGTGAAATTTTCTATGTACTTTCCTTCTGAGAATATATCATGAAGTAGATGTCAATCCGATTTTCTCAGGGACGCAGCTTGAAAAATAAATCAGATTATAAGAACTAAAATGATATATTTTTCGAAAAGATAAATCTTATAATGAAGTTGAATAATATAAGAGTTTTTCTTTATCCAGGCGTCAATTCATTAAAGCCTGTTCAGCTTCATTTAGCAATATATTCTTCTTTTAACAAAGGTATTTTAAAAAAGTTATTTATTAAAAAGTTTTCGATAGAAAATATTTTCTTTATCAAATCACGTTCATTAATTGAAGTCTCTGAACTTATTTTAGTATAGAAATACTGTGTCACTCGTGTTGTTTATCTCTGAAAATACAGTGCGAATGTTAATTAAAATTTACTTCGTCCACCACAATTCTTTTTGCTACTAATCATGTGTTCCCGGTCCGACAGCGGCCGCCACACCGTGGGAAGCGTGAGGGAATGCTTAAACTACTTTAAGACCTGCAACAAAAATTTGTAACGAAAATTCGTTGGAGGTCTCAAGGCAAGACAAGTCATCCGAAAAAAAAATATCAGGAGTAGGAAAAGTTTCCAGTTTACCTCCTCAATTAAAGCGTAGACAGTAGTAATCGTGAGTGAAATCCATAAAAATATATTATTTTTATGGATTATACATATATATTATACATAATCATGAAAATATATTCCGAAGGTTTCGAAAAAATGGATTACATAAAGGTAAGTAGTCATGGGGACTTTGTTTCGTAATATGTACTAGCAATCTGCCCCGGCTTCCCCCGTGAATAATACGGAACAAATTATACACTTAAACCTAATGTAATGCTTATTTATTTGAGACTGGCTATCCGCCCTGGCTCCGCCTGTTTGACACAGAAGGTTCGCTTAACTGAAAAATGCAAAACGCATGAATATCTGTAGTAGTTCTTTTTTAAATTGGTCACATACAACTGACAGCTTTTGAGGTCCTCGTTTCGTAGTAAACATAGATGTACGTCTCAAGATTATTAATGTATGAATGCCTATGGATATATTTATTTCATAGATAGAGTACTTAACCGAGTTGGGAATTGGCAGTTGTTAGCAGTTCTGTTCATGCCGTGTTCGTCAACGGTAAATTGATAGTAGCACATTAGTCTTACGGCGAATGAAATTATTGCTTCTATTTCCCGTGACTATTTCCTAACTTTCTTCACTTTCTTCGCAGTCTACCTGATGTTATGGAATAGCAGAAACTAATTCGACTACTGCTGGGGTCATCTTTTTATCTGTACGCGTCTACGATTTATTACATCTCTTATGAACTTGTAGTCCATACGAATAAAAAGTGATTTTTCTGAGTGTTTAAGTTTTAAGATTTGAGAGATTGATTAAATTTCTTACAGTAATTAGATACATATTTATTTTATTGTAGTCTAAACTAACAATGGAGCAAAACGATCAATAGGAGTTTTTCGTTAACTATTGATGCCCTACTCAATTATAATGCAGGTATGATTCTTAAAAAGAAATAAGTGTGTGCAGGGACACATAAAAGAAGTGAAACTACAGCGGACAAGTGAATGGTATTATAAACAATATTTATAAAGTATTTTCACTTCAAATACTGGCACATTTTTGCCATTGTTTTGTAATCTGAAGTTACTTGAAAGACTAGCCAACCTTAAAGTTATTACATATGTGAGAGACGTTTCTATATACAGTACTTGCGGATTGTTATAATGGTAGAAATTTGTAGAACTTCAATAAATATCTTTGCATAAAGCTTTACGATAATATTCTTTTGGGTTACGCGATGTTTCGCGAGCCGAAGCCTTTTTTTCAAAAAGCCCTGATCGGCAACAACCTTCGCTTACGATTGCACATAATATGCAGAACATTTTACTCTTACCATGTTTAGATTATCTTTAGTTTAATGTTTAGTGCTTAGGCTTTATTTAAAAAAATGATATAGAACATTTAGAACAAAACTTATAAATAATCGGATTATAATATCGACGATACCTTATTTACATTTAGAATAGTCAGTTTAGAATAGTTGAAGTGTCAATGAATACGGGCTTACGATGTCAGCTTGCTAGTATTTTATGTGTTGGGGGGGGGGTTATCTCGTGGCGTTCCCCGACAGGTGCCGCCACGGGCGGTCAGCCCCTATCGGGTAAGGTCACCGGTTACCCCGGCGAAGGCCCAGCAGAAGGCCGCCAGCGACCAGAGGCGGCATGCTTCCGGAACGGGGCGCGACAGAGTACCCCTTTGGACTACCCATTCTCGTACCGCACCTACTCCAGGGAACCCCTCTACGGGGACTTGGAGACGAGAGAGACGGGAGAATAGGGGAAAGGACAAATATGGGAAGGCAGCTGCTGCGATTGAGTGCGAGATCGAGATCGGACGGCGCTAAGCGATGTGCGCCGCCACCCGGTCAATCGATGTGTGGTGACAGGAGGTGTGTTCCTCGGCGTACAACACAACACATAAAGCTGATGTGAAGAAGAAGCAATGTGAAGAAACAAATAGTAAGGTGATGAAACCATGGTGGCGTGAGAAGCGTGAAGTGAGATGAAATGAATGAAAGAAATGGAATGAAGTGACGTGAGACGAAAGGTCCCGTCCGCGCCCTCAGCCAGGGTCGCTCCTTCTGGTGGTACAGGCCTATCTGCCTCAGCGTGTCCCTGTGTGAGACGTCGGCTTTTGCGAAGACCTGGCTGGAGAGCCTGGCAGCGAAGTTGTCGAGATCTGGTGTCGCGGGCGATGTTCGCGTTTTTAACGTAGCGCGGCGCGTCCACCGCGCGGCGCAGCGCTTTGGCCTGCACCGCACGCAGTCGCCTCCTATGAGAGGCTGCTACGAGGTGGTGCCACGCCGGTGCCGCGTACGTCAGACGCGAGCGCACGTAGATTTTATATAGTGCAATTTTGGTGGGCAGCGGCAGGAACCTCGACATCATCGGTGACAGCTGTGCAAGGGCCGCCGACGCCTGGGACGCGACCCGTCGGGCGTGGGCCCGCATCGTGAGGCCACTGTCAATGGTGACCCCGAGGTGCTTCACCTGGAATGTCCACGGGATGCTCTCGCCCTGCAGTGGGAGCGGCGGCGGTTGTGCGCTGCGGCGAGGGAAAGTGAGCGCCTGCGACTTACCGGCGTTGGGCAACTTTTGTTGTTGGCCGAAACTGCTGGCATCGATGGCACTGTGCGACACCGCCTCGGCCGCGCCATGCACTCACCGTGATGCCGTCTATCCCCAACATGCTCTCCAACGAGTATATTTGCGGGATAGTTTCCGGTATCCTCTTCAGTATGGCTAGATGGGCGCAGCCAGGCTTACCTGCGCGCGCCTTTATCGGGCGTACGTACTCCGGGCAATAGCCCAGTTCCGCCAGCGCGTCGGAAATCTCCTCCGTCGGCGTGTCGGCAGGCAGTCCGATGATTGCTACCTTCACACTTTTATCAGCAGGGAGGGAATAGGTGAACCAGGTTACGCCCTCGGTTCTCTCCAGATCGGCGAGATACTTCTGAACGAGTCTGTATTCCACCTCATCCTTCGGCGAGAAGTGGACTCCCTGTCCGTACGGACGTTCACTGCTGTTCCTGCCGTGCTTGTCCCGGAGCACCGGAGAAGTGGTGCGTCCAGTTGGGCAGGCGCTCGACGATGAGGGGAGAGGATATCGTGGCGATGCGGGTACTTTGATATTTGGAGCGGCGGCGTTACCCGTTGGCAGAGCGAGAGGGGCTGCGGGGATTATTGCGTCTCCGCGACGTTTGCGTATGAAGTAATTTGCTTACTCGGTGGAGAGTTCGCTGCAGATGTAGTTGCCCGTCCCTCCTGCGAGCTCGAGTCCTTTTCTTGAGAGCTTTTAGCTTTTTGGCTGCGTCCGGGGTAAATTCGCCTTCCGCGTCGATAATTCCGATGGACTGCTGCTAGTTAACCATCGTCCGTAGGAATTCCGGCGCGTGTAGGTACTCCCCGTTGTTTTCGATGAACCGCGCCCAGTCGACTCCCAGTCGATGCGGCAGTGCGCTCACAGCCTCACCTCCGGGTGACGCCTGTGAGCATACGGACAAGTGGACGTCAACGTCCATCGTAACGCATGCCGGCCCCGTCCCGGGGTGCGGCATGCGCAGCACACCTGCAGCCGGGTTTACCTGGGTGGGTGTTTCCTGTGGTGGTACTGGCAGTTTTGTAGCGGCGAGCGGGTTTCGAGTGGGTGCCGTGGTCGGAGTACTTGTTCTCGACGACCGGTTGGAGGCGGTGGACGACGTCGACGCCGTCCTCGATCGGGGCTCAAGCCCGCGGTTTGCAAGCTTCGGCATGTTGAGGATTAAATGTAAAAGTTCTCACTCAGTTGCATGTCCTGGTCCTGATCCGCGCGGTGATGGTGACGCTGGGTGATGTTGCGCCGCGACCCTCACGATGGTTGATTGCCTTCACCGGCACCACGCCAGCTACACCCGTTTCAGACAGAAGCGGGTGCAACAACCGCGGCGACTGGTTAGGGCAATAACGAAGCTTTTTCTTGCTTCGGCGCTCACGTCCCGATAGGGACGCTGTCCTGAAAAGGACAGCTTCCACAAGAAAAAGAATAGGTCCGAGCAGCTAGTGTAGGAGCAGGAGAAACAATCAATGGAACAAAAAATACGCACTTCCACAATAGCAGCAGGCCAATCCTACACGCTTACGTTGTCACTGCCAAGCAGCAGTCTGGTGTTGGTGGTATCCAAGAAAGAAGGAGAGGGAGAGTGAGAGAGAGAGAGAGTGAGAGAGGGAGCGAAAGCGAGAGAGATAGGTAGAGTTATGCCAAGTGTACGTGCGGTAAATTATCCTGCCTATTGAAGTCCAATATTATAAATGTATACTTCTAAGTTGAATCTTCTACAGAGCAAAACCAAGAACACGGCTTTTTGTTGATTTGTACCGTTACATTAAACGTGTATTAGTTTGGGGAAGGGGGACCGCTTCCCCCTTTCCGGCCCCAAAAATAGTTACTATTGGGTACGACCACAATCAACCCGTTACATCTCTTCCCATCTGCAGGTAAACAGGGGGGTCTGTCCCCCTATCGTCTCCCTAAACCTGAAGTCTTCGCCAGTCAGTCGAAATGTTGAGGCTGGACAAGTACCGCCAATCATTAGTACGTCCCTCCGAAAAATAAAAGGAAAATAATATTCTACAGCATTTTGTTATATCGCTAGCAGTATATTAAACTAAAATTACGTAGCAAAAGTTTCACAAATATTAGCTACATTATAATGGAAAAGAGTGTACCGAGTGTGTTTATCTTCCTGTAGTTATTATAAGTGCATATATCTCAAATGAACACAGATGTTTGTTTCTATTAAATATTTAGATAGTGGATTATAGATAGTGGTTCCATTCCAGCATTCACTCCTGTAATGCGCATTGTAATATGTAAACAGATACCGCTGAGTCGGGAGGTAGGCATCGGTCCTTAGCTTGCTTTAATAAACACCATCCGAAACACTATTTGTCAATTCTTATATGATTTGTTGCCGTCACTTACTGTGTCATTTGCGTAGCGTTGGCGTAACATTTTACTACAGTATTTAAAAAAAAACTATACATTTCTCGGTGCTAACCGTAAACACGTTTGCTTCATTACGTGTTGTAGCAGGAAGTTCTGCAACACTCGGCCGAGAGAACTTTGGAAGCGCTCCAGATTCCCGAACAGGTAATTTGTGGCTTTCTCCACCAAAAACTTTCGAAGTTTATTCTCTCTTGGAAAGGAATTATTAATTTATTTACAGTTGCCATCATTACTACAATTAATTTCGATTTTAGACGAAGTTGCCTGTCTCGCTCGCACTTCTATCTCATAAAGCTTATATATATAGCGAGAATATATAAGTAAAATGAGACCCCCCAAATATTGGTAAGCGCATTAGTTCTTAACGACAGTACCAAATTCGATAATAATTTGTTTTTGCATTTGGTGATGACGATGAAGTTAGAAATATTGTACTTAAATAACTAAAATTGGGTTATTACTCTCCCCACCGTGGTCAAGCCTTTTCGTGGCGGTGGGGCTTAGTAGCCTGGGGTGAACCCAGGTCAAGCCGATTGAACCGGGGGTGATCTTTACACCCCTTTTACAAGACGAGGGGGCTTCAAGATCGAAGGAGGAATCGCTCTCGGTTCCCCTCTTAGAAGAACAGTATCATGTAACGCGAGTCCCACACACCACTGGACCCCACCCAGGGCCGGTGAAGGCGCCTAAATGCGTTTCCCGCGACAACAAAAAAAAATGTCTATAAGCTAGCGAGCTCGACAGATCGGCCATAAATTATTTCACATTACCGTGACAACGAGTTCTTATGACACGCCAGCGTGTGTCGGGACAGCTAGGATTGAATAGAAGTAAACATTTATTCATTTATAAATTTTACTGTAAATATATAAATTATTGTTTAGCAAATGATATGCGGTAATTTATTGAAGTGAAATATAAACAGCCTATTCTTTAAATTGGACAGAGTGACGTGTTTTTGCGAAATTTCATTAAAATAGATTCAGTAGTTTCGTAGACTAGCCCGGAGAACAGCGTAAAACGAAATTTTTATTTAAATAAACGGAAAAATTAGATAGAATGCTATATATAGTAAGTTACTCACTTGCCAAAAAAGAATTCAGTGAACATTTAAAACGCGTAAGAAGGTTAGTCAGATCAGTAGTACTTAAGTAATTCAGATCTCAATGCTTAACCATTACGCGAGAGATTTTTTTCTTTTATTCAGTCATTGAATAAATAATTTATTTAAACTGAACTGGATTTATAAAGAGGCTGCAAAAAAAAATAACTTATAAAGTAGTGAGGATATGAAATCTTATATATAGAGTTCTCCTGTCACAATGTTAGTTAACTCGCTCTTCCGAAACGGCGCTACCGATTTTTGCAAAGTTTTATATCTTCCGTTGGTTTGAGAATCGGCTACCATCCAGTTTTCATACCCCTAAGTGATATGGGATGTTCGCCCAACCCGGCAAAACAACATATACTGGGTCAGATAATTTATAAATAAAATTCTCGTGTCTTGTTTGTAAGTTGTAACTAGACATCGTGGAAAGGGATCGACCTATTTTTATTAAATATTCCGTGCATGTGTTTCGACTTCCTATTCCAATATTTTCACGAAATATAAAAAAATACTCAGGTGAAATAGCGGGACGCTGAATGTTTTGTTTCATAACACGCGTCACATCACAACAGCTACTTAGCAGTGTTCTGCTGAATTTAAATAAAACTTTACAAAGAAACAAGATAAGACTGCAGAGAATTTTATGATACTTTAAATTTATATGAAATCTCGGCTTGTACAGTTCAAGTTTCCGCTGGATACAAGTTCTCCCGCAAGTAGCGTTTATGTCGCTGTAATTCTTGTTTCATATTCAAATTCAATTTTAAACGATTTTCCATTTTATATTATCAAAATACATAAAATTAGTAGTCAAGTGTTTTATGATGACACTTGTTATGCAGATTGCCGTTGCCCTTTTATCCGGGTCACCGGCTTCTTACAAAGCGCACGAAAGGCGACCGCGAAGCTGTAACTTTACGGCGGTATCATGATGCGCGAGGTACCTTCACGGTCGTGAGGGTCCAGTTCTATTAGAATGAAATGCACATGAGCTATCATATATATTTGATTACTTTTGTGTATTATAGTTACATTCATGACGAAGGTTTTAGACATACATACCACGACGCTACGACAAATGGAAGTGGAATCACCCGGAAAAAATCGCGGAACGCTACTAGTATTTAAATTTAAAGTAAACATAGATGGAGTTCCAGTGATAGATGAACAATCTGATAGTGAATGTGTTGCATTGTGTCTTGGGATGCTGCCCCGGCTAGTGTACCACTTACTGAGGCAGAGGCCGACGCATCAGGACAGACTCACACACACCTCCAAAATATTCACTCCATTGTTTTAACACACTTTCGGCTGCACGCTTTAGCCTTCCACTATTACCACGAAGTGGCTTTCGAATCTTTAGGCTGAACGCTTTTACATTTTCTTTACTAGTTGCTATACAGGTGACCCATGGAGGGGTTGATGAAAGGAGGGCAACACATATGCATTAGGATGAAGCGGATGGCTATGTGCATCGTTATTCATCAAAAAGCTACAACAAAGGACAAAAGATTGCTTTTTGTATTCCTATACTATAAAAATAGAATGATCGCAAAGAATATTTGTAATAATAACGTCGGCCTAGTCGAATTTTGACCGCGGCGGCCATCTCTATAGAGATTAGCCAACTTCACAGGACATATTATAGTGCACAAGCGTGTGCGCAGGCGCAAGAACCCTGTTCTCATATTATGATGGGACGGCAATCAGACACGACCGGGGGTCCGACGGCTTAGCGTGCTCTCAGACATCGTCTATATATATTATGTTATGGATATTTTATACGTATATCTCAGATATACGTATAAAATATCTATAACATAACATAATATCCCGACCCGGGATTCGAAGCCTGGACCTCACGACGAAGCAGTACGTAACAATTGTATATAATCGTAAATCTGATTTCCGAATCGTTAAAAGAGATGGTCCTTAGTGGATTTCGGTCAGCGTCAAGTGTGTTTGAACTACTGAAAGGAAATATTACTATTTATAAGTACTATTTACAATTAACACCAGTAGTATAAAAGGTCTCCGAGCTCATAATATATTGATCATATATATGATATTTGGACATATTGTATAATATAAATTCTAATTCTAAAACAGATAAGATGTTAACAAATGTTAATGAAAAAAACATTCAGCAATCGCAAGTATTACACCGTTTAATATCTCTGCAATTTGTAAAGCACAACATCAAAGGGTCTACCTTCACGACAGTCACAAATGAGATGGCTGATCTCCGGGTCATAAATAAAATATATTTCTTGTATCCTGTGATGTAATATTAATAAATATACGTGAATAATATCCCTGGGACTCCTTCCTATTTTTTAACCTTCATTGCTTCACGTTTTCAGTAATCATAATTTAAAAGAAAAAAACAAAGAGAAACTTAATCTAAAAAAAGGAAATGAAAAATTCCTGATTGTTTTAGTTGTGTGAAATTGATTTTAGATGATTTTTTAAATTTCCATTAATAGTATAAATATTAAACCTAACTGAACGTTTAAATTGGTAATGGTTTTTTCTGTGATAAGTTATAATTTGCGAATTTTTTTGATCTATTTCTTTCTTTGTGCTAGAATTTCTTGCTTCATGTCAAATTTCACGATTTCTACATCAAGAGAAGAACCCTATCAAACGATTAGGTAACGTGTGCTTTTCTAGAAAATATAAGTACAAACTGTACCTGTTAAATGCGTGGACTTAGAACTACTTCAAAAGACTTTATCTTGGTTTATATAAACATTTAACTGTCCCAACGTTTCATAAGCTCTACAATAAACATGCTCAGGGATGGACTAAGATGACAGCGACCTGACAACTTAATAAACTGAGATAAAATCCTTTAAACTATTTTTATAGAAATGCCTAACATTCGCGTATACTTAAGACTTCAATATTCCACATGAATTTTAACTTGATGCTTCCGCGGTGTTCCTGAGTAAAATATCTTGACAGACGTAAGTCTATTGTACGTCTGTCAAGATGTTAGCGAATAGTAAAATGATACTATAAGGGTTCCGTTATTTCCTTTTGAAGTAAGGAATCCAAACAATTAGCATATAGAGTGAGATACGATCACGTATCATTCCGTTCAGTTTCTGTCTATAGCAAACACGAGCCATAACGTTTCAATTTATTTCGCAATCATGTTTCATTCAATTTGTGTAACGATAGCAAGCCACGGAAGTGACATCAGCTATTTACTGAGCAGTCCGTCCAGGATTCGCACGGATATTTTATGAAATAACACAAGGAATCATTGACTTACAAAAAATGCAAAAGATATTAATTTTAGTTATTTACGTTTATATTTTTTCACACCTAAGGTTACATTATCTTAATTTTAATACTGGTCTCTAAGTGTTTAAAAAATGTTACATGGCATATGTGTATAAGAGATAATGTAGGATATTAATGGTTAAAGAATTTGTCAAATCAGTCCAGCTGTTTTAGAGCCAATAACAAAGCCGGAGCACAAACAAACAAACATATACGTAGATAGGACTATTATCATTATCATGTGTTTTATTGGACAATGACAGACTTTTGAAAATTAATATGGAAAATAATAATTTAATCAAAGTCATAATAGAAAAAAATCTAATGGATATTGAGGTTTACTTTTAATTGAAAAATCAAATAGAACTTGTGGTTTTTCGAATGAAAGTCCGACAACGATTGAAGAGGATCGAACGGGCTTCTATCCGTCGCGACCTTTAAACTAAACAGAAGTGTCGGCCCGTAAATTATACGATAACTACAGGCAATTAGTTTTATCTTGGTGAATCTGTGGCGACCATTTTGTTACAAATTTATTTGAAAAAGCCTCTTAATTTGAAATTCCGATATGGTAATTACTCACACTACTCATAGTAGCATAGCAAGAGAAAGTAGAGGAAGTGCTATGCGGCTTTGTAGCTGAAATGGGCCGGCACATCAAAGGATGTACCGTGCGCTCACGCTAAACCACGGCCGAGTGACAGCTGTTACATTTCTTTCGGGTCTCCGATGGCCCTTTAGAGGGGGACGGGGACGGGAGAAGGACAGTGAATCCGCATAACAATAATTATGTGAATTTGTAGGGGCGTAGGTAGTCTCCAAAAATATTGAACAGTAAATCTTTATTTTGTTTGAGGTCACAGACAATACAGTAAGTATTATTTTCTGTATTGTTTTATAGCGTAAGGCAGAAAACGTGTAGACCTTTTTAGTGAATATCGACGCCCATAAACATTCTGAGTCCCGCTTTTGCCCTATACCCCCGTTGGGCCATGGTATTCTCACAAACCACATGGACTGAATATTCAGCACCACACGCACGTCTTACTACGCAATAACATTTAGTGTGTCCTTAGTTTGTATTCATTGAAGGAGCCCACATAATGGTCTTTAGTCTCCTCCCTAGTTAGGTATTGCAGGGTTGGAAACTGTAGACCATACTTCACACTTACGCAGATAATTTCTGTATGAATATGGTTATTCGTCAATATTTATATATTGACTGTTGAAATATACTGTTTACAATTAGAACCAACGTTATGAAAGGTCTATGAGCTCATGATATATCGAATATATGTGCATTTTAGATAAATTATGCATATACTTTAAACCTCTAAAACAGATGATCAATTAACAAATATTAATGAAGAAAACATTTAAGTAATCACAAGTATTACCCCATTTAATATCTCTGCAAATTGTAAAGTACAACATTAACGCGTCTACCTTCACGACAGTCATAAACGAGAATTGCTGATCTCGCGGGTATAAATAAAACATATTTCGAGTGCATCGAGATCTATTATGTATGTATTTTGATGCGGTGCTGTTGCTAGAATACTGTGGCGTAACTTATGTTGTACGTGTGGTAAATTCATCGGATGGGCCATGACCAAAAGGTTTACTCACGGCCATGGCCCATAGGTCAAAGGTGTATCTTACGACGTGGATAAATATATGATTATGTTTTCCGGCTTGATCCAAAATTGGAAGAGGTAGTGCCATGCTGCATAGGAGCGTATGCTAGTAGTGTATGTTACTACATCTTCGTGCAACGGAATTGGTCCGGCACGACCGGGGAAGTTCCTCTCGCTCACTTCATACCGGCGTAAAGTGATAGCGTCGTTGTCGTATTTTGTGAGGTTTGTGAGTATCCGGTGGCCAAATGGGGGGTGGGGATAATAGGAGGGGAACGTGACTGCGTAACAATCATGCGAATTTCTATGGGCGTCGGTAGTCATCAAAAAGCTCCCATTGCTTGTTTGCCCCCTACGCTAGGTAAAAAAACTTCGGACGCACAAGCGAACTAGGTTCGGGTCGATGGTGGTTGTGACATCATCTCCCACAGATGTGAGAAATCCTTCCAAATATGAGAATGTTTATGAAAGCTAATTTAACTATTACTATCATGACCAGTGAGACCGCGGCTCACCCCCGATTCTGCCGGAGTGGGCAGCTCGCGCTGTGTAAAATTCGATGCTAACGGGAATGAATGGCTCATGGAGAGGATCATGATAGGGGAATCAGTGAATGGTAGGTGACACCTGCACGCGTACTGTTCTGTGTTCTCGTCAGCTGACGAGCACGTGGAGCAATCTGTTGAAACTGCATTGGGCTTCTATTTGGTTACACAGCATAAGTACATAACCAGAAAAAAAAAAAACAATTCTCTGATCGGAGGCCTACCGGACATTGGCTAATACTTACTTCCCACCCTATCAAAATAAAGAAATCAAAATCTCTTTTTGAACGTTGTCACTGGTAACACTACCGTCCTAACCTTAGCCCTGACCTGAAAAGGACACAAACAAACTCAGCGGGACTGATGACTCGAGATGATATACATAAGTTACATTATAATCGCATATCCATATGCGATTATAATGTAACTTATCTATTAAATATAATAATAATAATACCGAAACTAATCGTGCATCACTAATAGATTAAATAAATAAAGTTTATAATGGCTAAATCACTTTTAACACAGTGAATAGAAAGGTAAATGTTTAACGTATTTAATTTATAGCAGCAAGTTGTAAGAGTTATAAGCATTGAGTGCGTAGTTGTGTTCCCACCTACACATCTTATTACTGAATTACTTGCTATAGAAACACTACATTTGTTGTTCGTAGCTACATTATCTTCTAACCGTGCCCGTGGTTTCACCATACCTTGAGTGTTGTACCATGTTTGTTATTTCAATGAGTGTGCAACTTAAACCTGCCGTAAATCTAGAACCATATCCATTTGTTTACGCCTTGCCTTTTCCAGTTTCCACCAGAGGACACACACACACATACATTTACGTCAGTCAGCCTAATGGGGCAGGCAAAGGGTGTATCATGGTATTACTTAGAGTCTGTTTGTTTTTTGTATGTGATTCTATGAAAATGTTACCTCCTGAAATAATGTTCATGAAAGAGATTATGATAACACGAATGCAATAACAGACAATTCACTAGAATGATTTTTAGTTTGAGTGATTACTTCAGTTTGATTTTATTCCACATTGGAATGGTAAAGTTAAAACGTCACAAAAGGAAAATAGATTTGTCTTCTATGTGGCGTTTCTTTAATTCAGTCGACCAATGATGGACTGAATAAGACTACATTGAGCAAAAGAAAGAGATTGAGTGTTCCTTTTTTACGTTCAGACTGGTATTGCTCAATGCCAATAGGTACTATGTATGCCAAATGTACGATTCACGAACGTTGCTGGATATGTCTTGCAGTGAATTCATAAGGTCCTCTCTACCATTTTCAGTATTACACATTTCACTTAGAGTGAAAATAAACGAGAGATCGAAAAAAACTTGTCAACGAAATATTTTAACTAAGTGATAGCTCCGATACGGAAGTTTAATCATTAGGAACGAACATGAAAGTGAAAGGTGTGCAAGAGAGTCGAAGATGAATGTTGTAACATGATTTTGCTTCTCATGTTTTTTCATATAGCGCGAGTTAAGTGTGACATCTTAGGCCATATCTCCTGTTAACTCTGTTTAAGTAGATGCTATTTGCTTCTCATGTTTTTTCATATAGCGCGAGTTAAGTGTGACAGCTTAGGCCATATCTCCTGTTAACTCTGTTCAAGTAGATGCTATTTGTTATTACAGTCGTTACCGAGTACTTAAGCCGCGCTTGAAATCGTTGCTTAAGGAGTTAAGTAACACTATTAAGCCGTCTAAACCAACTTATGGTGGACATACTGTGTAAAGCATGTGAATAGCACCCATGAGCGCTTTAGTTGGCTTCGATTGAATGTTGGAAGCTACGTCAGGTTTCCAACATTTTGACCTAGGCGATCCCTTATGGGCTTAAGAAGCAATTAATAATATTCGGCAAGCGTTCGATTTTGTTTACGTCAATTTCCCGAAACATCATGTATTATGGATGTTCGTAACACCTCATACTATAATGGTCTTGCTTGATGGGTTTTTAAGTGTAAGTTGAATGTTGTAGTCTTATAGCGAATATAGATGAGAATGGAATGGAAACAGTAGATTCAGAAAAATAATTTGCCGAAAAGGCTAATTACTAGGATGACGATAACGATATAGTGATTAATAATGATGATGATGCTGACAAAGGTGATAATGATAGTGATGATAATGGTGGTGTTGATGATGATTGTAATGATGTTGTTAATGATATGAATATATTTTATATGGATGTGTGGTATATAAAACTATCTCACCAGTACGTGCTTATTATTTTCAATACACTGGAGAGAAGGTCCAATTATGTAATGAGACTTTCAAACACATAACATACAAAAACAAACCTTTTAAATCTTTCTGCGTAAGACATATATAAACGTGCACCAAAATGATGAACAAAAGCCCAATATTTTAATTTGCGTCATATATTCAGATAGATAGATATCCCATACTGAAAGTTTTGTGTTCATAGTATTTGGAACAAGCTTTCATACATATTGTAGGAGAATTCCTTTCGTTTAAGGTTCTAGCGATAAAGTTTGTATTGAATCTTAAGAAAAGATAACATGGTAAGAATATGACACGTCCTCAGATTATGTATTATGCATGTACACATGCATAGTAAATAATAAAAGATTTAATCATGAGCGATTAAGATAAAAGATTTAATAACGAGCAGTAGATAGGACGTTGATCCCCGGTGACTCTGATATACACCCGCATAGAGTACAAACGTATATGCCTTGCTTTCCTTCTCTCTATCCATCATTCATTGAGGATATCTATGGATTTTGATATATACTTAGTACCAGCTCACCATGACAGAGCGTAAATGCATTTCCACATAAAAAAAAGAAAATAAGATCCTGGTAGTCTATCTGCAGACGCTCCTACATATAAGACCTAGACGCCTTAAACACCGCCTCGTGTCTGAACGGAGTCTGGAAGTGGGCGGTGGTGCAACCCGTGCCTCGGAGAGCAAGCCATCGTTTCTGCGGCTGATATTTTCTGGTAGTATTGGCCTGCCGCTCCATCGGAATAAATGCTTATAGATTATAGTGTGCACTTTTGTGAGGAGGTGAGGACATAGCAAGGATTGGCATTTGTGAATAATAAAAAAATTACTAATAATGCATTTTTTTTTAAACTTTATTTATAGATTGAAAAAAAATAGATCAAAAAAGTAGGTCTTTGAAAGCATTCAAAGACACCGTTACAGCAATTTACAGTGTGATATGGGAGGCTTTGAAATTTTCTGAGTGCCCCCGTTCCATTGCATAGGAGGCAACGTTGCATGCATCGTCTCATTAAAAATCCATAGAATATTATATTGTAGGTATATTTAACATATTTAGTTAATCAGGTAATTGATTTGTCGCCGGATAAACAAAACGTTGGTAGCTCAATTCATTTGTTAATTAACGTATTGGTGTTACGCGTTTCAAATATTTTGTCAAGTACTTGTTTGCTTCCAATACAAACTAGAGAACGTTTAGATCGTTTTACGTTTAGATTTCACATGCTTCAATTAGTAGTCATGACTCTCCCAGCGAACATAAGTATCAGATAATATTACAAATTTCTGTTTCACAGGTTCCCAAGAAAAAAAACGGCCAAATTAAATATTACCTAGGTTAGTTTCGTGAGTGCTCGAGTGGCGACTAGTCTTTTGCCACTTGATTAAAATTTAAAAAAGAACGCACTTTTATTATTTAACATAGTTTACGCATAAAATGCAAGTATTTCTATACGATCTCTCACTATTTGCTCGTAAAATAATGACGATGAATGACAAATGAATGAGTAATCTCTGGAAGTTTCTACATCTTGGTGGCCTGACCTTAATTATGATTAGTCAAAGTGATTGATTACGAGACAATTCCCATGCCCTCATAATAACTTCAATATTAAATTGAAACTCGATATCGAGTCAGTTTTGATTGTTAACTATTAGATATAGTCTGTGGTAATTATTGAATCCATTGACCTAATAATAAACTTATTGGATGTCTCAAACATCTTAAAATTTATTAGGGCGATTACTTAAACATTATAAGTAGGTTTTTGTTATTTAAGTATTATGACTCTTTCGAGTTTTACTACAAAATTGTAATTATACTTTTTTAATAAATCTAAAATTTTCGCCATTACTATTATTAAATTTGTACTGACTTTACATTTGTTCAACGGATTTTTCTTGTTTATTTGGCTGCCTCCTTGGTCTCCCATTTGCAAGTGAAAGAGTATACGACACGATGGCTGACGGCGACACCAGAATCTAATAAGATATATTTTTCTTGAGCTTCGCCATTGCCGGCTATAGGGGTCTGTGGATTCTTCTACTTCGCTGTCATTACGTTATGTCCCTCAGTGCTGCGTGCACATGTGTCAAGCTAGGTAATGTCAGAAAGGAACATGCATAATCCATTGCTTTATGTACAATTCATGTATACACTACTATATGTTACCCTCACACACCTTACAGCGCGGTATTGAATTAGTAAATACTATTTTAATTATCTGGGTGATAGATGACGCCGTGATGTAACAAATAATTAATATAATTTATAAAATCACATTGAGTATATTTCCGTTGTCTAGCACCTGTAAACAAGTGCTTACGATAATTAGCACAGGACTACGCTAACGTAGTGGAGGAAGTCCACAGATATTATTAGTGTTATTTTTGTTAGGGTTATTAAAGATGACAAATGGTCATACAATACGTCTATGACAGGGGTTCGAATTACCAGCTCATCACTGAGAACAATATCTTGCCAATATTTTACTTTATACTAACTTGTACCACGGGAACTATGTAGGTACTAACTTATAAAATTCTCAACTCAGTTCGGACCTTTACTTGACTCCTGTTATAAATGCGATTATTCTGTCTTTGAAATATGTAATTACTTCTCCACTCTGTTTAAATGTTTCGATAGTATAGGGGTAGAACGATTAATTGCGATATAGTGAAAATGTCTTTAAAAAAATTGTCATATATCCCTCTTCTCACCAACGGGCCACCAGAAACTCACAAGCTGCAAGAAACACGACATCGTGGCTGCCATTTTGCGGAAGTATTATATAAGTGAGGTATATCTCCGGTATGGATTCTAACCTTTTACCAAATATGGTGCAATAGGAAACATGTAGTTGGATTACCCAGTAGTGAGGGACTATGGCCGTTTTCAGTCCTGTGCATGTGAGGGTAAGGCTTGCCTTATCCATCATGTGTGATGTATCTCTGGATAGGGAGTGCACATATATTTCTGCGTCCTACGCTACCTATTTACTATATCAATCTTATTCAATGTGTTTTTCTGAATACACACAACTCCTTGCCAACTAAAACAAATCTGGCGAACTTCCTGTAACAGGAAGAATATATATTGTCAGCACTGCTTAAACTTAGGGATCGATTATAATTCACTAGAAAATTAGATTATATATTTTACAACGATTTGAGTGTGATGCCTCCTTTACATCTAAACGAAATTCTACTACTAAACTCACTATTGGAAAAATAACAATCGACGGTCGCTAGCCTTCTGGCTAATGGCGAATCGTAGGGTAATATAGGGCAGAAACTGTCAAGCGGAAGTAGTGTCAAAGTTATTATTTGAATATCGTTCCTTCCTACACACTCCCCTTTTTGTCCAAATTAGTGAGGGACATTTGGACAAACCTTTTTTTTGTTCATCATCTTAGGCAGAAGGAGGCCGCGTCGGCAGCCTCCTCTCTCACCCGCTCGTCGGCTTCCTTTTGGGACATGACGGTCTCGCAGAAGGAAGCCATCGCCTGGTAGGACTCGTCGCAGCCGAGCATCTCGATGATGATGCTCAACTTTGACAAGTCCCCTCCGACAACTGATGTCAGATCGTGCTGCAGAGCCGCCCAACGCCGCGTTAGAATCGTAACAACGAGTCGTCGGCTCCCTGTGGGCTGTCTTACACAGATACACCGAAGCAACCTTACCGGGGTGAGCACTTGCGTCAGACGGAAGGTAAGGGGTTTGCGCCTACGGCGCTTTCACCACTCGAGGACCGGGAATAAGGCTGCCGCTATGCCTCTACCGTATGTCTGCTGTGACAGGTCCTCCCCACTCCTCTGCATTAACGCTACATGCCCAGCGCAGATGGTCCTTATTTTTCACAGCGAGACGATCCGCCCAAAGCGTAGCACCGTACGTCACCATACTCTGACAGACAACGGAGTACAGCTGCCTGCAGGCAGCGCTGGGTCCTTCGAGGTTCGGGTTTCGGTTCCTTCACGATCCTCGGACCCACCATAGCGAAGTGTGGGCCGAAGGTCCACCCTCCGACAAGGATGGGCACTAGATATTTGATGTGGGAGCTCAATCTAGCCCTATCCTCTCCCATTCGCAGAGCAGCCCCCGTTGGGGGTCCTCTGCGGCCGGTCCCACGGAAAGGAATGGCTTCGGTCTTTTAAAATCTTACTCCAAGCCCTAACTTCTATATGCGGCTGATCACGAGGTCAGCGCCCACATTGGCCAGCCGCTCCGCCTACAAGTAGTCCCCGCCTCGTCCCCGGGCATAGACGAGGGTGTCATGCGCGTAACAGATGACACCCATCCAGGGGAGGAGACGGCCGCGTAGGACCCAGTCTTAGCCGACGTCCCACAGTATTGGCCCAAGCACGGAACCCTGCGGGACGCCACACCCGACTCGCCACTCCACGGACCCCGACCGGTTCTCGAGAGCCACTCTGCTACCGGAGCGATATGTCTCCAACAGCCTCACGAGATAGGGAGGTACGTTAAATAAGACCAGTGCTTCCTGCCTCACGCGACACCGCCCGCAGCGGCTTGAGGGCATCGATCGTCGACCGGCGTGCTCGGAACACGAACTGTGACTCCGAGAGTTCGGGTCCCGTGCCTTTCTCCAGATGCCGAACGAGACGGGAGCCCACAATCCATTCTATGGCCTTCCCAGTCTCGTTTAGCAGCACCACAGGTCGAACCGGAAATTTTATATACAATCTGTCAGCAGCACAAATTTATTTTTAATATATCATCATCCTTAATAAACATAACCCTATTTCTAACGCCAAGTGGTCAACATTCATCCAAAATCACATCGCAAATAGTAAAATTATGTTAAGCCTCAAACAAAAAAAGACTGCTTAAAATATATTTTAATGTGCGCAGTAACACTCTCTATCACAATATTAACAGGATGATCTTAACAACACATCATATGTAAAAAAAATATTATATGTTTGTACACACACCACACATGCGACGACGCCGGCACCCACGCACTCGCGCACGCAGACACGCCCGCACGCACGCACGCGCGCACGCACACACGCCCGCATGCACACCCGCTCGCACGCCCGCACGCACGTGCGCCTCACGCACGCTGGCACGCAAGCTCGCGAGTACGTACACATACACAAGCTCGGACACTGTTTCACCTTCTCGTCAGAAGGAGAGTTATATTTTTTGTATGATTCAGAAGGGTTAAAAGACTCACGGTGCTTTTCAGTAAAGTTCAAATAGTTTTTATTAATATAAATAAGGTAAGTTCTTTAAGCTGCTTATGGAATTGAATATTGGAGCAATATTCTTGATTAAATAAGAAGATATATGATATATTCTTTCAAGGTTAGTAGATCTAATGGAATTCGATGTTGTTCATGTATAGCTCATTTCTTTTTTTAGACTATAGGGGGACAAACGAGAAATTGGAACTTATTGATGACATCCACATTGTTGACACACAACACACGAAATACAAATGCTTTGCCCCTCTTTATTCCTCCCCTCCAAGGGGCCACGGGCTATTCACACGAAGCGTGGCAGCATAGTCATGCAAAAGGGCGCCTTAAGACTTGACTTTAAGCATCAGACATTTGGACAGTGCTTTTAGGGATAAGAGTTAGAGATGCTACGTGCAAAAGGGGGCAGAAGATCAATTGTAGTCTATTGATGACTACTGTCGTACTCGAAAATACGCATCATTGTCATGCAAATGCGTTACATTCTCTCTCCCTAAACCTCACGAACCACACATAGCTGTCGCTTTGCGACTGTGTCACTGGCGCTAGGTGGTCATGCCTGTCCAATGTGGCTATGCAGTATGGCACTACCTTTTACTAAAATTCGGCCAATTAAATAAAAAAAGAAAAATACGGCTTTATTGTTTGTATTATTCTGTGTATATTTTTTGTAATTTCTGTGTTATAAGTAGTAACATTACTCAGGCCAAGGGGCGGTGCACGAGTCTTCCAATTAATAGTCTAATTTTGATCCACTCATTCAGTTATGAAATTCCAGAAGTCCGTCCCCAAGCTGTATCCCCTAAGCGATCTGTTTTGCAATTCTTATGCGAACCCGAAGCGCTCACCGTAAAACCGTAAGGGCTTACTTAATTTATTTTCAACTTTAAATATGTACGAATTATTACATTTTTATTATTAATACAGCCGTTCTCGAAGCAGTTGTTATAATACTACCAGGTATCTAAAATCTGACCTAATTGTTACTTAGGAAACCGCAAAGGAAAAGTTTCAAATACCAGGCGCCCGCTAGTAGCAGCTGGGACATATTAATAATTTGAAAGTCATTTGATATGTAGTGATAGTATACCACGCATGTGTTGTGGCTTACAGGTATAGTAAAGTGGCCATATTTTCTGAAAATGATTACACTGATTCAGTGAGCTAAACATTATACATAAGCAATTTACATTTTATTGTAGTTTTATTGGTTACGTAGGGCCGTTATTACGTACCGTGTCCGAGGTGGTGGAATCCACCCTGGAGAGAGTTTAGGAAAAGTTAGAATGTTATATCTATTAAAAAAGTAACACAACTCATCCGTAAATAGCACTGTCTGGATAACAAATTTACCAAATTAATACTATTTCCTCCCGCGGGAACCGCTCTATCCGTTGGTGGAAACCGCATGAAAATCCTTTCAAGTTTTTGGTTTGAATAAATCTATCACAAGTAGGGTTGGAGTTTCATGAAATTCAAGCGTCTGTGATACATCATACGAAAACCTGACAAATTTCACATTTGTAGATTTTACAGTTTTAAATGTTTCGTGCTTAATTAGTGAGTAAATCTGTTTTATATCGATTTGTAAGCCTGGCACGATTAATACGATAAGTACCCTGGTGTGCCTCAAGGTGGCGTTTTGTCTCCCCTCCTCTTTGCGATCTTTGATCTTTCAGCTCAATTACAAAAATTATTTCCTCTCACTACTACATGCACGCAGACGATTTGCAAATGTATACCAGTCTGAACTCAAACGGTTACCCGAAGCTGTTTCTTATAACTTACAGAAACCTAGCAGCGGTATATGAGTGGACTAGATATCATGGTATGAAATTAAATCTAATTAAGTCGCAACTTATAGTATTGGGCAGTCGGTCTCTTGTTTCGAGAGTGGACTGGGCTTCCTTACCTCCGTTGTCCATAAAGGTGAAAATATAGCTTACAATGATTATGTCAAAATCTTGGCGTCTACATGGACCAGAATATGTCCTGGACTAATCAAATCAAGAAGGTAAGCAGGAAAATTTTCTTTACCTGGCATTCTTTACGTCGGTTATAATGTATGCTGCCGATTCCTACCAAAATAGCGCTCGCTGAATGTCTTTTTCTTTCCCGTCTCGATTATGCTGACGCGTGTTACCCTGACCTTACTTCATCGTTCGTCTGTTTACACTATTACATGTTGATGATGATGATGTGCAGATGTTTGTATGTGTTTATGTATCCATGAATTTATTTATTTATGTAATATGTGTAATTAATATTTATTTATATTTATTATAATTGCATAAGTTTTTTACAATACTACCTATAGAATTCGTCATTTATGTTTTGTTTTTATGTCATTTTCTTTCTGTTATGATCCTACTCTGTAATATAAGTGCATATTTCCTTTATTTCGGGTTCTGTGATAGAGATCGCTCCTGTAGCGATAATATCGCCCTTGTGTTCACTAGTTTATAATTTAATTTTATCATTTCTATGTACCTTTATATTTATGTAACTAGTCGTATGCACAATAAAGTATTTTCTTTCCATCTTTCTTCCATCCATCCATAGTATAGTGAAAAGCATTCTAAAATGAGACAAATTAATATTTCATCCCGTCCCGGTTAAGTGGTGGCGAGCGCGAATAAAACTGATTTATATTGCTGTAACACAATTAGAACATCACCGCCATTAATGCAAGTACATGAATAATGTTAGCTGCAGCGGAAGTATCTAATGGATATGCAAGTACATATATTTTTTTGATATATCAGGACTACTTTATATAATACTGGCAGCGCCTTGCAGTTTTAACTGCGTAACATGGTAAAATTCCTCATAAAAATTTGCACCCTGCTATTGTCACACCCTGCCTTAAGGTTTGAATGTCTAAAAAATCCTCCTTAGTACTCTCTTACGTTATGCGAAGATCCTCTTTACCAAATTTGAAGTTTCTAGGTAAGTAAGACTTCGCCGTACGTTGTCTGTCAATCAGTCTCTCAGTTACATATCATGTTAATTGTTCTCTGACTGAAATATCATAAAGAATCTGAGCCAGTTTAATGTTTATGTCGACTTTGTACGAGCATTACCAGGATTACATTAGCTAGTTTCAGAAATAGAGTATGAACTAAAGTATAGTAAAGTATAGCTCTAATAACTCTCGCGTTTTTCAGGGAGAATTCCGTGAAAATAGATCCATACATACTAGAGATACTTTCAAACAAACAGACAAATAGAACAGCGTACACAAAAATGTTTCAAATACTGAGCCTATAGTTACTAATATTATAAAGGCGAATAGTATGTTTGTATAAACGCACTAATCTGAGGAACTCGTTCGATATGAATATTGCGGTAATAAGAGGCAAGTAATGCGAGTGTACAATCAGGATTTGCTAGTATAATATGTTACATTTTAACATGTAGAAGTCCGCGTAGTCGTTATGAAGACGTCCGCTCCTTTCCTCCTATCCAGCGGGCCATTGGAAACTCTCATCATCTCACAACACGGCGGTTTATGTGACATAATAATAGAATTTACTCCGCCCTCTCAGAGTTTATAAAATCAAACCACCATTTCACTTTGACGCCTGTTTTGTTTTAATTTTGAAACCCAATGAAATTCTACGTTATTAGAAACACAATTTGTAATTTCGTAAACGATTTTCGGTTGACGTCAGGCGTCTCGTGATAAATGAAGTTCATATTTGACGATGCGGTGTTCTTTGCTTTTTAATTATTACAGTATCTTCCATATACCTATCTATATGTTGTTGTAGTAATAGCTGATGTCATGCAGGATTTTTGCAGAATTAACTAACGGCTATGCTGTTGCGTTTCGTGCGGATTGAGAATAGCCGGTGGCCTGTTAGATAGGGGGAATAAAGGAAGCCAATGCATCTGGATAACAATAATGCGAGTATTGTCAATGATTGTCGGTAGTCCTCAAAAAGCTCTGATTTCTCCACTGTCCCTCTATACTATGAAATAATAATAGTACATTCGTGATAGCCAGGCCGGGGGAGTACTCGTATCACTTGAGGTTGGAGTGAATATCTATTAATTGCGATATGATGGCACTACACCTACTAAGTCCTACTAGCGCTTCGCCCTGGCTTTTTATGACATTAGCAGCAAACGAGAAATTGAGTCACCGAAAGGAAAAGGTTTACCGACACCCAAATACAACCGCGACACCAGAGGTTTTGCAGTTACTTTCCCGGTCTTTTGTTATGAAGTACCTTTCTTGAAAATTTCCATAATTTTTTTATATTATAGAGGAACAAACGAGAAATCACAGCCTTAGAACGACTACCGACGCCCATGAACATTCACATTATTAATATGTTAATGCATTGCCTTTCCTCCTCCTCCCAATGGGCCACCGGCTACTCATAAGTCGCACGAAATACGACATCGATGATGTCTCTTTATTTCGATATAATATGAGAGGACCTCTCTGGTCGTGCTGGCCCAATTCCACTGCAATGCATCACGGCATTACCTCTAGCTACAATAATTGATTCGCAAAATATTGCGGCTAGCGTTCACTCACTCACGACACGTCCTCAACTTAGTTCGGGGGCGAACAGGCTTCACCCTTGGGATTCCCTCCGAAGCTTCTAAATAATCCTAAGCTTGATCCTTACGTGATCCTATGCACCTGCCCTTGTTCGTAGTATCACGTAAGGGTCACCATGCTTAGGGCTATGTATAATCCAAGGCTTGGAGCCGTTCAGAAACTATATTTATAAATAAGCAAGCAAAATTCGTAAATATTTATTATTCATAACTAGTTGGTACCCTTAAGTTCCTTCGTGTACTTCTTATTATAAGCCTATATGTTAAAAATGTTACTTAGTCTGACCATAAATGCTATTATAATGAAAAAACGAAAATTTTACATTTGAATCTGGAATCTGTCATTTTTATACGATAGTTCACAGTGTGTCTCACTTTGGCGCCAATTCATTGTACAATATTTTGCGTTCTTAATATGGAATGGATGGATGGATAAGGAGGAGAGAATCGCTGTGATTGCATTACACAGAGTAAGTATATGGAGCCAAATGTGATTTTTATTATGTGATTTTCCATATACTTGGTATTATTTTATATATAGTCAAATATTTGTGTACCGGGACATTAATAGGTACGTTGGTCATTGTCCTGATGCAAGCCATAATTATTTAACTCTACTAATTCATATCACCATCTTTTCTACTTTCAGAGACAAATAAAAGTATTTGCGTTCCTATTTAGTTGAAAGACCGGAAAACTCTGTTAAAGTAGATTGGTAATCAAAGCTGTGGATTTATCGTCGGCGATGCATCTCGAATTAGTGCTCAGTATTCCATTTGCTAGAGGACAATCCATATTTGCTATGACCAAGGTATTTGTGTTTGAGTGCGCTATAGTGGTTCTTGTTATAGTAAGGCTTTTTGGTATTCTATGAGCTAGATGGAAGTTACTATTCGCTTATTCCTTTTTGTGTAAATACAAAATGCTTAACAAGAAGGCATTCGTTTGAAATGCAACTCCCTAACTGACACCTGGTCTCAGTTAGGGAGTTGCATTTTACAACTATTCAACTTACTAATTATATCACCACAATTACGATAAAAATGCTTTTACCGCGCTTTATTTAATTATTTAACTGGCCCGACTTTGGCTATAGTCTCAAGCGAGATTCAAGAAACTTATTTTAAGCCACGAAAGAAGTGGTGTGGATTCACCGGTTCCACTTGAATCAAAATTTGTTGTGTAATCAGAATTTCGTATGGGTGCAGCTTTCGGTACCTTTCACACTTTTATTGTTTCTAGTTTCTATAGATACCACGCGATTTACCGAAAGTAATGACACTAAACACGTCGTAGTTTACAGTGTACAATAATACAATAATAGTAAGAGGTAGTGCCATACTGTATTGCAACGGAATTGGGCCAGCACGACCGAGTAGATACCCCTCGCTCACCTCATACCGGCGTATAGTACGGTTTGCGAGTAGCAGGTGACCCATAGGGGAGGGGGGAATCGACCCTATCAAACTTTACTGGATCCTGTGGTATTTTGGTGAGGCGGGAAACGCATTTACGGATCGATACCAACACTGGTGAAGCCTGGTGGAGTGTGTCTGAGTATACCAAATAATTAATAAAACCTTTGGGAGCACTAACAACGCCACCTCTGGTGAGGCGTTCCAGGTCAGTCAGTCCCTTATGGCACCAACGACGTGGGGTTGCTCCACATTTCAGCAAAACCTTACCACTGTAAGTATAGGATAATAGGTTAATGTTACCATCCTCGTCCAATTCGGGGATAACAGGCGTGGAGGCATTTTTGTTTTTCATTTTTAGTTTTTTTTTTAATATTTATAACAATAAAACTACTATTATGGATATTATCGCGGCTTATTTAATAATTTAACCAGCCCGACGTTTTAGAAGCTTCACAGCAACTATGGTCACGGGTGGACTGTCCAGGTTGCTCCGGGCTAGTTTAACAATCAAATAAACCGCGATAAAAGCCGTAAAAGTAGTTTTATTGTAGTAAATATATTAAATAAATGAATATTAGTAATATTCGCGTAAACTTAATACATCAATAGTATATTTTTTAATTCTATTGAAATAGTAATAAATTAACAGTTACCTATTTTTTACATTGAATTATCAATGTATATTTTTTTGTTAAATCAATATTAATCTGTATTGAAATGGATACATTCAGTAAAACAATTGGGAACATGCCGTGCAACAAATAGTTCTAACATTTGAATTTTGAAATTGAATAATTGAATAGCGTCCATCCTTTGTTCAACTTCAAGCTTTAGCTATAAACAGTGACGGGAATATACAACACAATCTTAATTGTAATAAATACAACAGTCTAATTGGAGTTGTGAATTACCTGATGTGGCGAATTTATATAACTTTGAAATTCGTGTCTGTATGCGATCGATTTTTTCAAAATCTAAAAATCGGCTTTTCACACAGATTTCATACATGGATTGGGCAATTCCCAAGAAAGGTTCTATTGTATAATTTGGCCCTTATTATCTCTATCGCTAGGGAATGTATATCATTTCATAAATTATCTTTCTTACTTTATAACACGTATATACTTCCATTATTTAACATCAAGCAGACTAAGTACTTTAAACACCTTGGTGATCGCGACCTGCGGCTGACACACTTCATGGCAGAGGAAAGGATACATAGCTTGTTGGTGTGGTCCAATCAGGGTATTCGTATCACGTATGAATATATAAAAGTGTAACAACATCTTTGTGTAATCTCATGACTGTAACAAAGTTTTAAATTTGAAGTTTTCCTTTATGTCAATTTCCTACTAATCCGATATACTAGTCATGATTATGAAAAATGCAATATGCTGCAATGCATCGCCACCAATAATAGGTCCCTAAGAAAAAAGTATGTAAAGATATAAATTAAGTGAACTACAGGAGTTCCTTCATCCGTAGGGTACTGGCTGGTCTAAGACAAATAAAATGTAGGAATATCTCTATCTTTTTCTTTAATATATAAAACAAAGACGGGTTTGTTAGGACACTTATCATATCAGATTTGCTTAGCCAAATTCGTTGGATTTGTCTCCGCCCCGCTTAGGAGGACACATCTTAAAAACAATGAAACTTCGTTGAATACAAAATAATATTTAACATTTGTTTTGTTTAGTACATCTCAAACATCCTGTTTCCATACCCACTCTGTAAATTTGAAACGTGTTTTGTTTTCGTGTACATAAATGATTAAAAAAAGAACAAAAGAATAAATGATTAAGTACTTCCAGTACATGTAAGAAAAATAAGACTGAACTAATATATCTTTTTTATGTATGCTTCTCAAACACAAGGGGAAAGCGAGGCAGCCCGTCAAACACCTTAGAACAAGAAATCGTCGAGCTTATTATATACATCAACAGAGGGCTTACCTTCGAAGTGCATGAAGAAATGTTCAAGTGTTAATTTAAGTCGAGCAGCGTTTGTATGCGATTGCACCATGGACCACCTAGAACACACGAATGCACATTAAATGCTATAACAACCTGTAAAGCGGCAATCCAGATTCTTGATGAAATGTTGGAAATACGTGACATGTACTTATAGGAGACGATAATGGACAACCACAAAACATATAAGAAACACAACGTTCGTACAATGCGTTACATTAACCGGTGACGATTTGACAAGGAGACGATGGATATCACTTGAATGGTATGTACCAATATCGTAGTTTTTATTTTAATTTTACATACATTTTATTCTGTTTGCCTTTGGAACCTAAAAGAATTGTTGCTCCTAATTTATCAGAGAGTAGCTGCAAGAGTCGTTAACCTTTTTTTTTTTTCTTTTTTGTAGACGCAGGGAAACGCATTTACGCGCCTTCACCGGCCCTGGGTGGCGTCCAGTGGTGTGAGGGACTCGCGACACATGATAGTGCCGATTACCCACAAAAACCACTTTTTTTTTTTTGTTTATAATACATTACACATCTCGGAATAGAATGTTCTTTTACGGCTTTTAAATTATTAAATCCGCTTGCGAGAAGCGACATGAAATAATGACGCAGCTTCAAGGACATCGCTTTTGGAAATATTTCATAACAGGTCAATACTCAACGGAATACATATGACTTAACAAGGTAAGCCAGGTACAGAAAAAAATGACACTCAAATTTGCCTTTTCTCGAATGGAAAAGGTCAAAGTCATACATTAGGTATTGGACCGATTGAAGTGTGTATGTACTTTTCGGGTTGGGCACCCGTCTCATTGCACGATCATTTTGTTGGCGGGGGTCGTCAGAGAATTGAGTCGGACGAATACCCTGTGGCAGTAGACTAGTCTGGGTCCCGTAATAAGCGCCCAGACTGTCGCCGAGGTGAGCCTGTTGTCGACAGATCCGGGTTCACCTCATCCACCTAAGGCGGCTACCGTGTGGTTTTAGTGGAGTTGTTTTTCTCCTATGAAAGGGAGTTCTCAATCCCCTCACTGGTCGGCAACCCAGGGTATGCTGATGCAACATAAAAACTGTTCTCACGATAAAAAAAATGTATGTATTTTTCCATAGATAAATTAACGTTAGTTTGAACGTAATTTTTGAAAAAATTACTTAATTTTGCTTTTAGGTTTAAAAGCTCTTTATGGAGAGTTGTGCCATGCTGCATAGGCGGAAGAGTACCATCTAAGTATGGTGCAGAACACTACATCCTCCTATGCATATACTATGTTAAATTGTTTTAGTTAACCGAATGTATTATCACTTCTTGGCGGAAATTCATGTTAACACTTAACTGAATACACAAAACGTATGTATGAGGCATTCAGGTAAAGTATCTGATGATGATAAGTAGAAGCAGGTCGTGAATGTAAATTGAAAAATAATTGTGGACAAGTATATATAGGTTATTTATTTATTCAAGTGTTAATATTAAATTGGATCCTGATTATCAAAAATTATAGATAACTTAGTGAAAATTGCTTTATTTGTACGAATGATACTGCCAACCGAATAAAAAAGATAACAAAGAACACAAAGGAAAC
>JAFELO010000373.1:364228-383177 GCA_017140195.1 Eumaeus atala | reverse complement strand
TTTTCAGTCCACCCTCGTGTCCATATTAATCTCTAACACGGCCCAAGTATGTGACTAATTTGAGGCAAACTTCGATTGTAGGAGGCTCTAACCGATTGGAAGTCAATTACACGATTTGATGTTTTGTGTGTTTTAATATATTTGTGTGTTTTATTATAATACGCTGCAATAGAATCCGTAAAAGTAGTTTTATTGCAATGTGTAGCATTTGTGTAAAATTAATAAATCAATAATTAATTCTTTGTTTCAGACATACATAGTCTTTCCTTATAGCAGATTAAAAAATATTTAAAACTAACTATACCACCATAATCACTTAGAACATTGCAATTCATAATCATAACAATAATCATTTAAACTATCAACAAGATATACACGCGTTTGATTGACGAGGCAGGAGAAATAAAAGATCCTTTTCGATTGCAGTTGTCACTGGCCAAGAAAATAATTACAATTAGAAAACGATGTGTGAGACGAAGCATCTAGATGCGGATCTACGCCCGTTCCACGTCGACTGATCACTTCCCTTTTCAGCGTCATGAGGAACCAATGAGGGCGGGCGGCCACGGGCCTGTGTTGCCGCAACAACTAGTAACATTCACATATTGCATTCAAATTAAATTAATAAAATTAAGACATTGTAGATTTTTTAAGGTCAAAATACACTTTACTGCCTGACTCTAAAATTAGCTTGCATAACCTGATTCCGTGTACCAAAGGTAAATGGGCTAGGACTGAGTCTTTCCTCATTATTAAATGTATTTACGAATTCATACGTACTGGGTTCAATGTCTGTCTGCAATGGGTACCATCAAATGTTGTTGATATTGTTGGTAATGATATTGTTGATATCTTGGCAGGTACACCATAAACCGAGGGTAGCTTGATAAGTATAAACTCTTGTTTTAATGATTATGTAGGAACTATCATAAAAGTTTTTATGAGAAATAGGATAAGTACTTCCAAGAAATTTCAAATAACTCCGGTATTCAGCATAGTAACTATGTTAATAAACCACCCAAGTTACCCTTGTTCACGGATATGAAAATGAGCAAAAAAGAACACTCAATAATTTACGGTGGACACTAAATGTAATAACGACGTCCACTGCTGGAAAATCTACCGTCGGCGCTGCATCTCGTATTAGTGCTCGGTATTCTATTCGCTTGAGGATGATCCATATATCCTTTGATGAAAGCTTTTATCTACAAAAGCTGAGCTTTTGAATATAAAAAGCTTCATGTATACATTTTTATATTCAAAATCTTCAGTAAAAAAACAGACATGAACATGTATGGTATCGTGTTGATATAAAATATACTTTCTAGAAATAGCAAATAAACAATGTTGATGAAATCGTGGTGTAGAGAGTAGAATCTTTTAACGACTACCGATTGATATGGTTAGTCGTTAAAAGGTTCCCATTGCTCCTTTGCCCCTGCAATCGACATTTCATTATTGTTCTTCATATAATAATTCTCCTTGCTCTCCATCTCAATATTCCTTCTTTGATAAATTATTTATTTGCTGGCTCTAGGATATATGTTTTATATCAACTCCATGCCATGTATATTAACGTTTTGTTCGTATTTCTTAAGCTTTTGCTCATAAACAGCCGCACATTTATACATTTATATTCGTAGTATCGATGAAGGTCAACTCACTCCCGATTACCCGTGGCGGTGGCCACGACAAGGAGTTGACCCTCCTTTCTTTCCCTGTTGTACGAATGAAAAATATAACTGTGAGACTGTCTGTGGACATCAGTATTCGTAAATGTAGTCGTAGTTGGTAATACATAAGTTAAACTCAATTTATGTTATTTTGATATTCAATTGTTAGGGTTGAACGAACATTTATTATTACCTATTTGAAAGTATCGAAGTGTAACGCTAGCGGACCACGCTGACCCGCCTATAATTGTCGTTTTGATTTATAACTTTGACCAAAAATGGTGTACACCCTTTAATGTGTTTTAAACAAGATAGTGCCATGCTGAATTGTAGCGAATTGGGCTGGTATGATCGGGGATCTTGCGTTCATACGCACCTCCGTGAAGTCACCGCTATGCTCTCGCATTTCGTACGATTTGTGCGAAGCCAGTGGAGGAGATAAGGTGACTAACGCATCCACATGACAATATGCAGATATATGACATGACAATAGATATATTAGTATGTAGTAGCGGGAGCTAATGTGAAATGATTTTCGAATATCCTACACAAAGATGCGACTGCGAATGACAGGAATGAAATGGACCCCAGGTGCGATGTAGGTTGTCGAAAGGCTACGATGGCTTGTTTGCCCCTTAAAAAAAAACACGCAGGTGTCGCCGTTTACTAAACAGATAAGTTGGCGGCATCATAAAATAAAAAATTTGTACTCAAGTTGTACTATTTCAATGTTTTATGAAAATCTATTATTTAATCTTCGTTACACTTACTTACTTCATAATAACATACAAAGTTTGAGTTGTAAAATTTGAAAGTGAAAATGAGGAACCGATTACTCGGACAAACGAGCAATCGGAGCCTGTTAACGACTACCGACGCCCATGAATTATTATGCCGATGCGTTGACCTCCTTTTCTTTTTTTTTAATATTATCTCGTCCTTCATTGTTTCGAAAACAATATTTATTAACTCTTCTTTGGTATTCCTTTCATTTCCATTGCAAATGAGCTCCTTAGCACGCCCCCAAACGAAAAAAAAAAATTCCGGGAAAGAGTTTTCTAAGTGATCCCTTACAGCTACGGAGTAATGAGCGGGACTACCATCTTGCTGGAATATTATCGCCCTTTCGTCTGCCAATAACTGAGCTTCATCCTTCAGTTCGGACAAATCGTTTTGCAGAAACTCGATATAATTGTTTCCATTTAAGTTATCTGTCAAAAAATGAGGTCCAGTCAGAGAACTGCCCATTATTCCAGCCCACAAATTAACAGAAAAATTTCTTTGAAAATTTACTTGCTTTTTCCAGTGTGGATTGTTGTCTTTATCAGCCCATTGATATTAGTAATGGAAGTTGTACCCTGTAAGCACTTTTCCGACGACATAAACATCACGAGTAATGGGACAAAATGTGTAGCATGTTTATCACACTGAAGAGCCTGTGTCACGGGTGAAATTTACCGAATATTATTAATAGTAAATATTTAGCGTAAGCCATAAATAATATCGAATATGAAAGACATTTGCCAATATACCATCTGCTTTTGTTCGCGGAGAAGCTTTATAGAATAATATGTGTTCAGAATTAACGTGTTTCTATCAACAACCATTATTACTATAAAAGAACGCACGGTTCGCTTTTGATTCCAAAACCAATAATGAAATAAAAGAAGTGCGACGATGTCAAGTGATTTTTATGGCCTTAGACGACCCCGATTATCTTTTTATGACTACCATATACATCCACATAATGATTATCCATATGCACTTCCCTCCATTCAGATCAGTCCATCCATTAAGATTCCAAAAATCGTTTGGAATGATCGGCGCTTAAAGTTGTGCCAGATAGCAGAGATGGTAAGCATTTTCTCTGAATGCGTTTTTAATATTTTACACCAACATTTAGGAAAGATAAAGCATGGGTGCCGCGTTTGCTTACTGTTAACCAAAAGCAAAGTGGAGGATTGTCGAAATGTTTTTGTCTGCCGGCAAAGTGATGGCTGCCGTTTTTTGGGATGCTTGGGAGAATATTTTAATGGATTATTTGCAAAGAGGAAAAATAATAAATGGAGAGTATCATGCAAGCTTGCTGCAAAAAGTATGTGAAAAAATCATAAAAAAGTCGGTCCCATTCAGCCAAAAATAAAGGTTTATTCCACCACGACAACGCACCTGTCGAGTGCACAGGTTGTACAACAACAAGAGTTGCAGTTTCCAAATTCCATGAATGCAGTTCGAATTGTTATCGCATCCCCCTATTCCCCAGTACTGGCCCCGTGCGGCATCCATTTACTCCCGAATCTCAAGAAATGGTTAGGTGGCCGAAGGTTTTCATAAAATAATTGTTGCTGTAGACGAGTATTTTGAGGGGTTAGAGAAACATTTTATCAAACTGATTAACGGCATTGAAGACGCACCGGATTCTTTGCCGTTTCGTATACTTATCAATGACCCCTCGTAACAAAGTACGAACACTATTTTCAAAGTCATATTTATATAACCTTTACAAACAAAACATTTTTGTAACCCCAGCTAGAAGATAAGCAACTGAATTAAGACTTAGTAACGGTACAAAAGATAACAAAGACCGATAATGTTGATTTACCTAACGACACACATATATTTTATCGCTGATTCTGTTACTAATTAGTGCGTACACTGATACGAATATATACAAGTAATATTATCAGCGACTATCAATGTCACATTAAGTCATTATATCTAACTAGACAGTTTACTGGGACCAAGGATTAAGAAATAATTTGTACAAAATTTTTTTAGTACTACAACTGAATGTAATTGGTTACATACGAAAATTACATACTGTATCTTTAGTAATATCAGATCTTTTACTATACACGTCCTTTACAAGATTTTAGACATCATAAATATATTCATTAACTTAATAATTAGAAAAATTGAATAGGAAACTGGTTAGAAATGGATCATTAATCATTCAAGTAATTAACAAAATACATAATTGTCTACAATCACATTTAATAATGTATACTGAACTATTTGTAGAATTATTTAGCGCAACATTCAATAGAAGTAATCTTTTAAAGGAATCGGAATTGTTAATTTTGCTAATACATACTTTATTGTTGCCAGGACATTTAATAAAGTAATAGATTTAATTGTAAACGAACATTTCAAAAAGGAATTATGGAAAATATGAAAAGTCTAATTTTATCATTAACACGCAATGTCCTCACAGAATTTTGTAAGTATTTGTTGTGCTATAGGATTATGAAGAACATAGGAGAGGAAGAACAGAATTCAAGGAGTCCGGTGAAATCCATTCGAGACCCGCTTGACCTTCGCTGACTAATCTAAAATATAATCCCATTGCCTCACAAATTAAAATTAATAACTATTCTTAATAATTAATAATAATTATCTCCACAATAACTATGGTCCTTTGTAGAAATTAGTCACAACTCACATTATTTAATGTGAGATAACCGCTGAATTCTGTAAAACAATGAAACATCTGCTTGCTAGTCTAGCTACTACACTGCAGACAGTACTTAAAATAAAAGTCATATGTTCTATCGCAAACCATTAAAGCGTACATTTCGTAACTCATTTGCTCTGCACGCTATGACTTATCAATGAATGAATCAGCTTCAACCAGGTAAAGTGTAATATAATCTTATTCATAGGCGGTAAGTATTGGTGCTATTTTCGATTGGCTTCATACCTTCGAGTAGTCCAGACAAGGATTTTAATAGTGGCAAGTAGTAGGGTAAACGAGTAATTGAAACCTTGACACGAAAAACGACGCCCATGTACTGACATTACTATTATCCTGTTGATGCTTTGCCCTTTTTCCCGTCTTCCTTCAATGAGCAACAAGCCACACGCACTGCGACAAATACGACCTCGTCACGGCATTTGTCTAACACTTGCTCCCTATCAGACACGACATAGCGCAAAGGTGGAGCTTGAAATATCCTCCTTCAATGGTCTACTGAAATCTCGTACGCTTCAGGAAATACGACAGTATTGCTATCACTGTACGGCGATGTCATGTGAGCAAAGGGTCAATTCGGTTGTAGTGCAGCATGGCATTACCCCTTATTAAAACGGGTTTAAGAAAGGCTGCAATAACTTGGTGCAGCAAACACTCGAGATAAGCCACACAACGCCACAACCTGGTTTAAGGTTCAGAGGTTAGGGAGGGCGGAGTCCTGTGTTGCTACCGTGACCTGGAGAGTCATACAACTTCTTCTTAGAGACAGTGTTTTCTAAGAAGAAGGCTTAATTGTGAAGCAGAGTAGATGACGTAGCAACGCAGGGGTTACATTTTATGAAAAAATGTTAATAAGATGGAAAGTATAAACTAATAACGATCCAAGGAACAAAGGCGGTCTATAATAATATTTTATGACGTCACATAAGACTAACAGTCCGTCCCGACTTCGCATTGATATTTCACAAAATATTGCATTGATTTGTAAAAAACGCAAAAATTGTATATTATAATTGCAGCCTCGTGTAGATTACTCGTTAGCATAACAAAACAATCAATTTATGTCAGAACAACGTCTGTAGGGACAGTAAGTTGTCAGTACTTTCTGCGGCGAAATAAGGATTTACTTTGATATTTTTCACATCTTTGGATACATTATCGAGGCTTTCATAATTCATAACAGAAATTGTGGAATGGTAAACGAATTTTTAGAATAGGTCCAGTAGCTTCGACAACTATTCAAAGCAAACGAACAACCAAACAATGAAATGATACCTCTTTTTATTATCTTCCTCTCCATAAAATTTATCTAGATTTCAAGACTCTTTAGAGCTATTAGGGCATTATTTTATTTGCTATGTAGATTGGACATGGGGTATGACAAGAAAGCCTACTGCTGTCTCATAGGCCAGCAATGCGTCTACACAACTTCGGGTTCTGCGGATGTCTATGGGTGACGGTAGTTAACTGCACATTTGCCCCTTATCCTATAAAAAAGAAGATTATTTATTGGCTAGGACAGCGCTTATTCATAGGATGACTGCCAAAACGGGATAGAAATTTGTACAACAGGGCACCCGAGGAACCAGAGCCTATTCAGACTACCAACGCCCGCAGTATTTTTGTCATGTGCATGCGTTTACCTCCTTCTCTCCAATAGGCCATCTATACATAAATATAAATGAATGTTTGACTGTATGTCATCGAAGAACTCAAAAATACTGTACGGACTATTATGAAAATTGACATATAAGTATTTTTCAACGGAGATTTGTATGTATTGTTACTTGATTTTTTTAAATTTATTTTAGTTGTTCGCTTAGCAACGCACGCCTGGTTAAGCTAGTTTATTTATCATTATTATAATTTGTAACTTCTCTACTCAAGTGTAGCCCTTGGGTACCGCGATCTTTAGGTTAGTACTACACTAACGAAAATTAGTTTGCCCAAATCCAAATGAAATAATAACAAAGAATAATTTAAATTCGTTGTGAATTTATATAAATGAAAGTAACGATAAGCACCTCATCAAAATGTTCAAATCCTGTCCTCTGTCATGCCTAAAAGTACTATGAGAACATTCTAGACTTATTCAATTTTCAAAGCAAGTGTCCAAATCAATACCTATAAAGCCAACAAAATGTTGGATATTTTTATCAGGCTATAAATTTAGTAGGTAACCAGCTTTACACGCCGCTTCAATAGCGATACTTAATGGATATATATATATATATATATATATATATATATATATAATCATCATTATCAGCCCTTATCGGTCCACTGCTAGACATAGGCCTCTTTCAATGAACGCCAACACGACCGATCTCCCGCTACATCCATCCCGGACCGGCTACTTTACGGAGATCGCCTTCCCACTTGGTGTACGTTCGACCAACACTTCGTTTCACTGAACGCGGCCTCCACACCAGAACCATCCATCCCATCCGCCATTCTGAGTATGTGACTTCAGCGAGCTTATTCTTCGCGTGATGTCGGATATTTTAGTTCTCTGCCTTATGACTTCGTTACGAATTCTGTTGGACAGAACAACTCCCAGCATATCACGTTCAATAGCCCGTTGAGCATCCGCAAACTTGCGGACCAGTCCAACATTAAGAGGTCATGTTTGGGCCCCGTATGTCATCACGGGGAGAAAGCATTGATTGAAGACTTTTGTCGTCAAGCTCTGCGGTATAGGCGACGTGAGAATGTGCCGAAGTTTCCGGAATGCTGCCATACCAAACTGAATCCTATGACGGCTTCCTTCTCGAAGTAATATCTACCTCATTGTAATAGTTGCCCGAGGTAGACGTATTCGTTTACGACTTCGAGAATAGCACTGTCAACGGTGACCAGCCTAGGAAGAACGTGTTCGTTGAACATGACCTTTGCTTTGTCCAAGTTCATGCTAAGGCCCATACGTCGCTAGGATTCATTTAGGCTGTGCAACATTTCTTACAAGCTCTCCAACAATTCGGTCAACACCACGGTATCGTCAGCGTAACGAAGATGCGAGAGTTACCCGCCGTTAATATATATGCCACATTGTACCCAGTTTAAAAGTCTTAAGGACGTCCTCCAAAGCATTAGCGAACAGTTCCACCTGTCGCACTTCTCGATGCAATTGGATTGGCTTTGTTCTACCTCTCGGAATCAGAATGGACATAAATGCTCTTAGCAAATCGACGTACTGCCAATCGTCTTGACACCACGGTAGACCTTCCAGAACAGTCCAGTTTTCGACAGAGTCAAAAGCTTCTTCATAGTCAATATAGGCATGACACAGTCTGATTGTACACGTGTGTCTATTGTGGAACTTTACGGCGGTATTAAGTGTTCGAGAGTTACCTCCCCGGTCGTGCCAGCCCACTTCCGATGCATAGAGGGATGTAGTGTATTGCACTATGCATAGCACTACCTCCGCCTATGCAGCCTTCTCTTCCTAGTATTAATAGTACTCCTTCCCTATGTTAGTAGCAAATTAGTACCAAAGCTTAAACAAAGTATCTCATTTTAAGTACAAGTAACCATACTTTAAAGGCGCGCGTAGATGTTACACAATTTAAGAAAACCGTCTCTTGGCTAGGCATTTTCAAAAATAGGGCCGTTATACTTGTGGTGGTCGAACGAATAGATAAGAATAGGGCTAAGTGAAATTGCGCCAGAAATAGCTCGGAGTTATACGATATTCAACAAGGCAAGTCTATTAAATTAAGTGAATAATTATCAGCCTTTTTGGTACGTTTCAAGTTCTGATTCCTACACTCGCAGTGTTGCTTGACATGACAACGGCAATAGCGTCGACTGTCGAATACAGACGAAAAAAATTGCGCGCAGATTGGTTCTTTTTTTTACTTGCACTCAAAATTCGTGGCCTAATTTCATACTTATGTCGACCGCTATCCCTAAAGTCAAAAGATTCAATGAGGTTAAATGTCAGCGACACCAATGAAGAGCGTCTCGCAGTGACAACGTGGCTAATCGTAAGCACGCCACAAAAAAAGCGGCCCTGTTTTTGAAAATTGCTAGTCGAAATATAATACAGCGATTTGTACAATACGGCTACGACATATATAACAACACAACTTACACACTTCATAAAGCTGTTAAATACCTCCGAATAAAAATTTTATATGATTTAGAAAAAAAAAACATAATGAATTATTCTATATACGTGTTGGTTTAACTGTAAGTACAGAGAACTATTTAATTGGAATAAATAAATGCTACTCCTCCTACCATACGGTTAAATCCTTCTTAAGAAAGGAAACAAATTGTTTGATGGAACATTTACTAATGTTCCATCATACAACAAAAGCAGAGTGTAATTTATGAAAACATCCAAGTTCATTTAGACAATTACTGTTGTACAATAAATGCTAGATATTGCCTGACAATGTGACTTATTTTATCTGATTTTATCGCCTTACTACAATCCCCTGGTGCTTTCGTTAGTTACGCGGGGTAACTCCGGTTATTTTAGTCGTAGGCCATAGTATATTATAGACTTCCCCGATCAATGGACTATTCAACACAAAATATTTTTTTAATTCGGGACAGTAATTCCCGTGATAAACGTAAGAAAGAAGCAAAAGCTAAAAGACACACAATATAAACCGTAAGACGAACAACTGTGACAAAAAAGTTGGTATTGGCCCATACTATTAGATTTTCCAAACTATTTTCTTATATTTGGGTGCGCTTTTTTGACATGTTGTGTCGTTGTCGCGGTGTCGTTTTTTCACACACACTAAACATCAACGTCGTCATCATCATCATCACCATAATTATCATCGTCATTATCTCCCTGTTTCCGTCACAACTGGACGCAGCCCTGCCCAAGTGCACGTTGCACTGTGATTCTACTGAGATAAACAAGTTAGAAATACATTTCTTACATTTTGAGCAATCTGTTCGTGCGTTCTTGCCGAGCCATTTCATAAAATCGTTTGCACTAGTAGCACTATTTATAATTCTCAGAAATGCATCAACTTCTGTTGGTCTGGTCACTTGAGGCTGACGTTAGATTAGAGGAAAGTGCTTATGTAGCCACTTCGGCCTCCGATGAGTTTCTGATGGCCCATGGAAATTAGCAAACTGCGCAAGATATATTATAGTGCATTAACAGGTACACTCCTTCCTCTCTCACTCTCCAATCGGCCCTAGAGATACCTGGCACAGCGGGCCGACCGGTTTAACGTACTCTCCGAGGCACGGTGGTGTATTATCGTCAAGTTCCTCACTTAGGACTGTTTTACTGGAAATAGAAAAACCTCAATAACACTTTAGTCGGACCCGGGAGATGAACCCAGGACCTCACGACTGTGGTCCTACATGCTCACCACTGAACCACGAGGCAGATAGGCTGTACAAAGATCGCAACACTTTTCCGGACCTAAACTTCTTTGAAGCTGGGAAGCGAAGCAAATCTGCAACTTCACGTATAGCAACGAGTGCTGTCGGGCGATGAGTCACAATACTTATAAATGTAACCTATTTAGTTATGTATATTATATATATAATAATATATTAGGCTTAAGCGAATGTTACACATTATAATAGGACTACTTTAACAGATTTCGTCACGATTTCTTAAGCATTTTACAGTCCTGACGTTTC
Source organism: Eumaeus atala (assembly GCA_017140195.1). NCBI lineage: Eukaryota > Metazoa > Arthropoda > Insecta > Lepidoptera > Lycaenidae > Eumaeus > Eumaeus atala. The sequence goes on along the minus strand of JAFELO010000373.1, from coordinate 372,410 downwards.
AGAAGCATTACAGCTACCATGATCACAATTGGAACCATGGGGGCCATGGTAGCTGTAATGCTTCTCATGCAATGGCGTCTCAAAGCAGCTGAGCACCATACATTCTTTTTCACAACTCCTGGAGTTGTAAATGCCACGAAAGGCTTTGGTCTAAAAGGATTCCCAAACTTTTGACAGATTTGCTTATAGTAATTATAGATCCCCCGATAGTAATCTTCGGAAGCTTCTCCCAATTAATTTGTGCAATTAATTGTCGGCTACCAATAATCATGCATTGTCTTCTCGGAATTCACATGCAGACCATTGCTCTTACTCCACTGTAGTATGACGTCAAGAACGTCATTCGTTTGTGATGTAGCACTGGAGATCGATAACAGAGACGTATCTCTGTAAATCTGCAAATCGTCTGCATACATATGACAGGGAGAAGATATTTAAATAGAGATAGAATTTATAAAGATAGAAGATAGAGATGATAGCACGCTGCCTTGAGGAACTCCGTTAGAAATATTGTGCCAAGTTGAGGAAATGCTGTCCACTTTTATACACTGCCGATGACTCTGAAGAAAATTTTGGATGCGGGCAATTGCCCCGGGAGATATATTAATAGATCCGGGTAAAAGTAATAACACTTCGTGGTCTACGGTACTAAAGGCGTTGCTAAAATCGAGTGGCGTTAAAATAGTTAAGTATTTACAATCCATCCCCGAACGAATGTCATCCGTGATTTTTACCAGAGCAGTGGTCGTGCCAGCAGAGCATGACCTGGGCGAAAAACTGAAAATGTTAAAATGATCATGTCTGTTTAAAAATAAGCATAATTGCTCTTGAACCATACGTTCCAGGATTTTTGATAAAAATGGTAAGATAGAAGTGGGGCGATAATCAGAAAAAGAAAGAGGAATCGATTTTTTTGGGCAATAGAATTAAATACGCATCTTTCCATGAACTTGGAAAGACGAAAACTAAGGGAAGAGTTTAGAATATGGGTCAGAATGGGTTAAACAATCTCGATAATTGGGAGAATCATCTTACGGCCAATGCATTCAAATCGGACAGCTGGCTTTCGAGGAGATGGACAATATAGCCCCTCTAACACCGCAGACAGACAGTTCACTGAATATAAACGGGCTGAAATTTTGAACAAGTAATAAGAAAAGTTTATTTATGGTTTGAGATTTCAAGTGTGCGTTCAATTTGTGAGAGGGGTGGGAAAAGTGTCTATTTCACGAATCTAAATCTACATTAGGAAGAATAGATGGATTAGAAGCTTTAATAATACCTAAAGACTTTAAGAATTTCCGGACTATGGCCTGGTCTCCGTTTTAGATAGATGAGTGAATGTAGCGAAGCTGTGTATCCCTACACATAGTATTATAGCGATTTCGGACTTTGTTGTAAGCATCCCGAGCAGAATCAGAGTAGCAATTTCTAAGTTTAGCTTTGGTGCTATTTCTTTTATTTATCACTGTCCGATTCTCATCAAAGAGCCAAGGTGCGAGCGAATGTTTTAATTTTACGGGGCGTAATGGTGCGTGCCGATCATAGAGTTGGATAATAAGTTTGTTAAAATCATCAATAGTGACGGCCGTGGACCCATTTTCATTCCCTTAAAAAACGTTACAATATGTACTTTGCCTTGTTTTAGGGTCACGTTAATTTATAGTAGTTTACAGGTAAACCCGTCTGCGACAGACAGGTTTACCTGTCTGAATGTAGCAACATGCATTGGGGAAGAAACAATCAAAGGTAGAATATTCAAGTTGTAAGAATCAATAATAGTGAGAAGCTTTTCAAAATAGAACAGAATAGAATAGAGAAACTTTATTGAAGAATTTGAGGTACACTATTGTACATTTGTTTTCAAACATTAATTAAATTGACAAACGAAAAAAAATAACATATGCATACAGCCGACTTATAGCACATAACATACACCTTTATCAGATAATAACAAATACACAACAATAACGACAATAGTTTTTTTGATTAACTTGCAGAAGTTTTTACCAAGGAAAAGGTTTACGCATAGAAATTAACATAATGAATTCATTATTGTCTTAACTATTCTACGACAATATCTTTTTGTTTGCTTTACGAGGCCGTTAAATTTTGTGTAAATATATATTTATATTTTATATTTATATATATTATAAGCGCTGGCTACTCCTGATATATGATCACGTACACGTGTATGATAGCTATAGGCTACTGCACGGGGATCGTCTGCCCAGATATGTTATTAGATCATTCATCATAATAAAATACTTTTGCATATCCATATATATTAATGTTCATTTTCCTTGATTGTTTTACGTTCATACCGCAGATTTTGTAACACGTCGGTCTGAGAGCATTCTGAAGTTGGCCCCTGCCATTACATTAGATTTGATAAAGCGCAAATCCTCACTAGGGAACACCGATTCCTTCCAAGGAATTTGAAATTCCGTGAGACTATTGAAATTAAAAAACATCCAAATTTCAATATAGAAGATGGCTGGGTTCTTCCCTATGCTTGGGACCCAGTGGTAAACATAATCAAATCAAAAAATAAACATAACACCTCAAGACAGCATGATACAATACGTACTGTTTGCGTTAAACAACTAAATAAGTGTAATTATTTGGGTAGTTTTAATGCAATATGACATCCGGACATATATCATCTCGGTCCGTCCGTAACCATGGCTGCTGTGAAGGTTGAGGGCGTTGGTCTGAAACGTTGGGCTAGTTAAATAATAAAGTAAACCGCGATAAAATGTGTAAAAGTAGTTTTATTGTAATAGGTAAAATTCGCGTAAACTGAAGACATCAATACGTTTTGGAACATGTTATATAGCATTGTAACCCTCAGTGATGAACACTGACAATGTAGTATTCTACTGGTAAAATTTTTTTTTCATTTCGATCCAGTAGTTTCGGAGCAGAGAAACAAACGATTTTTGTTGTTTCTTTCTTTATAACATTAGTAAGGTAAAATGAAGTCCCCGGAAGCTGTACGCGTGTGATCGTTTTTCTCAAAACATACTAAACGGGTTTTTACGAGGTTCGCACCCATGACTTAAGCGATTCCCGAGAAAAGTTTTAGCCTATAATTTGTTAAGATAGTTTAATGACAGGCGACGTCAGGGCGGATCATGATATGTCGTGTAAATAACCGACTGAACAAGACTAACCTATCGCTATTTCAATGTTACGAGGACTTTTTTGCTTAATTGAACCTCGCAGTTTTACTTGCGTAATATCTATCTCTGGACTACCATTAATTACTATCTTTTAGTAAGAGACAGTGTCATTCTGCATTGCAGCAGAATAGGGCCGGCACGACCGGGGAAGTACCTCTCGCTCACATAATACCGACTTAATGTGTCATATTCGGTGCCGCGTAGCCCATTGGGCCAGCGGGAAAGGGCATAATAATAACGCATTTAAGATTTTTATTATAGAAATACATATAGATATCCATGACCTAGGCGGGATTCGAACCCGTGACCTCTGGAGTAAGACGTGGAGTAACCGCCACGTTACCGACTGAGCTAGCCGCTCGTCATTAATTAAAATGGTATTTCAGATTGCAAACTATTTCTGTAACGAATAATATTTGGATACCGCTACTTGATCCCACGCACACACATTCCACAATATCTGAGCTGAACCCATTTGGTCGTACGTCAAAAATAAAATTTCACAAATATTGTTTCTGATGTGTTCAAAATAGTATTTTGTGATTATGAAAGTGCAATTCTGGGTGTCAGCACTAAACAGACCGCAGCACGCTGGTTCATGCATGCTCTCTCGACCTCGTTTCTTACGATAAACTCTGAAGGAAAGTGAGCGATACACACCTACCGTGAGATATAATTGATATACTGAAATATTGGTATGAGAACCAGATCAGTTATGTTTGGTGGGGAAACACGCTTTCTCGTTCGTATAGCTTGGAGTGTAGTGTGAAACAGTGGGGGGGGGGGGGGAACAATTAGAGGTCCTACACTCTTCAATCTATATGTGGATGTTACAATGTAGCAAAGAGTGTGGTTACGCTTCGGGGCTGGAGTGAAAATACCAAAAAAAAATCATCAGACACATAGACAAAAACAACTCATCTACACGCCAATTCCCTAATGGGGCAGAGCGAACGAACTTTATACAAATTATCGTATGGTAAAAGTAGAATGTTATCACTACTTTGGTAATCTAACACTATCTCGTAAGCCATAATGGTAAAGTGAACACACCAGTCGCTTGATGGCGGAATTGTTTTGACATCCGTATGCCCGATGGAGTCAAAAACCATACAATATTAAATGATTGTCGATGAAATGAATAAAATGCTCAACATGTGAACAAGTCCTAAATTAAATTTAACCATTGCCATTGCGATAAACACGGGAAAAATAATTGTTTGAACTAGAATTATTTTGTGAGTTTATTTCTATGTTAAAAAGTGACCCTTAGTGTAAAGTAAAATTGCCCGTGATAAAATGATCTGAAGGCAAAACAATATTTAATTTCTTTGGTATAGATTTTCTTGTGCTGCTTTTGGCGACTTAATTATTGACGTTAATAAATATTTCACGAGGTTGTGTCGGACATAAAGCAAAAAGACCAAGAATTTCTTCAGTTTGTCACAGGCTGTGCAATTAGATTTGTTCCTAGAGTTTTTTCGGCATATTTTCTGTAAACTTGTAATTTTTCTAAGAATTTTTTGAGTTAAAGAAAAGCCGAAACAAATGAATGCACAAGTGCTAACTGCGTAAAAATAAGACCCCAATAAACTAACGAGAAAATGATCTAATTTACAGATAAATTGTGCAAAAATAACTTGCACTGCAACAGCTAAACAAACTTTGTAACTCGACATGAAGCGCAATCAACACTTGTAACAACTTTCATTTGTTTTACCTTAACGAGTTTATAGCGAACAATTTTCAATGTTGTACTTTATACTATAAAAACTGGCCAAGAGCGAATCGGACTTGTGTATAGAGGGTACCGTACCATCAAACAAAAAAATCGGCAAGGAACAACTACACAATAAATCTTCGGGTACTTCTATAACTTACTAGCAATCCGTGCCGGCTTCGCATGGATATATCATAATATGGCACATTTTTGATACGGCCTCGTATTACATTATAATGGCATGACAGCTAGTTGTCAATAATCTCTGCAGCAAAATATGGATATGCTTTGATTTCTTTTTAAATTTGGTTACATTATCGAAGCCCTCAAAAAGATAAAAAGGTTTTAGATAATGTTATATATAACATGGGCTATAGCCCATGTTCATCACTGATAATGTAGAATTCCAAGGGCAAAAGATTTTTCAAATCAGTTGAGCTGTCTCAGAGCCTAAATGCAAACAAAAAGGCCAGTAGTATAGATGCCTTCAGGACTTATTACGTCATACCACCCGTGGAATTAATCGCGGTTTATTTAATTATAGTTAGCCCGACGTTTCAAAAGCTTTACAACAATCATAGTCACGGGTGGACTGACATGACATATTAATTAGATTAGATTATTAATTATTGGATATTTAAATAAATAAATAAACCACGAATAAATCCATAACATTAGCCCTATTGTAATTACTCAATACATTCACGTAAACTTAAGACATCATCAAATATGACAATTTAAAGAAATTTTTGTCGGAATAAAGTTCGAAGATTTTTTTAGAAGGAAAATATCCATTTTTTCCGCCTGAACAACGAGGTATATGGTCGATATGGCTGGAATCATAAATTACGTGTAGTTAATTGTTACTAATTGTTGATGTCTAAAGTTTAGTAGAATACTTAAATTAAACATTACATTAAAAATCATAACAATAAAACTACTTTTATGTATTCGCAGTTAATTTAATTGTTTAATTAGCCCGACGTTTCAAAAGCTTTACAGTAACTATGGTCGCGGGTGGACAATCCACCCGCTGAACAATTGAACAAACCTTGATAAAACCCGTAAAAGCAGTTTTATTTTAGTTATTAATTGTTATACTAATATTTACTTTTAACCCACTATAGTAAGTCTTTTATGCTATTGTTCCAGATCAGGAAGTATAATTATCGATTAGGTATTAACTTTTCGTAAATGGCACGCCAAAATTACCTTGAAACATTTTGAATATACATCATAGGACGTATCTGGAAAATATATCAAATGCATATTTGCCATTATATCAAATGCACCTTTCGAATGCAATGAATTGTAAAGTAAAAAAATCTGAAGATGCTGCGTTAAAGGCTTTAGTATAAATTAGAATTTACACTCCACTTCTCTGAGGTCAAATTTGCATGAATATCAGACCTCTTGTCTCAGACGTAATAAAGAGGTCACCGTCGGGTATATTATTCTCGAAGCACAATATCATTTGTATTAATTCAGAGTGAGATAATACAATATTATAATTTGTAGTGTTGTATTGTCTGGGCGTATCAAATATCGAATTTTCAAATATTGCAGTTTAAATAAATTTGACATTTGACCTAACATTTCTCAACCTCTAAAATAATAATAAAATTGTCATGTTATCCAAATTTTGACTATTTATACTGTCATCATTCTGTAGAGAATGCCTTCTGTACGGGATACCTACGATGTATATTTTTATAGCAAAAATCGGAGCTTTCGATGACTTCCAACGTCCATGGACATTAGTATGATTGTTACGCACATGCGTTGCCCTTCCCCAGTGGGTCACCGGTTACTCAAAAGCCACACGAAACGCGTCAGCGACGCTTTATGTCGTGCTGACGCAATTCAGATGCGTAGGAGGTTGTAATGTCATGCACCATGCATGCTCTTCCTATATATATATATGATACAGTTATATAACACAAGTGTGCAGGAGTAAGTTCACTGTGGACGGTCCAACACGACCGTGCAGAAATCACAAGCCCTCACTAAATAATTTATTGCTATTGTCGCATTGCACCCGAAGTGCCCGGGGCAACTCACTATACCACCGCAAAGTGACCGCACTAGTTCCACATTACGTAAGATGTGTGATTAGATGGGAAGGCGAAAGGCAGGCAGCACGTCTCCATAACCTCTATGCGGATGTTTATGGATATAAGTAGTCACTAGAAAGTTCAGATTTCTCGTGTATCCGCTTGAGCTGTAAATAAATGCCGAGCAATGTTCGCCACGTCACCAAGCTTGTGAGGTAAGAACATTGATTTACGACAAAACTAGATATCAGGTTTCATACTAAAATGTCATTCTAAAGAATCCGTGATTGTATATAAACACATCTTTTTGCAGTTTCAGTTAACCTAACGTATATGATTTTAAATTTTTCATACAATGCAGATTGTATTTCAAGATGTGAAACTTTAAACATATTTCCTTGAAATATCTGGTTTATTTGAACATGATTAGGTTGTTTTTACAAACTGCATAATTTGACAGAAAACAGACAAAAAAGACCTGGGAGAAATCTGAGAAACATACTGATCTAGGGGTTGGTTCTTCTTCTTTTTTTTCGCAGGGACCTACTACTGGTTGGCGGTGCTTTGTCCAGTCTCAATAGTTCTAATGACTAGCGAAAACTTTTTAGGAGACTAAAAGCCATACCCCCTCCCTTCCCACAGATGGGTAGAGATGTACCGGGTTGATCTATGGGTAGGTAGTCGTAGAAGGCTCATAAAAGGACCTGAATTGTTTCCTAGTACAAGGGAGACATAATTTACAAGAGGTATTTGAAGAGCTTTCCCGTTTATAATACATTACACATCTGTGAATAAAATATTTTGGCGTGGCTTGTAAATTATTAAATCTTCTTGCTTGCAAGAAGCGACATGTAATAATGACGCAGCTTCAAGAACGTCGCATTTGGTAATATTTCATAACAAGTGAACACTCCGCGGAATACATATGACTTAACAAGGTAAGCCAGATACAGAAAAAATGCCCCTCAAATTTGCCCTTTCTTGAATGGAAAAGGTCAAAGTCATATATTAGGTATTGGACTGATTGAAGTATGTATGTACTTTTCGGGTTGGGCGCCCGTCTCATTGCACGATCATAATGTTGGCGGGGGTCGTCAGAGAATTGAGTCGGACGACTTCCCTGTGGCAGTAGACTAGTCTGGGTCCCTTAATAAGGGCCCAGACTGTCGCCGAGGTGAGCCTGTTGTTGTCAGATCCGGGTTCACCTTATCCACCTAAGGCGG
>JAFELO010000373.1:323680-364211 GCA_017140195.1 Eumaeus atala | reverse complement strand
AGGGCTACCGTGCGGTTTTAGTGGAGTAGGGTTCTCAAATGTAAGGGAGTTCAGAATTCCAACACTGGTCGGCAACCCACCCAGGTTGTGCTGATGCGCTTCCTCATCAAAAGCTTTCCTCATGATAAAAAAATATATGTACTTTTACATAGATAAATGAACGATAGTTGTTTTAAAGTAATTTTTGAAAAATTTACTACATTAGGTTAGGAAAAGAATTCTCTGTGGAAATAGGTAGTGTCATGCTGCATAGGAGAAGGTAGTGCCATCTATGGTGCAGGACGCTACATCCTCCTATGCAATGCAATCCCCGTACGACCGGGGAAGTACCCCTCGTTCACTTGAAACCATTGTTAAGTGATCGAGTCACTGTCGCGTTTCGTGAGGTTTGTGAGTGGCGGTGGCCCATTGGCGGGGGGATGATAGGAGAGCAAGGCATCCACGTAACAATCATGCGAATGTCCATGGGCGTCGGTAGTCATTGAAAGGCTCCGATTACTCGTTTACCCCCTTATGCTATAAAAATAAATTGCAGCCTCTGAAAAGACTATTTCTAATAGTAATTAATAAGACAGGAGGCAGCCTGGTGAAGAACATGGCAAACATATCGGCAGGAATGCTCGACCAAATGACATAGCATATTGTATGTCAGGAGTCCCTTATTATAGAGGACACTGAGTTGTATTCTTTACTGTTGGACGTAGTGTTTATTAATTTACAATTAAGCAGTATTAAATTGGCTCTTGATATTCAAAAATTATAGATAATTTAAAGTAATACTTAATTTAAAAACATTATTCTAGTACAGATGTTTTTTTACTAGGTGGATCGAAAAGTAGTCGGCCTGACGCAATCTGCGTTCAAAAATCCAATTATAAAAATCAAACCTACAAACATTATTAATTTCAGTTCGGACTAGTTAATTGTATGAATTTATAAACGTGTACGATAACTATTTGTGATTTTTTTTTAACAAAGCATTCGCTATCACCGAAAGCCATCCATGATAATATGGCTAGTACTGTAGGAGGTCCTGCTCTATCTTATTCATGCGTCAAAAAATGGATAGTAGAATTCAAGCGTGGTAGAGAAATAGCCGAGATTGTAGGCATCTCTTATGAACGAGCTCGAAATATTATAGTCAACGAAGTGGGTTCCGCAACTGCTTCACATGACAGTGCGAAGTTATTTGAAGCCGATGCAGATGATGTTTTGAATCGCTTTGTGACGATGGACATGACATGGGTTCATTACTATAACAGAACATCAGAAGCGAGACAACAACAAAACAGCGGAGAGGACATGGTTCACTACCCCTTAAAAGGGCTACGGCGATTTTATCGGCAAATAAGGATGGCTTCTGTATTCAGGCACTCGAATGGTGTGATTATGATTGATTATCTTGAAAGGGGTCAGACAATAAACTCTGATTACTACTGTCTCTTACTACGTAGTTTACGAGGGAAAATTAGAGAAAAGCGTACAAAAATGCTCGGAAGAAAATCATGTTTCATCAAGATAACGCCCGTGCAATCAATTGCTGAAGTCCACAATTGTGGCTTTGAACTATTACCGCATCCTCATTATTCACCTGATCTTGCAACGTCAGACTTATTTCTGTTCCCTAACCTAAAAATAGCACTTGAGGGAGTTAAAGATTTTTGACAGCCGACGACGGTCAAAACAGGATTAGATGCAAATTTTGACTCCAAATAAGATTTCTTCTTTCATCGGTCTAAATGCTTTAAACGGGGCACCTTATGGTGAATATATAGAAAAGTAAAAATATAAATGATTTAGTATATGTTTATTTTCTTGATTAGGCCGAATGCTTTTCAATCCACCATCGTATCTACGTTAATCATTAAACAACAAATTTGTGTCAAAGTTTTATTGTGAGAGGTTCTAATTGACTGGAACTCAATTACACGAATCGATGCTTTATTTAGTTTTGTGCTCAATGCCTTGTAAAATACTTTATCAGTTGCCTGGCAGTACATTAAATTAACTAATTCAGGAAGCCATGGTCTTTCTTTACAGCAAATTAAAAAATATTTGGCATCACTATTATCACTTCACACTTAGAAATTCACAATCATAACAGTAATCACTTAAACTGTCAACTTGTGTATCTGCGTTTCATTGACGAGGTAGAACAAATAAAAAATCCTTTTCGATAGCATTGCGTACTTAGTTAGTGGTCACAGGCCAAGAAAATAATTAAAATTAGAAAACTTTGTGTGTGAAAATGCGTCCAGATGTGGGGCTACGCCCGTTCCACGTAGACCGATCACTTCCCTTTTCAATGCTTTTCGTTGGTCCACTGACGATAAGGCGTCATGAGGAACAATTGAGATCGGAAGAAGTTCACGTCATTTTCTTCGATGCGTATTGGCCACAGGTCTGTGATGCCGCAACAATTCGTAACATTTATTTTTATGGAATAGGGGGGCAAACGAGTAATCAGATCCTTTATACGACTACCGACGCCCATGAACATTCACATATTTACTACGCCGATGCATTGCCCCCTCCACAAAGGGCCACTGGATACTTGCAAACGCCACACTGATGATATCACTTCATGGCGGTATTATGTGAGCGAGGGGGATATTTTTCGCTTACGTAATACCGCTGGGGAGGTATCCCCGGTCGTGCCGGCTCGATTCTGTTGCCCACCGGGGGCTGAAGGCCAATGCTCTCCATATGTGTCTAGTCAACCTACCCATATTATTTAGTTCAGTTCAGACTAATTAATTGTGTGAAGTTCTAAACGTATACGATAACTAGTTGTGATTTTATAATTTTTTTTTCAAAGCATTGGATATCACCGAAAGCCATCCACGATGATATGGCCAGTACTGTAGGAGATTCTACTCTATCTTATTCATCCGTCAAAAAATAGATAACAGAATTCAAGCGTGTTAGGGTCCGCGTCCCTAAAAGGATACGTCTGTTCGTTTGTCCAACTGTCTTAAAAATATATGTATAGAATGTAGCATGGCACTACCTCCTCTTATGCAGCATGGCACTGCCTCTGCCTAAACACATTGTGGATTTTTTATTTCATCTAACATGAAACGTCTAACATGGACTCCATGCTAATGCGTTGCAGTCTATGACTGCATGCCCAACCCATTTGCTCTTGTTCGGAATGATTTTTTTTTACATTCTCACTGAAAGACACTCGATGAGTTTACGAAATTGGAGATATAATTTATCTATTATGTTATTGGAGAGAACAAACTATCATATTGTGTAGATGATAATGAAGAGTATCTGTTATACCTTTCGCTCATATAAGACGTAAAGGAGGGCTACGCATCTGCATAAAGTTATATGGCCGTAGGTAGTCATCAATAAACCATGATTGTCTCCTTTCATACTATAAAAAACTTATGTGAATAGCACATGTAACCTAAATAGCAAAAAAAAACTTATAGTTCCATCATGTCCGTCCGTCCGTTTACTTGTCCGTTTGTATATCACAGATGTTCATCAGCCGGATGCTATAAGTACAGTACCTTTGAAATTTGGAAAGTAAAATTAATTAGTATGATTTTGAAAATAAAAAATGATTACGGTTAAGTCATTGGATAGGTGTTTCTAAAAGGTGTAGAGGGTTTGATTATGCTAACACCTGTGAGATGTTTGTCTCCAAAGGATTAAAATGTGTGTGTGAACCCCCCCTCCCCTCCTCCTCTCTAATTGATTGAAGCTACTAAGGAGAAAATTGGAAAAAGTTCCGAACATCCAAATCAATGTAAACTTCAATTGAAAATTAGTTTAAACTAAGTTGAATTTCTAGTACAAGAGATATACGATCTTTATGGTATTCTGCCCCAGTACCACGACGCCCATAAAGTCTGCATAGATATTATACAATGACAATATTATACAGACCGGTTAATTGATACATAAAAAAAGAGGGTCAAGGAATGCTTTTTGCCTGGTGGATTAATTAGAACTTACACTTGTAATGTTAGCGACAGAACAGTTAATATTATATGAAATAATCATTACGTTTTGCCATGCATCCAAGCTAAGCAATAATCAAGTAAAGACGGCTATTCCAATGTGTATTTAAATTAGACCAACGAGTTCAGCGACTTTCTCAAGTTGATACGCTCGTGAAATAAAACTAATCCGTAGTTTTATTTTACTTTCGATAATTTTGTCTCTTTAATACTATATTTTTATAGCATAGGAGGACAAACAAGTATACGTAGCCTTTTAGGGACTTCACATATGGAGTCCTTCTTCAGCCCATCCTCCCAATGGGCAATAGGCTGTTCATAAAAAGCATCAAAACGTGACGTAGCTGTCACTACATCGGTGTCATGTGAGCGAGGGGCACCTTCCCGGTCGTGCCGACCCAATCCGGCTGCATTGAACAACTTCTCACAAAATTCTGTCAAGTTTCTTAGATATCATGAGTATATCTTGTAACAAAGCTTCACGTATTATTTCAGACAACGTATAGTAGACAATAATAGATATGCCCCTGGCGTTACTTCATACTCCGGCGTGTTGTGGTCAAGTCACTCACTGCTGTATGGGACATCCCTGTTTATATAGAGTTTTAGTGTGTAGTAGTTTGAATGTCTTGTGGTCTAGTGATGAGCTAGTTTAGCACAATTGTTGAGCCTGGGTCTAAGTAACATTACATTGTGTGGATTATTTAATTTATATTAACAGCCAGAATTCGGAAGGTCGGCGGTATCACACCTCCGTACGTCGGAGAGCGCGTTGAGCCGTCGGTCCTGCGCCTCTCTTATGCTGACCTTTCGGTCGTGTCTTATTGCCGTCCCATCACGTGATAGAGAATTAGGGAATAGGGAGCGTACTTTTGTCCCCACGCACACTTGTGCACTGTGGTGGTCCAGACGTTCGAGTACAGCAGTGAAATGAGCTGTAAGTTTCGATTTGGCTGTAAAACTAGGTGTGAGATTTTCATTGTACATAGTATCATAATTTTATTGTAATTATATTCATAATCCTTGATATTCCTGAGGATATATCGGTCTAGAATATGTAGGTTCACCCGCTGAAGATGATAAATAATATAAATATGATATGTCAAGTCACATCGTGCCAGCGTAAAGTAACACCACCGGTATCGCATTTCGAGGGGTCTGTGAGTAGCTCATTTTGGGGAGGGGAGTCGAAAAGGAGGGTAATAGTAAAAATTGTAATTTTTAACACATTACTCGTTCTTTTAGTAGTGAGAGCACATAAATTTAAAATATTAGGAGATCGATGTTGATACGAGTAAATTAAACAAGTTTCCAATAGAGATAAGTAACATATATTCTTATACTGTTTGGTAAAGCACCAGGAAGTAATAAAGTTTCTCACAAACAAACTGGTAGCTTTAAAATATTATAAAACAAATCTCGAAATTGTATTGGAAACTGGAACTAGTGTTTTAGCAACATGCGGTTATTCTTGCTGGAGAAACTAATACCCTGTGGACTCTTAAAATAAATAAGCAGACTTTTTATGCAACTTTTAAATATGATTAAGATCTCTCGATGTCTTGTTTCCTTGTTGCGTTGTGTATAATTTTTTATCTGTTCCAACTCACTGACGTATTTAAAGACTTTTCTTATTCTTTTTTCAAACGAAAACACGAAAGTCATAAACCACGAAAAACGCGAGAGCTATATAATATTGTGGCGGTTTTCACACATTTAGTTGCAATTCCTTTAAGCAATCCCATTAGCAACTGTCCCGATCACTCCCGCCCAATTAGCGTGCATAACACTACCACATATATATGCTGCTTTGATTTTACCTTGTAAAACTTCAGAATGACAATATTTTTTTTAAATACTATCTTTTCTGATATACTTTTTTGTTTTTCACCGTAAATTATCATTAAAAAATTGACGAATCAACGAATTGTAGGAAACACAAATTCAATTACGGTACGGTACAGATTAAACTAGCGCTTATAACAATATTGACTGAAGAAGATAAGAATCGGTTAATGATTAATGAAGAGAGATTAAATTTTTCTTATTAAAATTATTTTTCTTTTGATTTTTCCTAATTGGCACTTATTAAAGTAGGCACTTCGCTCTCCCCACCATGGTTCAAGATGTTTGATGTCTTTGTAGCCTGGGATTAGCCCAGGTAAAGCCCATCTAATCAAGCAGGCTGCTCTTTGTAACCCTCTTATAAGAGGTGGAGTCAAAAGAGCAACAAGCGGAAGCAATTATGCGCTCGATGTAAGAGGCCAGGATGGGAACCTCACCCCCTTGCACTGTCCCTTGTTTGGTGGGAATATACTGTCGAGCGAGGCCCTTCTATGGAGGAAGCGTCTTTCACTTAGTCTACACTTCGAGGTGCCCTGATGATTTTTTGTTCCAGGGCACCTTACAAAAGACGGCCCTGGTAACAATCGCGGTGGTTTTTGTGGGTATTCAGCACTAAAATGTGCCGTGAGCCCCATACACTATTGGGCCACGCCATCTGTACATAAATTATGCTTCTATAGGGCCACTGAAAATTCAAAAATTGAGCGAAATGTGACAGCATGACTATCGTTATGCGACGGTATCTTCTATGCATGAAACTTCCCCAGGCATGCAATGCAGCTGCATGTATATAATAAACGTCCATAACGTCAATAGTTGTCAAAATGCTACAATTTCTCGTCTGCTACTATAAAAATTATATGCACACTATGCCACGCACGCGCACTCAGCTTATACCCATGTAATACTCGTACATATTGGCTGAACCTAGCGCGAAACCGAGGTGAGGAAAAAGAGACCTTAGCACAGACAAATATTACCGTCTTTCTGGCGCATAATAGTACATTTTTTCAGTATAATATAGCTAAGCGTATTTCTTTGAAGGTATTGTATTGAAGAGAAATGTAAACGATCGTTTAATATATTATGAATTGCCGGCAGTTCTGAGATAATCGGCCAAGAAATCCTTGGATGTGATTCAAGATCCAGATTAGTTCAGTTGTGTTTTCAGTCACGTGAACCAAATTGTATAGAGAACCAAATAGATCAATAAAAAAATTTACCTCTACCAACCAACTGAAGGTGATGTCTACTTCCCTCTTTATCAAAAAACTCGTAAATATTTATCATTTTGAAAAAAGGAGAAAAGGATATTTTCTATACTAATATTATTAAGGGTTCTTAAATTCTATACTAATATATACGAAACTACTGCATCGATTTAAAAAAAATAACATTACAATTATATAATATCTCTGATGAGCATAGGTTATATATAGATTATTATATGTATACACATATTATATAATAAGCTATAACATTTTCTAAAATGTTAGATATTTAGCATGAAAAGTAAAAGTAACCAAAAATGTGAAAGTAAATCCTTCTATCGCAGCTGAAGAATTTATTGTCCACTATCCCGACAGACGTTGTTTTGTCATAAATTGAATTTCTTCTCATGGTGACGTTTGACGTTTACGAGTCCGAACTTTTAAAATTAGTTTTAAAGTTGGAGAGATTTTTTGTTTAATGTTATTTTGTTAGTTGGAGGGATCAACATATTTTAAAAATTTAACTTAGGTAACTCGTAATTATATATATACCGAAAGTCAATTCTTTGAATAATAGAATATAATATTTGACAGCATAAATTAATTTTAGGTGCTTTATATAAATAGGACGAATTTTTGCCTGTCCTAACGGGCGACGGAAAACCTTTTCATAGCATCGAAACGAATATTTTGTTTCAGAAATTCAGTGTATAAAATTTGATTGGTGTGCATAAAAGCTCACAAGTTAAATTTTGAATTACAAAACCATATTTAATGGAATCGTTAACATCAATATCTACATTGAAACGTTATAAATAGCCGGTGGCTTATTAGCGGGGATGGGGTGAAGGGGGAAGGCAATGCATTTGCATATGCGAATGTTAAAGGGCGTCGGGAGTTAACAAACGGCTTCGATTGCTAGTTTGCTCTTCTATGTTATAAAAGACTAGTCGTATTGTAAGGTGTATCAACACGAATATATTTTCGAATGCAATTGAAAACATTACCCACTGGATCCATTACTGTACTTCAAATATTAAAGAGATTCATTTTAGGTTTATTATTCAATGTGTTATAGTTATTATTTTAATCTGTAACTTCCAGGTTCCCGTCTACCGAAAACAGACTGAATTGCCTTTTACTATTTGTTAAGCATTGCGGATTCAGTAACTTACGAAATGTCGCAAGCAAAATTGGGAATTCAGATTATTAATTAATAAAACCTTTTAACTGTTGGCACTGAAGGAAATCAATTAAACGTTTGATTATCAGCATAAAAAGTTTTATTAATATTAAGAGTTAGTGCCATACTGCATTGTGGCGGACGTAGACCGGCTTGACCGTGGATCTACCCCTCGCTCACGTGACACCGCCGTAAAATGTCACCTTCGGTGCCGCGTTTCATGCGGTTTATGAGTAGCCGGTGGCCCGTTTGCCCGTAAGCCCGGTGTCTTTGGGAGGCGGTAGTTGCCTACCAAACTCTGTAAGATTTATCTGTATCTAATAAAAATATAGGGATGTTATTTTTGTGTTCTCGTAAAATGCTTTTGTAAATGGTCATCGGCAGAATGTAGTGTATACCGACAAAATTTAAACGAAGTATGAACTAGAACCCGCTGCTACCTCCAGCTTATGATAGAAAGCTACGAAGCTATCGGCAACACAGCACAAGTGGAGATCTGGATCACCTGACTGCAAAAAACCGCAGTACCAATTTTAGTACGTTGTGGATGACCTAAAATGCAATTAAGAGGTAGTGCCATTACAGTCGAATTGGGATGGTATGAACGGGGGACTCCCTCACATTACGCTTCCGGGATTCATACGATTGTGAGTAGCTGGTTACTCATTGGAGAGGAGGAGAACGGACGAGGGAAGAAAAGCAACGTTTCTGAATAACCATTATGACGATATCTATGGGCCTGGTACTAATCAAAAAGGTCCGGCAGCTTAAGAAAAATCATTGAAATCTATAGAATTAATTATGATGTACCAAGTAGGTACCGTTATTTTAGTAACTATTATTTATAAAATATATTAATATATCAAATTAGTCAAACTTGGGCCTATAATTGAATTAAGTCATATTTGAAACAATTTCCCTTGAAAGTGAGCGGTCGGCTTAACAAGGCCAATCGAAGTTTAACCAAGCTCCAAGGTCCAAGCCATGTCGTAGCGGTGAGACTCTGTGACCTGGGGTGAGTCGACCTTTATCGACACTACGGATGTAAGTATGGAAATATGCGGCTGTCTATCGGAAGCACCTCGAGTGAAGTGAGTTGAACCGAGCTTCTCTTTGTACTCCTCTTATAAGAAGAGGGGACTAAATATCAGGAGGAGGAGGCGCTTTTGCGCACGGAGCAAGGCGTGAGGATGTGACCTCACCCTATTACTCTGTCCCAAAGTTGGCGGGATTGTGGTGCGGGACAACACATCTGTTGAGGTTGTGTTGGTCCCGTAGGGGACTAACTAGCCGTCGAGATGCCCAGGTGTTTTGTAGTTTCGTGGTAAATCAATGGCTTCGCTCGTGGATGTTTTAGAGGGTATTCGGCACTATAATGTGCCGCCAGCGCAATACATGACTGGACCCATCCAGGGCCGGCGATAGCGCGTACATGCGTTTAAGGATACTCGCCAAATTGACAACCACAGGGGAAGGAATGTTTTCGAGTGGCCTCGTGATGAATCGTCGAACTCGTGACATGGACAAGACCGTAGGGAGCCGCTGGATGGAAACAGTTTGTGAAATAAAGTAAATTTCTTCCATTGGCGCAATTCTTTAAAAATAGGTACTGGATTTTTTTCACGTATTACTATATAAATCTAAAGAGAATCAAACTTAACTCTTACCAATTCAGATTTAGAACTTTAAATTAAAAATAGTAAATTAGAAATGTTGTGTATATATAATTTTATAAGTGTTAACAATCGTTGAACTGTTAGACCTAGGGGTGTCCCAAGCCACATTGTGCAAAACAGTAATGTTTATAAACTGTCTGAATGATTGAAATGAAAATGTTTGTTCATTTAGCGCTTAAACCAAAAACTGTCTGGTCAGGCTTTACCTACACAAGTATATCAAGGATATCCCGACATCTTGTGATATGGAAAAAAAATTAGGCTAGACGGACGAAGAAGATGCACTAATCTTGTACGAACTGCCACACAACCTCACTTATACAGAAGAGCAAAGAGCGTAGGTTACTGCCTAGAAGATATATTATTTCCACATGGGTGATATAACAAAATATTGTGGTCATAACTTATGTTGTGTAGTCTAACATTTACAATAATAAAAAGAACTGAGTGAGGCATTATTATCATTGATTTAAAAATATACAAGATATACGATTGCATATCCAACCTAATTCGACATTAGGTTGACATTGATTTTTTACAATTCAGACAATTGTTTAAAGATATGCAATATTTCGACATATTGGCTTGAAATGATGTTTAAGTTGTTTTCACAAAGTGCATAATTTGTGAGCTGCACATCTTTTATATGGACGGTTTCAAGACGCTCACTGTATATCTTGGTAATTTTCTAAATCTATGACTGTCGTTTATTCAAGACAAGCGCACCGTGTGTGTTTTAGAAACAAAGTTATGATATTGCGTTTGTCGATAGACCTGACTATCATTTGTTATACATAGAAGTAGGAACCATTGAATAAAGTGTATTAAGTGTTATTATAATATTTTTTTAATAATATACTATGAAACAACAAGAATAATCGTTTAATGATACATAGGAAATGCAGATGGGTAGACCTATCCACCTCGTTGTCTCAAGGGCCAGCAGATAATATTAGATACTAAGGCAATGTTGTAGGGGATGCAACTGAATTAAACCTGCAGTGCCGGCTCCAACGCGGCTGCCATACAACATACCTTACCTACCCACCTCTCGTCTAAATAGAAAGACAAAATATTAGAGATCGATATTGGATGTAAGCACTTCATACAAACAATATCTTTAAATTGTTTTTTTTTTCCAATATCACTTCTGAGAAATATTTCAATTATTTCCTTTAACATCAAGTCCAAAGCAATAAAGAGGTAGTGCCATGCTTATTACATGACATTACAGCCCCCTATGCGACGGAATTGGGCCGGCACGACCGGCGAGGTACCTCTCGCTCACATAATACCACCGTTAAGTGACATTTATAGTTTCGTTCGGTTTGTGAGTACCATTGGAAGGGCAACGCAGCGGCATAGTAATTGTGTGCATGTACATGGGCGTTGGTAGTCGTATAAATCATTCGATTTCTCGTTTAACCCCTATTCTATAAAAAATATTGTACATCTACAATTTTATTGCATTGTTCAGAATTACGTGAAGTGTTTTTTTCACAAAGAAGACAAACTTTGTAGTTTGGAAAGTGCCCAGAACGATTATAATTAAAACAGATAAAATATAATTGAAAATGAAAAAATCATTAGTGAATTTCAAATTGACGAAAGAATAATTTAGATTTAGCGATAGGGAAATTGTTGACTATTAAAGGCAACCATTCATTTTCGGGATCAAAAGTATTTTTATGACAATATTTAAATAGCTTTTGACATGAAGAAACATGTCTGTCATGTCATGTTAAAATTATTAAAGCAAATAAGTATATTTCCGTAAATAACACGATTATTCTTCGAATACGTGTACCTCGTGTATTATCGCGCACCGAGCCGCGTGCGTTTATACAAAGTGGCGCGATTGTTTTATAACTAAGTTTCATCGTTTCTGACCACGGGGACGATGACGTCTGCTACTTAAGTTAGTCTCTTCAGATACCCAAACCGTTTCGTTCCCGACAATCCCAAGCATTGCTTATAAATTCAGCTGATGACACTACAATAAAAGATAGCCTACACATTTGGAAGAATATTTAACCCGTCCCAAATAAGGTTATTAAACAGAATGTCAAATAACAGAGTTTGTGTGTTTGTTTCAATTAAGGAAATCGCCGGAGAACTAACTGAAGTTCACCATTTCATTATTTTGAACAGTAAAAAATCGAATAAGATACCACATTAATAAAAACAAACGCATAGTTTTGTCTATATGTGTCCAATTATACCACTTAATATTATTGAAAATAGATTAAGTATGAAGTCGGTTTCCCCCGTAAGTTTAATGGGGCTATCAGTGAAACTGGTTTTAGTCATATTTTTAGTTTCCGCCGACAGGTCTGTGCATCTCCGAAACACTTAAAGAACTTACCTGAATGTCTACATGATGAATATGACGGCAGTACATATTATATTTATACTTTACCGATATCAAGACTTGCGTCTCATATAAAAAAAGGTCATGTAGCCAACAAATGTCCAAATAGCTTAAATTCGACAATTAAAGCTAAACTACTGATAATTAAGAAGCAATCAAAATGGTACCTTGGTCTTGCCTTGTTCCTTTTAAAAGACTGCCATCACCAACGATTGAGTCGTCCAGGAGTATTCATATCCCTATAGAATTTTCGGATACGTAAGAACTTTCTGAAAGTGGAACTGAATGTGTTCAAATTTTGATAGAGGGCTCTGTTAATAGAGTTAGTTCCCGCTAAAAACTTACTAAAACCGAAAACGAGTCGCGCACTCGGACTTCAATCAACAGAATTAGACAACATTAAAATACTTTGGAGGAAAGTGATTATCCAATGACTTTAAATGAGTTTACTAATTACTTAGATTAGTTATAGGGAAGATATGGCTTACTTGGTAAGAATGCTTAAAGATAAATACTAAGAAACGTGTATCGAATAATAAGGAAACTAATATAGCCTTCTTAAAATGATGGAACCAAAAGATTTTTTTTTCAGTGGAATTGTCGCAGTATTATTCCTAAAAATCAAAAATGGAGTCATTGTTGTAAAAAAATAAAATAAAAATAAATATATATTTGTATTTGTTAAGAAAGCTAGTTATCAAAGGGTAAATCTTTTAATGCACCTGGTTTCTGCTGTTTTAGAAAATATAGAGGCGCTGGTTTGGGGTGTTTAATTATACTGGTCCATGATTCTGTTCCAGCTAGACGAAATGATATAAGATTAACACTCAATAAACTATATATTTTATGAGTTGAAATACTCAATCAATCGGCACTTAATTAGGTGTGTACGTACAGGTGACGTGATTACGATGAGCTGTTTTCTCCCTGTGGAAGTAAAACTCTTATAATAAGAGACTTCAATGTTTAGCACACGCGTTGGTCGTATATAACTGATGAAAGATGTCGTTCAGTCACAGAAAGCTTTCAGATTGGGTTATTTCGAACGATCGTTGCCCTACTCGTATTAGCAAAGTGAATGATAGGATGTTTTTTCTTCACCTGATATTTCCTTTGCTATTTCGGGTTTGTTGCTTGATTGCACCTGGTCTGTGACATATGATAATTTAGGTAGTGATCATTTAATAACTTGCATAAATTCTATGAAACAAAATTCTAAAAAAGCAAATTGAGTCGAATACAACATAGATATTGACTCCAAATGATATTATTGTAGTATCAATTCCAATGTTCAAGAAAACTACGACAGATATCGTGATACAATCAATGGTTCAGCGGAGAAATTTATCCCTCCCACACGAATCAACAATAGTATAGTATCGAATTTTAAACTAAAGCCTCGGTGAAACCAAGATTTATCAAAGGCTGAAGCAGAAACAAGGCTTGCCCTAAGAACACTGCCCAAAAATCGTACAGTCAAGAATTATGGTAATTACTGCTCGCAAATTAATTCGTGAGGCAAAATTTCAATCATGGCAAAAGTTATGTGATAATATAAGTATAAATACTTCTTACAGTGAGATGTGGCGCAAGCTTCGTTGGATAAAAGGTTACTCGAACTGATCATCATGAGGTTTATTTTTAGCTTAATCAACGCTCAAACTTTTATAAAATCAACAATAATCCTTTAACCATGGCTTAATTAATTTTATTAAGCTGATACATCCTTAGGACTTGTGCTATAGTTTATTCCTTGATTTATCATTTGACAGCTAGCGCAAGGATACTTTTGTGGAGTATTTGTAATTTAATCTACACCACGTCAATTTTCCGTATCAGTGGCTGCAAACTGAGGTCATTGTTATACTAAACGTTCTGTAGTTGGTTCTGAAGATAAGCATCGATTGTTTTTCATAATTTACAATAAAACAATTACAAAACGATTGGAATATTTCTTTGAAAGATTAAAAAAAAAAATCCAGACAATATGATAGGTTTTCGTCGAGGAAGATCATGCGTAGATAGTTTATTTCGTTTGTTTATTGATGTAGAAGTAAGTTTTATTAAAGAAGATCTTGTGTGCTTTACATGTTATGGGCGCAAATAACGGTGTTTCTGTTGAGGTACTTACTCAGCGTCTTGTTTCACACACGTATGTGTATAAGTATTTGTAAATATATCGGAGAATTCCTTCAACATAGAACAAATATTTTTCAGTTGGTGAATGGTAAACAAATTCGTAGAACCTGTCATGATAGTTTGGATCAGTGGGACCTTATGTTCCCACTACATTTCAAGCCTTGCCGTGGCGGTGGGGCTCAGTAGCCAGGGTGAACCCAGGCGGCAGAGCCATTTGAACCAAGGAGGAGCCGCCCGAGGAGAAGAGGGGACAAAAGAGAAATTGGAGGCGGAGCTTTTGCGCACGAGGCAAGGGCCGATATGCACCTCACCCCATCGACTGTCCCAAACTCGGAGGGGTTGTATTGTTGAGCGGAATAGCCCCATCTGTGGAGGTGGCACGTTCTCCCAGGGTGCTGACTAGCCGTCGAGGAGTCCTGATGACATACAGTTCATTATTGATATTCATATGATAAGTAATTAATACATAATTGCTGACTGAGCGCGGTTTACGCGCATCATGTACTGGCTCTTCCTCTCAATATCCCTAATTGCATAAATTATTGATTTGCTGGCTCTAGCTCATATTAACGTATTGTTTATTTTACTTAAGCTTTTGCTTATAGACAGTCGCACATTTTTACATTTACATTCGTAGTATCGATAAAGATCGACTCACCCCAGACTACTGTCACCGCCACGACAAGTATTTGACCCTCCTTTGTTTCCTTGTTGTACGAATGGAGGTGTGCGGCTGCCTCCGGTTAGTATCAGTAGTCGTAAGTATAGTCGTAGAATGTAATATACCCGAGTTAAACCCAATTTATGTTACTTTCATATTCAATTGTAAGAATCGAACGAACATTTATTATTACCCATTTGAAACTATCGAAGCGTAACGCTAGCGGACCACGCTGACCCGCCCACAATTGTCGCATCGATTTACAACTTTGACCAACAATGGTGAATCTCCTCGTTATATATTATGGGCTATATTCTGTAAAGTCTGTTATGTATTCTAAAAGAGGCAGTGTCATGAAGCTTTTGTTCAAACGATACTCGTACACCGTAAAGTCAACGTTATGCTCTCGCATTTCGTACGGTTTGTGCGAAGCCGGTTTACTGGAGGAGATAAGGTGGCTAACACATCCGCATGACAATTCTGCAGATGTCTATGGTTATATAATAGTATGTAGTCGCGGGAGCTAGTGCGAAATGATTTTTGGAAATTCCTATACGATGAGAGTTTGAAGTAATGCCGGCAGTCATTATGGAACCGGTGATTACGAATGAGAGGAATGAAAATAATCCCAGTTGCGTTGTAGGTCGTCAAAAGGCTACGATGTCTTGTTTGCCCCTTATATTTAACAGAATACGCAGGCGCCGCCGTCTACTAAACAGATAATTTGGCGGCCTTATGAATAAAAATGTTGTACAACTGGCCTATTTAAATATTTTATGAAATCTAATCTTTAATCTTCTTTACACATACTTATTTCATAATAATGTATAAAAGTTATAGTTCTATGTTTAAATCAGATCAAAGTTTGAAATTTTAAAATGATATAAATTTTTGTTGCCAGTAAAAATATTCATTTAATTACTCACTCTTTGAGTTTTTTTTCTATGTAGTTAAAATAAACTTAATGTATTAAATTACACATTCTTTAAGTTTTTTCTATTTAGTTAGCAGTTAAAAATAAACTATAAGCAATGTACACTTAAATGTAGGATTCAATTTAGGGAAGGCTTTCAAAAACGAATGCCAACATTAATCGAAATCCGAAAGTTGTCCCCTTACAACACAATTTAATGAACTCAGCATACTCCTATAAATATTCATCCTTCCTGGACACGAGTTAAAATTATATTAGAGCTTTACTACGGACTGACAATGGATCATGACTGTAGGCCCTATAGAGAGAGCTTTGCTAAAAAACATGCCATGTGCCACATAATTACTATGCCGATGCGTTGCCTCCCCCCCCCCCTCAACGGCTACTCGCAAACTGCACGTAATGCGACACTGAAGACGTCACTTTACGACGGCATTTCTAAACGTATATCATATTAAGAAGATTTTTAACGAAATGCTTATAAGCACGACGGTAATAACGGTTAAAAGAAGTCATTGTTTTACTTGCGACAATTCTGAGTACTACGTTGGAGATACATTTGAATCAATGTAAAACGCTATTATTTAAATTACTAAATTTAATCGCTATTTTTAATAACCGGAATTTCGGGATTAAAATATTTATTTTATTCTAATTCTTTGAATCATCATCAATCATGATATTGATGTCTTAAGTCCACCTGTGATCATGGTTGCTGTGAAGCTTTTGGGACGTCGGGCTATATAAATAATTTCATAAGCCGCGATGAAATTCGTAAAAGTAGTTTTATTGTAATCATCCACGATTTGATTCACTTCAACGGTTGTTGACGTGACAGTCAACTAATTGTTTGTGGAGAAACTTTCCGCAAACAAATGAGTTAATTTTTTTTAAGATTGTAATAAATTATTTCGAAAAATAATTTGGAATATGAAATATATTTTATAGAGAAAAAAAATCTAAATAATAAGTATTTCGAAAATATTCTAAAAATAATTTATATTAAATGCCGTAAGTAACAACCGATCATCATTGTTCATGTGTATGTAATTTTTATATACGTAAAGGGTTATGCACGTAGACTCATGTGCATCCTATTTTACATAACGTCGAGCTGACGTGGCCATGGATTAAGGGAAACAGCAAACTCATTTATGTCGGTACGGCTTACCATCCCCCGTGCCTGCCAGTAAGATTTTTTCTTGGCGCACTAACTGACACCATGGGTGAGTTTGGGTTAATTACATACCGGAACTCAGCACCGAATTTGGGACAGTGCAATGGGGTAAGGTTCTCATCTTTGCCCCTTGCCCCGTGCGCAAAAGCGCCACCTCCTGTTGCTCTTTAGTCCCCTATTCTTACAAGAGGGGTACCGAGAGCAATTCCTCCTCCTGATCTTTAGCCCCCTCTTCTTATAAGAGGGGTGCAATGATCTCCCTCGGTTCAAGTAGCTTCGTTTGGGTACATCCCAGGTTAGTAAGCCCCACCGCCATGACAAGGCTTGAACCATGGTGGGGAATAGTTTGCACCTACATTTATGTCATATAATCTGTGTATACTTCCGTTTCAGGTAAGCACAGAGATTAAGCGTATTTCTAGTATATGTAAAATAATTCAACAAGGGTAATGAAGAACATGGAGGCGTACTCATCCATGTTACCTAACCTAAGCCTAATCAACAATCCGCGTTGGACGAATTGCTATGCACCTTTGTCGCCACCATTGCCTAACTTAAAAATCGGACAGGCTAACTTAAAATTATAAACTATAATAAGATGCTGTTATATTATTGTCAGCATAATTATGCCGATACGTTGCCCTCCTTTTCACACCCCCCAACGGGCTACCAGCTACTAAGAATTACACGAAACGCGATACCTTAGGTGTCTATACGGTAGTATCAAGTTTGCGAGAGGTACCTCCCCGCCCGTGCCGGCCTAATTCCGTCACATAGCAGGATGCATGTCACTACCTTTTATAAAAAATAACAAAAAAGTTCCTATATTATAACGCAATTTTTAAGTCTCACTTCCATGGTAATATCCTATTCGAGTATCAAGAACTGTTCTAATAATATGAATTTGTCATGCAGGTGCCTGATCACTTACAGAACATAATAATAAAACAGTTGCGAACTGCCATCGCTCCGGGATGGGAACTGATGGGGGATCCCAATATCCCGCAATACCATTGGCCGCCTGTGCTGAGGTGCCCCGGATCTATCAGCTACAGGACGCCTCAGCGACTGTCCCTCATAAGGGACCGGATAATGCCGTACTATGTTATGTTATGTGTGAAGCACATAAAATATAACACACAAGGTAATCCCTTTCAATAATATTTACTTGCAATACTTGATAAAAATATAGATCGAATACATGATCATGCTAAAATTGGTAAATTCTAAAAGACCGATTATAATTTAATCTCAATTTTCATCTTACTGTATGATACTACATAAATTCCAATATTTAATACTGAAGAAGAGGCTTGACTACCTCATTGATCGTGGCCCGCGATTTTTGTCACTTTACGGCATTATTATGAGAGCGAGAGGTACTTCCCCGGTCGTGCCGGCCCAATTCCGTTGCATGGGGGGATGTAGTGTAGTGCGTGCATGACACTACATCCTCCGATGCAGAATGTCACTCACTACCTCTTCCTAATATTCATTGCATCGTTATCGAGTCGGTTCGGTGCAGAGATACTATCTCGTAAAAGTTATATAATCAAAAAACTTATTTAGTACTCGATCTCCGAATATGTAATAAGGTAGGAGAATCTTTGCACAAATTTTCTTTGAAATTCTTACCATACGGATACTCAAACCGGAATTCGCCCGAACAACTAACGAGCCCAAGAGTCTTGGATTTTGCCATTGCCAGTTTTTATCGTTAACACTTACTCCGAATAAAACTAAGTACATCTTGCTCGGTACCAGAAATCAAATATGGAGAATGTCCCAAAGTTATATTGTTGGACATTTTCGAAAAAAAAATCGATTTTTGGTGGCCCAGTTAAATTTGTCAAAAAAAAAATTTTGTTTGGCACGAAATTTTGGTATAATAATGGGTGAAAATTTAAGATTTCAAAAGCATATTGTACGTACCATCAGTGATTACTTTTATAGGCTAAAAGTTTTGTGCAAAATTAAAAACTCTTAATCTACTATCCTCAATATAAAATTCTGACTAATTTAAGCTATGCAGATGGGGTGACCGGACCTTGCCTGCATTCTAAATAGAATAATGTTATACAAAGATTACAGAACGCCTGCGGCCGCAACAGCTCCGACGTCCCACCACGCGAACATGTTTCACATTCTCAATAACGCCGAGATACTTCGTGTATATCAAAGCAATCAACTTCACTTCGCCATCCTGCTGTTCCGCCTCATTGGGTACCCGCACACCTCCATACCTGTTCGGCAATCTTCAGTGGGCCTGCGAAAAATAGTCCGCTCTTACCACGCGTGGTTCGGCATACCTTCCTTCATTTCAGGGTAGTTTCCGCTACATGGTCTCAATTACACACCACCTATAGCCTTTGGTGAGGTTCCCTGAAACAACAATTCATCAGGGCGCCTCGACGGCTAGTCAGCTTCCTAAGGGACCGTGTCACCTCAAGAGACGCGGTGGTCCCGCTCCACAGAATAACCCCTCCGAATTTGGGACAGTCAATGGGGCGAGGTTCCCATCCTCGCCCCTTGCCCCATGCGCAAAAGCGCCGCCACCTTTTTCTTTTTTGTGCCCTCTTCTTATAAGAGTGACACAAAAAGCGGCTCCTCCTGGTTCAATTGGCTTTGCCTGGGTTCACTCCTGGCTACTGAGCCCCACCGCCATGACAAGGCTTCAACCGGGGCGGGGACATAAGGTTCCCCTGAGCCGAACTATCGTGATAGGTTCTACGAATTTGTTTATCATTTATCAACTCAAAAATAAGTGTCCGATGTTTAAGGAATTCTCCGATATATTTACAATTACGTATATCCACACCGTATCCAACAATATGCTCAGTAAGTACGTCAGCAGACACACCGTTACATACATCCATAACATGTAAAGCACATAAGGTCTTTATTAATAAAACTTACTTCTACATCAATAGATAAACGAGATAAACTATCTGTACATGATCGTCCTCAACGAAAACCTATCATATAGTCGGGAATGTTTTTACCCTTTCAAAGAAATATTCTAATCGTTTTGTAATTGTTTTATTATAAATTATGCAAAAACATTCGGTGTTTATCTTTAGAACCAACTTCAGAACGTTTAGGTATAACAATGACCTCAGTTCGCCGCCACTGATACGGAATAATTAACGTGGTGTGGATTAAATTAAATACTCAATAACATTTTCCTTGCGCTGGCAAATGATAAATCATGGAATAAACTATACCATCAAGTCCTGCAGATGCATCAGCTTAATAAGAGAGAAGTTAGTTCAGCCATGGTTAAAGGCTTATTGTCGGTTTTATAGAAGTTTGAGCGTTCATTAAAGAGAAGAAACACAACACTGTCAGGGTTTAAATTTGTTAAAAATAAACCTGCTTCCTCATGATGATCTGTTCGAGTAACGTTTTATCCAACGAAGCTTGCGCCGCATCTCACTGCAAGTAGTACCTATACTTATATTACCACATAACTACTGCCATGATTGAAAATTTGCCTCAAGATTTAATTTACGAGCAGTAATTACCTTTTTTTTTTAAACCCAAATAATTCTTGACTGTACGAATTTTGCGCAGTGTTTTTAGGGCAAGCCTTCTTTTTGCTACAACCTTTGATAAATCTTGGTTTCACCGAGGCTTCGGTTAAACTTCGATGCTAAACTTTTGCTGATTCATGTGAGAGGGATAAATTTGTCCGCTGAACCATTGATTATATCACGAAATCTGTCATAGTTTTCTTAAACATTAGAATTGATAATAAAATTATATCATTTGGAGTGTCTTTGTCATCTTTGTTATATTCGACCCCATTTGCTTTTATAACATTTTGTTAATATTTATGCAATTAAGTAAGGCTGATTTTAGTCTCATGCTCACCGTCAGTGCTCATAGCTCAGCGCTGAGGCTCAGCGTCGCTCGTATTAGTATCGTACTGACCGCCTTACCGTACAGACGACGACAAAATATGGTGTGTATTAATTCTTGCTGCTTTGTACTATGTATCCCAAAAAAATAAAAACTGGCGAAGACTCCATGTTCTTCCATTGATTGAGCAGAGAGCCGTTTTGCAGGAGAGTTTGTCTTGTTATATGGCACTTTGAGGGCTGACGAAAGTAAATTCTTTAATTACTTTCGATGTCAACAAGAACTTGTGACTTCTGGCAAAGATACAGGATGAACTGGTCCATTGTAGCTTACGAATCGTGTCTATACCACCGATTGAACGACTAATGGTGACTTTAAGGTAAGAAAAACATATTTACTAGTTTTATAATTATATGTAATCATGTCAAATTATAGGTAAGAAAACAACATAGGTATTTATTATTGTTATGTTTCATATTATAGGTAAGACAAACAAAATAATATAAATGACATATTATTAGTAATTAAACGTAATATAATTATTCATCAGTACGTCGAGCTGTTTCATAACCAGAGTAAACTGGATTCGCATCATTCGTTTCGTACCCTTGGTAACCTGGAGTCTGATAATTGTATGACGATGCATACGTGTCGAGTGTAGGCCTTGCGTCATTGGAGTAAGAGCTATTTGAGCTATTTGATCTGTTGTAATTTCGAATATCCATGGCTTCGCGCAGCACTCTCCATCTAAACTTTAGCTTTTGTCCTGCATCAAAAGATTTTAAAATTGAACCTAAAGAAGCGAAAAAAGCCAGGTCGTTAGCAGCAAGATCTGGTGTTTGGTTACTTAATAAAGTTAATAATTCTTTTTCAAATAGAGAACTTTCTGGACTTATTTTCGGGGGGTTTCTTTCTCTTTTTCAGCCAAGGTTTTTGTGATGATGCTGAATCAACGCCACGGTCATTCCGCTCACCCCCTTGAGTATTTTCTGAAGATACCATACTATCCAATATATTATCTATATTTACTGAGGGTGAGGGAAGGGATGGGGAGGGTATGATTTCATTCAGTGATCAACAGTTGAGAATGCTGTTGGAGCTAGGAAGCTTAATTCCTCATAATATATGTACTTTTTGTATTTTTTTTGCAGCACTTCCTGGAGGCGTTGTATTTATTGCGTTCTTTGTTCTAAAATATGCATCCCTGGCTGTTTTCCATCTCTGTTGGACTAGTTTCGCTGAAATAATAAAAACTTTTTATTTTCAGATTTCTTGCTATGGGTTGAACATATACAGATTTGCAGTATTCATTTAGGATGGGAATCGCAACAATCAGTAAGATCGTGGATAAGTGTGTAAAGTAATATGGGAAACGCTACACAATGAGTGGCAATATATTGCTAACTGTTTTCTACAAAAGACCAACTTTCCAAATTGCATCGGAGCTATTGATGGCAAGCACATACGAATCGTCAATCCAACCGGTGGCGGATTAATATTCTACAACTATAAAAATTTTTACTCCATATTTCTGCTAGCTATGTGCGATGCAGATTATTGTTTTACATATGTAAACATTGGAACATATGGGAAGAATTCGGACTCGACTATTTTACAAAACAGTACTCTATACAGGAGCCTTGAAAACACTTTAAACATTCCCGACCGAAGCCACTGCCAGGAACAAATACTCCAGTTGAACATGTAATTGTGGGTGAAGGTGGATTTGGGATATCAAATAAATCTCTGAAGCCATATACGCGATCCTATATGACCCACAAGAAAAAAATATTTAATTATAGACTGAGCCGGAGTAGACGATACATAGAATCGACATTTGCTATAATGTCGAACAAGTTCATAGTGTTCCATAACGCCTATTAATGTGAGTTTTGATGTTACAAAAAATATAGTTAAAACATGATGCGTATTGCATAACTTTATAAGAATTCGCGATGGTTACTGTATTGAAGACACACAATTGCCGGTATGGTAGACTTGCCAACTGTACCTACAAACACGCTCTGCGAGAACATTTTGCTGAGTACTTTGTGAGCCCTATTGGAAGCGTGCCCTGGCAAGATTCGTGTATATTTTAACTTGAAATGGGTATATTTGAAATTAAAAGTAAGAAAGTAAACATACCAAGCTGTTGTTTTTCTTCTCCTGAAATATTTTCGAACAATGTGTCCACAATATCCTCCCAGGCTTTGTTTCTTGCATCTTTATTTTTGTACAGTGGATCAGATCAGATCCCACAATTTCTTCCTCAGGCGTACCTTCCACTTCGCGATTCGCCATGACTGTACGCGCTGACGACGTTCGCTCCGCTTGACACTAAAATGCTCACTGAACGCAGCGGCGCTCGTGCGATCGTCAGCGCAGACAGCTACGCGGGGCCGACGCGCGACACGTACGGACGCTTGGCTATCAGCGCTGACCACCGTGCGAGCTGATAGCTACGCGTCACCAAAAAACGCTAAAATTTCATATATCTCAGCCATCAGCGCTGACGGTGCGCGTGCCGTCGGCGTGAGACTAAAATCGTCCTAAATTATCGCTACCTAAATTTTCATTAGTTACAGGCCAGGTGCAATCGAGCAACAAACCCGAAAGAGCAAACGAAATATCAGGCGAAGAAAAAACATCCTATTTTTGGTGACGAAGGGGAATGCATTTACGCATGATACCTGGGAGCCCGGGTAGACTACCAGACCTATGTTGGACTCGGCCATTGGGTAGCAATACCAACCAAACCACTACGGGAGCCTTCAGCCGCTATTAGTGGAGCGTCCCGGATCTGCAGGCAACAGGATCACTCCAGCAAAGGGCTGGAGTGATCCTCGGGGACTGTCCGGCTACTACTCTATGACCATTCCCCACGAGGAAAAAAGATACTATCATGAACTTTGCCGATACGAGTAGGGCGTCCATTTTATAAATAACCATAGTCTAAAAAATTTTCCGATTTAACGAAATCTGTCATCATGTATATACGACCAAGACGTTCAAAATATTAATATGTCCCAGCTGCAACTAGCAAGCGCCCGGTATTTGAAAACTTTTCGTATGCGGTTACCTAAGTAACAATTAGGTAAAATTTTAGGTACCTAATCTAGAACATGTTTGGAATCAGAATGGAGTACTGAGCATTTTCCGTGAATATGTACAAATTCTTAAAATACCACCGGCATAATATAAATATGTTAAAAAATGTAATCTAAGATATTATATATAGCCTTTACGATATTAGCAAGAAATTATTATATTCCCATGCTCCACAATACAGATAAAACAAAATATTCAATAAAGATAAAAGCAAATGGAAGTAAGAGAAACAAATTACGTACATGTTACATTATCCAGTGCGTTTATATACCCCTCTTATTTCTTTAGACTAAGAGACCATTTAAGAATATAGATGTCTCTTAAAATATAACGCACTGTCAAAATTTTGAGATTCTTTTTAAGTTTCTCCTATAAATAAAATTATCTACATAAGTTTGGCTAAGCGGTGTGAAATGACAGACAAAAGCTTACGAGATTATTTCTTGTATGGTATATCAGTCGGTCTTAACCTAACAAATTCCATATGCACTCATGTTTTCGTTCTCAAGTTAGCAAGAGGTGCCTCTGACCATGCCGGCCAAATGGACCACATTAGTTTCTAAGCAACAGTTTAACACCAAAATTATATATTTACTGAATATAACAAATATACCAAAGATTCCTGACTGATGTAGTAAAAGTATACCAAAAAAGCTGCACTGTAACTTTTATTTTTACGTATAGAAACTCCCGGGTGTCGTGTCCGCAGATTGCTCGGTCTTGTAAGTCTGCGCGCATAATTCCCTAGCGAAGGATGATCCCTGGAAACCTTAGCTCTGATATAACATACTTAGCTATATAAAATGAAGATAGCAGGTACATTAATCAGACGCAACACAATAAAAAATATGATCGATTTAATTACAGTGCGTTTTTGTCCCATGGCATGAGAGTATGTACTGCTATGCTGATTTTTTGCAGTAAATTCTGTAAGCTATTACAACAAATGCTTTGGGAACCGCTGTATTAATAATAAAAATGTAATAATTCGTAAATATTTAAAGTTAAAAATAAATTAAATAAACCCTTACGGTTTTACGGTAAGCGCTTCGGGTTCGCATTTGAATTGCAAAACAGATCGCTTAAGGGATACAATTTTGGGACGGTCTTCTGGAATTTCATCTCTGAATAAGTGGATCTAAATATAGACTATTAATTGAAATACTAGTGGCCCTCATCTACGGCTGAATAATAGTACTACTTTTAATAAGGAAATTATAAGAAATAACACAAACAATTAATATTATTTTCTTCATCTCATTGGCTGAATTTTATTAAGACGTAGTACAAGCCATACTGCATAGCCACATTGGACCGGCACGACCACCTCGTTCACATGACACCGTCGCAAAGTGATAGCTGTGCGCGGTTTCGTAGGAGGGTACACTCCCTATTCCCTAGGGGGATAGAACAGCACTAACGTGGAGGTAGCGTTGGACGCAGTAATGAAAATTCACTGCCTATTCCCCAGGCAATAGAATAGGACTAACGTAGAGATGCACACGACGTAGAAATACAAGTGCACTCCCTAATTCCTAGGGGGATAGAACAGCACAACCCTCTGCGGTCGTGCTGTTCTATCCCCACGACACATGATGGACAAGGCACAACTCGCTCTCACATACACAGGAGTGACTTCGTTGTGTTGCTCACTACAGGGAAATCCAACTACATTTCTGATTGTACAGATATTTGTTGTAGAATAGTTGAAGATGGGCCGCCATCTTTAGGATCATATTCTCAATTTGGTCAACTTTCTGACATGACTTCCTACTACCTACTTACTACAAAACAACAATTCTATAGGTTTTTATTAATCAAAATTGTTTTGAACTTTTAGTTCATTAACAAATTAAGTTCGAATGACTACATTGCTAACGTTAATTATAGCAATTGTGACTCAGGCCAAGCACTTTTATCAGAGATGTCGGCGGCGTGCGAGTCTCGAGCCAAAGTGTCCTCACTAGCCACCACACGACGCTCCTTCAATCCGTCCCCACCTCACGCCTAACTCACGGAGATGATGTGATGCTGCACATGCGGTCGGTCGTAAACAACTTTGTTTGTTTTCGCCGAAAAGTCACGATGACTCAACACTACACCTGCGCTTACTTGTAAACAACTATTTGTTTACACCGACACGGCGATTCTGCAACTTTCTCCAGCTACAGCCAAAGTAAGGAGGCCCCTGTCCTCAACTTACATCATTGCTAGTAAATTATGAAGACCCCTATCCTCAACTTACATCATTGCTCGTAAAGTAAGGCAGCCCCTGTCCTCAACTTACGTTATTCAGCAACAGCCTGCAAATTATTATATCAAACATACAATTACAGTTAATACTTTGTAATAACTTCCTGGTCGCACATAATACTTGATCGAGTCTCTTTTCTATCTGATGTTACTAGTACTTCCTCTTGTGCCGATACGGAACCTTGATGAGTTGCATCATTCGGTTTGGTAGCAATACGTAGTTGGTCATGAGCTACCTTTTTGGGACGCCCATGACACGATATCTCCCTTTTGAAATTTTTCATTTTGGCTTTACCCTGATCAAATCTAGACTTGTCTTCTGTACTTCCTAAATCTGTTTTCTTTTGAATGTAACTATCGAGTTGATCTCAACTTACTGTTCCTTCCTCTTGGTCAATTAAGGTAATCAGATAATTCTGGCGTTACTGGACATTGGTCTTCCAGTAAATGCCTCTATTGGACTTACATTTATTGTTTTGCTCTTGGTACAGTTTATGGCTAGTTGAAGAGCTTCCAAACCATTCTTCCAGTTTTCAGTTTCATAATTGCGAATGATAGTTAATCCATTTTTTACAACGGTCATCATTCCTTCCACTTGTCCGTTAGAACGACTAACTCCTGGAGCTATGTAGTGTTGATAGATGTTATGACTTATACAAAACTGTTCAAATTCTACTCTTTTGTTGTTATTCTGGTAAGATGGCCAGTCATATCCATATGAATGGTATCGAACGGAACTCTTTTTTTGTATGGGGATCATTTCTACTTGTTTGGCTCCGGAAGGGCCTTTGCTAGTTTTACATATGACAGTCGTCTATATAAACGGCTCCATTGTATGATTTTGGAACCACTTTTTTCCACCTTTTACAACCAGGCACATCGTACTCGTGACGGTGCTCCAAAACAAGATCATTCATGCGGCTCATTCAGGAAGTTGGAGTGCAATTAAGGAATAATTGCACTCCAAATTATCACCGTTTCCAGATATTCCAAGATCTGGTAATGGATTCAGCTGGATTTGCCATATCAAATTTGAAACTCCGTAATTTCGGTATATCTTTTGAATACCTTTCTTCCGGTTCTAAAGTTTTAATTAAGGCATCACGTATATCGGACCAAACTGGCGACTTTACTAGCCCCGTGTCTCTTGCTCAAACTTATCTCGTATACAAATACGAGTGATGTACCAACATCATCGTCAGGGTCAAATGATGCAATAAAGATATCAATGAGCCTCGGTCGCTTTGTAGGAACCACTGCCTGATTTAACAATCTTTCTAAAAAGTCAGGATGAGTTTGCATGCTTGCTTGTTGTTGTCTAGTCACACTTCCCATAATACCAACCAATGCAGACAATGCGTGGTTTGTATCAAAGTCAGTTCTTGCGTTTTCTACGTGAGTGGATGGAGCGTAACAGGTTCCAAGGCCCATCCCCTGATTTCGGATTGTACAGACATTTGTTGTAGAATAGGTGAATATGGACCACCATCATCTTTAGGATCATATTCTCCCTTTTGGCAACTTTCAGACATGGTTTCCACGAAAACTACAAAACAACAATTCTATAGGCTTTTATTAATCACAATTGTTTTGAACTTTTAGCTCAATTATAAGTTAATATATCGAATGACAATATTAATAACGTTAATTATAGCAATTGAGACTCAGGCCAAGCACTATTATCAGAGATGTAGACGGCGTGCGAGTCTCGATCCAAAGTGTCCTCACTAGCCACCACACGACGCTCCTTCGATCCGTCCCCACCTCTCGTCTGACCCACGGAGTGGTAGTAGCGGAGATGATGTACTGCTGCACATATGCTCGGTCGTAAACAACTTTGTTTGTTTCCGCCGAATAGTCACGGTGACTCAAGGCAGCACCTGCGCTTATTTGTAAACAACTATTTGTTTGCGCCGACATACATGTTTTCTTTTATACCATTTTTGGTAAAATGTAGTGCCATGCTACCGGCCGATTCAGCAGCCGGCAATTAATCGTTCGATCCTTATACTATAAAATCGTTTGAAACAAACAAACAGAATGAAGAAGGAACTAAACATTTCAAGGGACAAAATAAACTGATTTATAATAGGAGCCCAGTAAGGTCAGAGCTCAGTTAAAAATCTTATAACTACATAATAGCTACACAGTTCCCGTGGTATAGGTTAGTAGAAAGTAAAATACTTGCAAGGTGTTGTTCTTTGAGATGAGGTGATAAGGCGAACCGCTGTGATAGAAGTATTGTATTACAATTTGTCATCTTTAAATTAAATAATATTAATAATAATAATATCTGTGGACTTGCTCCACTACGTTAGCGTAGCCCCGTGCTAAGTAACGCAATCACTTGTTTACAGGTACTTGAGAACGGAAATATATCTAATATGATTTCATAAAGTACATTTAATATTTGTTACGAGACAGTGTCCTTTGTCACGCTATGCCTAACATAATATTTAGTAATTTATTACCGCGCTATAAGGCGCAGCCTGAGGCGTTACCCATGTTACATATCGTAGTGTACACATGAATTGTACCTGAAGCAGTGACCTGAATTATGCATGCACCGTTCGTGACATGGCTTGACACACACGCACGCCGCACTATGGGACATAACATGGTGACAGCGAAGTAGATGAACACACAGACCCGTGTAGCCGGCAATGGCGATGTATTCTCAAGGAAAATGTGTCTAATTCAGTTCAGGTGGGACGTCAGCCATCGTGACGTTGCCTCTTTCACTTGCAAAACAGTGACAAAGGCGGCAGTAAAATAAACAAAAACTATTCGCTGAAAAAATTTGAAATACCAGAAAATAGTAATGCGGTAGACTTTAAAAGTTGGATCCAGACTTTGTTACTTATAAGCCGCGGAATTGGAAAGAAGAAATTTGGCCAAAATACTACATTAATGGGAGAGCATGTTATGCATATTTGTAATACATTTAAAAGTGACTTAAGCAAAGCAACGCTCGAACACGTGAAGCAGAACTTTTTTTTTATTATTTTCTAAATAAACTATCTAAATAAACAGATGAACATCCATGACCTGTAAGGGATTTGAACCCGCGAACACTGGCGCAACGTGCACGGCATTACTGAGCTATTTTACCATTGGTACAGTGTCGGTTGGCAAAAACCGATACAAGGTGATCAAAAAAACAATAATTCACAAAAAGATGAAATAAAATAATGTGTACTAGAAAAATGATAATCAAGGTCAATGGTTCCAAATTAGAAAAATGGGATAAATAAAATATGAAGATTACATTAAAAATTCATAATGTGTTTTTTATTTATGAGATTTATTGAAAAATATAATCACAATTTTGTAGTTAATAAATATATCACGTCTGGCATAACTCAGTCGAAATGTCGAGCTAACATTAACTAATTTAGTCATTAACACTATATATTACCGAATATGTACGTGCAAGTATTAATTTATCGTACAAAACTCGCAGTGTAACTACAAACTGTGTGACAGACATGAAAGACTCATACCTACTTATAATATTAAAATAATCACCTTAACAAATAAAAAAATATTTGAGACGAAAACGAAAAGTTTATTATTGATTGAATGGATTCAATTATCACCACAGACGATATAGAATAACTCACAAACAAAATTAATTCGATACTGAGTTTCAATTTAATATTGAAGTTATTTTGTGGCATGAAAATTGTCTCCTAATCGATCACTGGGTATTGGCTAATCGTAATTAAGTTCAAGCATCAAGAAACAGAAGCTTCTATAAATTACTTATCCATTTGTCATTCGTCGTCATTGTTTTACGAGCAAAGAGTGAGAGATCGGTCTCCGTACAGGGGAGGTCCCTGTCGCTTACATATATTTCAATTCGGGCTTGTGATATAAATATGCACGCATATCAAAATTAAGCTATATTAAAGAATGAAAGCGTGTCAATTTTAAATTTTAATCAAGCGGCTAGACTAGTCGCCGCTCGTACCATCTCGAAACTAAGCTAGGTAATACTTAATTTAACAAGTTTCTTTTTATCGGAACCTATGGGACAGAAATTTGTAATTTTATCTGATACTTGTGTGTACTAGTCATGACTACTAATTGAAACCAGTGAAACAGGATCTAAGCGTTCTCTATTTTGCGCTAAAATTTAACAAATACTTGACAAAGTATCTGAAACGCGTAAACACACCAATACTTTAATCAACAAATGAATTGAATAATCAACGTTTTGTTTATCCGGCGACAACTCAATTACCCAATTAACTAAATATATTAAATATAACTACAATATATTCTATGGATGTTTAATGAGAAATCTAAAATATTTTGTAGATTAGAATAAAATTTTGAACACCTTGAAAACACAGTTGAAAGTTAATATCACAAATCGTGTTATGAGTTATTTTCAATATATTATGGTGTCTAATTTTTAAGATATACACTAAATATGTCTTCACTGCCTCGTGGTCTAATGGTAAGCATCTGCAAACACAGTCGTAGGGTACTACTGGGTTGTATTCCCGCGTTGAATCAAAGTGTTATTGGGATTTATCAATTTCCGAAGTCCGTTTCAAACAGTCCGAAGCCAAGAAGTCGGCAGTGTTACACCTCCGTGCCTCGAAGAGACAACTACGATCAAATAAATACGTAAAACCTTTGTTTTGTTTGTGATGTGTTTTTTTTTATCGTAGCGCGTAGTCCCTAGCTTTATTGGACAAATGCTTTACATATGACTAAATTTTTCTTTGTCGACACTGTAAATACGGTAACGGCTAACGATAGCTACATGCACGAAAAAGTATGACGTCATAGTAATGTACCATACATATTAATGTACTGAAAGGGCAGAGCCTGCGAGCGAGAGCGAGTAGCCAGTCATATCTTTCACTCTATGGTGTGAAGCGTTTGCTGCTCAACTAAAAAACGCAAAAGACACTAAATGTGAAACAAACACAGGCCCAGTACGAGTTGGTCTCGCCTATGGAGATTTCCGTGGCGCCCAGCTACGGTCCAAGCCTTGCCGTGGCGGTGGGGCTCATTAACCTTGGGTTTACCCAGACACCTTACCTGAAGCCAATTGAACCGAGGAGGCGGGTGTTCTCTGTACCCCTCTTATAAGAAGAGGGAACAACAGAGCAAAAGTCGGTGGCGCTTTTGCGCACGGGCCAAAAGCGGCACTGATGGCACTCGCGGTGCTTTCTATATTCGACAGTATTGTGTGATAATATTACGCGAGCGCCACACACCACTGGACCCCACCCAAAGCTGGTGCAGGCGCGTAAATGCGTTTGCCCGTGTCAACAAAAAGAAAAAAAAGGGTTCCGTGGCAGCAAACAATTTTTCCCCTTAGTATTTTCAAAGTTAGAGGTTTTTTTTTACCCTTTTTTCCCACTTAGTATTTTCAAAGTTAGAGGATGACACTTCAAACGCTCTATTCACCACTTTAGGAGAAAATGTCCCACTAGCATAATCAATAAACTTTTTTGAAACTTCTGTACTATTTAAAATCACGGTATTACCTTTATTTTTACTAACCTAGAAATTCTAATATTAAACTGAACTGCAAAACTGAATTATTGATGAATTTAAATGAAACATACGAAGATATAGTATTGCGGCAACGCGAACATTATGAATCCAAGCCCCATGACAAGTTAGAGTTTCTCTTTGGTGGAAATAAATCCGATTGAGCTTTTAAAACGAGATGCATACATTTCCATTAGAACTGATTTAAAACTAGATCTTAAAATGTCTGAATCTTTTTTGTATTTGCACATTTCGTCTATCTATTTTTTTAACATTCCGCATTCGGATATATTTTTTAACATAATTTAAACTACTTGGCCTCCAGCGGTATGTACAATTAGGATGTTTTCTTCATCTATTATAGGGGGATGAATGACACCTTTTTACAAACCGACGGCCATGAACACCTGCGTAGTTACTTTGTCGAAGCAGGAAGAGGGCAACCCTCCTTTTCTCTTCCTCCCAATAAGCCACCGGCTACTCATAAACCGCACGAGACATGACACTGAATGCCGGTATTATGTGAGCGAGAGGTCTCCGAGAACCTCACCGGTCACCCTGGCCCACTTCGGCTTCATCACAGCATGTCACTAACTCTTTGATAACTGTCAAATAACATCCTAATACCTGGCACTGCCATAAATGTTGTAATAAAGAAACGATTTTTTATAAGTGCAAATAACACTTATTACTTTTACAGTGTGATAGTTTGATACACAAACATAAAGAAATTCAAATATAAAAAGCTTATACGATGTGGTCTCCATTGCCTGCAATATAGTCCTTTAAAGGTTGAGGCCAGTTATCAATAGAAGCACGCACTCTTTCCATGGGGAAATTCCTCACTGCCAATGGTATGATTTGTTTTACAGACTCCAAAGTACCATGGCGTTTAGAGTAAGCTGTATACTCTAAAACAACTATAAGACGACGCCCAGTCTTCGGCTCTGATCAAGTCCGAGTCGTTCGCTTCCATCCAAGACTGCGTTGACCGAGCCTTATGACCCGGCGCCGTGTCTTTCTCGAAGGACAATACTTGGTTACTGAACATGGCCTTAAAAGTACCTTCTCTATAATATACTTATAAATATATATGCCTTCTCTCCTGAATATACCTATAAATATAGACCTTCTCCAAAATGGTATCTTGATATATTTGTGCCGGTGTTTCGATACCATTTTCACAAAAATGTGGCTGTCACTCCTTCATAGCTAACACCCCGCCAATTCGTCACTTAAGTCGGATAATACCCATGTTACACTCCGTCGACTAATTGGGATACTTCCTTAGAGCTTTGAGCATAAGTATGGTCATTTTGTTTATTAAAATGTTGCTCAATTGTGAAATTTGTCTCACCCGTAAGCAA
Organism: Eumaeus atala; assembly: GCA_017140195.1. Taxonomy (NCBI): domain Eukaryota; kingdom Metazoa; phylum Arthropoda; class Insecta; order Lepidoptera; family Lycaenidae; genus Eumaeus; species Eumaeus atala. The sequence goes on along the minus strand of JAFELO010000373.1, from coordinate 330,931 downwards.
TTTTTTTCTGTTCGTCGCTTAGCCTACCGGTTCAGTAGTTGTTCGATTTCGCCACTATTCATCTTTAGTTTACCATTTAAGACCAGTGCGTATCTTATAGGCTGCAAATCCCAAGGCATCTCTTAAAATACGCGAAATATTTGTAGGTGCTATCTGCAATTCCCGAGATAAAATCTTTTACTCTCGGACAGGATTTCTTCGAATTCTTTCCGTTATTGCTTCGACCATATTTTTCGTACGAACACTACGTGGACCTTTGTTACAAACAGAGGAAGTCTCATTGTACCTATTAGCCGGTAAACAAACATTTGACTAATACTAAGTCAATGGAGAGTTTTAAAAATTGCATTTGGCTATCTTATTTAGCTTATTACCTTATTTATTTTATTTAATGTAATCACAGCGACTCTGTTCTCATTATCACCCAACACTTTAATATCGTAAAATATTGTACAATGTCCATTGGTGCCAAAGTGAGAAAACACAATTAGCATTCGCATAAAAATGACACGATTCCATGTTCAAATGTAATATTTTTTTATTTTTAATTGTATAATAACAGTATTTATGGCCAGGCTAAGTATATAAAAATCTCGTGATCTGATGAAATCCGCAAAATTTGAAAGCTGAACACAAGATTGCAATTTTAAAATCATGAGTTACCAATATTATAAAACTACCCTTATATATTTTGTCGCGGTTTCTATAATTATTTAATTGGCCCTATTTTTCAAAAGCTTTACAGCAATCATAGTTACGGGTCGACTGAGTTGACAGATGTCTCAAGTTTAAAACCTAATAATGAGAAACATTCACGAACTATAATAACTAGGTTATCAAACAATACCTATCCATACAGATATGTATATGTTATGAAAACAAAGCAAAGCGCCCAAAATCAGTCTGTCTCTGTGTGATCGGTTTTCTCAAAATACATATGTGATTTTCATGCGGTTTCCACTCTTGGTAAGCACAATTCCCGGAAAGCATTTTAGTGTAGTGTTTGTTAAGCTATCTGGCCCCAGTCATACACTGGATAAGCCGGGGTGGACCGCTAGCATTACTCGTATATACAACCACGAATGTAGACAAAGCCTGAAAGTATCAGTGTCATGTGATGCATGGAAAATTAACGTAACGAATATTCGGTCGATGTGATCGCTGGTTTCACATAAATTTGAGGAAGGTCGACACAGATTGACCATGGCCAATTTTAGGGCTGACACTTCTGTACAATTTATAGTCCAAGGCATAAGTCTGCTTCTATTCAATTTCTACCCATTTATCCGTTATATATTCTTTACAATCCAAATGAAATCTCAATTACCTTTTTTGCTAGCGTTCGCATTTTAAGTAATGTAAATGCCCTGAGTATCACAGAATTGTGTTAAATACGTAGCATATTATAATGACTGTAGTATCGTTGTGTCTTAGATAATTTAATACTATCTAAGTGTTGTGTTCTACTTCCTTGTGAAATATTATTGATCTAATGTTAATAATATTCCGACATTTAAGTGGTCCAAACTATGAAATAATAATGTGTTTGCAATCTATCAGAAATTCAGTACACATCCAAAGTTCAAATAACCCACGAAACCAATTAACTTGATCAGATAGCAATATATTATATAATCTCAGCAGACATATAATATTTAAGCACCAATCTGCCTCCATCACCTACAATAACACCTCAGCTTTCAACTTCAAATTCCAATTTAATGCATACTGGAAAGCACTTTAGTGGTACTTACCATGCACATCATCTATGGTTAAATGTATGAACGAACCTGTGTTCACGATGAAACATTAGACATGGTCAGGCAAATAATAAAATCAATTAAAAAAGTTAAATATCATGGTTAAGAGGAGCCATCACGCTAGACGTAATCAGCTTGTAACCGTGACTTATGGTGTTCTCCCAAGGAGATCTGAGTCCGTCAATGGACGTCTTTTACTGCAGTACGACAGAAACTGAAATATCTATTTGCCTGAGTTATTTTTGGATATAGCTTGCCTATAAAAAATACTGTTATAAACAGCTTACTAGTTGAATATTTTGTGACAGGAATATTTGGAAATGATCAGTATATTAACGACATCTGTGCTATTGATCCCATTTGCGAGAGAGGAATCTTTTTAACCCCAAACCTAGTCTCGCCGAACGACGAGCACTAGTAGCAATCCGATGAAGCTGTATTGAGGTTCTCTTTGTTTCCACCACATAAGTTTAGGCCCGGAAAAAATGATAAAGTTATAATTATTTTATCCTTTAGAACCAAGTCTAGTAAACATCTATTTTCTCCTTCTATATAAAATGGAGGCCCCAAAAACTGAATGTATACAAGATTGATTTTCTCTTAATATACTGAAAGGATTTACATGCGATTTTCACACTAGAATATTGTGTTTACCGAGGAAGGTTTATATAATTTAGCCCCTGTTATTATATTCTCTAGCAAAGCAAGGCCGGATCGCAAGTCTGATTATAAAACTGGGGGATAACAAAGCGACGCCGAATTCCATGTCTGAGATATGCATGCCCTGTTTGCATCTACATATTTGTCAATCGTGTTGCTGCTCTATTTCCATAACCGCAAGATCACAGACCTCACAGAAAATCGAAAATAGATGGTGTCATCCCAACTTGGCTGTAATTCAGCATAAACATACCTCTCAGTTTCTTTCTCCTGTATTTAAACTGTGGGGCTGAAAATACCTATTCGAGAGCAATCGATCTTCTTAATATAAGTCGATCCACATCTTGCTGGGACAGGATATTCAGAAGGAGATCATGGTACATCAGATATCGATGATTATATATGTAATATGATATACAATTCGCGGTATATATATAAAGACGTACAGTGAAATAAGTCGGTCAGTGTTTACTGAGTCTTGTCACGTCCTTAGCGATGTTGAAGAGGAACAGTTTGATCATTGGGATTTTCTCCGTTATTAGTAATTGCACCGAAACGTGACACTATACACAGGGCTGCGAAATCTGACCGACACGTCCGGATACTGGTATCTCTTGCTCACGTAAAACCGGCGTGAAGTGACAGCCATGCACATGGCCTTCACGTCACGTTTCATGTGTGTGTGGCCAGAGGCATCTGAATAACCTCAGAAAGTTTATTCGTTTTGCGAGCTTAAATAGTCACCAGAGAGGTTAATCTCCCCCGCATGCTGCAAGAATATTAAATATCAGTAAAATTAAATTCAAAGACAGACTTACCGAATGAAATGTACAGAAAATTACTTAAAGATTAAAGAAGTCAAGTCGTATTGAAACCATACAATAATCATACACAAATAACCCAGTAAGTCATCTAGTCTTACAGCGTGAAATGCGTTGACTATTAAATATTTTAATTACAAAGTGTAACCTAGTGAAGGTGTCACAGGAAATGAAGAGACATCTCTTGAATTGTGAAGTTAATTAAAATCTGGAAGGATTCTAATTAAAACTAACATTCAGATGTTTTCACACCAATTTGCATTTAGAATTGTGAATCGCAGAATATCAAATTCAACATTCTATTTATATTGTAAATACAAAAGTTTGTATGTTGGTTTTTTATTCTTTCACACAAATACCACTAAACAGATTTGGATGAAATATGGCACATATATGGTTAAACTTTTTTTTTTTGTTTGGGGAACCGCATTTACGCGCCGGCCCTAGGAGTGTCATCAGTGGCGCTCTTGGTGAGGTGCCCCGGAACAGCGAATCATCAGGGCACCTGGAGGGCTAGTCAGCCCCCTAAGGGACCAACTCCACCCCCACAGATGGGGTTGCCCCGCACTACATGACAACCCCACCGGCTTTGGGACAGTGTAATGGGATGAGGCTCCCACCCTCGCCCCTTGCCCCGTGTGCAAAAGCATCCCCTACTGTAGCTCTTAGGTCCCCTCTTCCTTTAAGACGGGTACCGAGAGCGATTCCTTGTCCTGATCTTTAAGCCCCCTCTTCTTAAACAGGGTTCCCCTTAGGTTCAATTGGCTTCACCTGGGTTCATCCCAGGCTACTGAGATGCACTGCTACTATATGGCTTGAACCATAATGGGGATGATGCGAGGTCCTGCGTTATTAAAAACTTATCATCGACTGACGGAGATCCACATCATGACATGCACCACCCAACAGTATTATAAGCCATATCACTCAATTTCTCTCTCAAAAAACTCAATTAAGCATATGCTGTCAATATAAATTAATTTAATTGATAATAGTCTAGTGAAATAAATAATATTATCAGGATGGTATCGCGTTATGGATACATATACAATATAGCATATTTAATAACGAATAACCTACGCATACTGAGCAAGTTTAACATTAGCATTTGTACAGATTGCGCGTCAACAATAAATAGGCCTTCATCACAACGTGCTTCATTACATGTGAATAGCTTCTCACGAAATTGTAAAGTGTATTATTCCCTTATATTGCAAAGTTGGGGATCTTGCTATAGCTCGCTTATCTTAGCAGGTTTGCAAACTTTGTGTCAACAATACTGTGCATTCCTGTGAGCTATTAGAAGAAAAAGCTGATGGCAACAATAATGTACGACATAGAAATGTAAGTAAGTCCTTCAAGTGTATGTTTTAAATGATTTTGTAAGTAGTGTATTAGTGTCGCAATTCCATACAAACTTGTAGGACTGACTGCCATGCATACTGAACATCGATATTTTATTCGATAATGCTCTTTAGAGGAATGAGAATAAAACAAATTGTGACATTTTTACAGACATACTATATCAAATAAAACGTAACAATCATGGATTCAAAAGCTACGGAAACTAGCCATCTGCGCAGGAAATAATATTTCACTTTGTCACTTAAGGCTGGTGTCATGGGAGTGAGAGGTGCCTCCCAATCGTTTTGGCCTGATTACGCTGCAATGCTGAATAGCGTAACCTCCTAACAAAGGATTATCTTACTACGCCGCAAATGCGGCAGATTCCAAGATGACATGAATCAACAGCCATCTCAACATGGTCGAGGTAAGTAAGAATAACAATGGGATACTGGGCAGAAAAACACCCCATTTAACACTGCAATGACAAGCTCATGTTTGTAATTAAGATAACACTTGCTTTGTTATTGGTGTTCACTATTTTATACAGCTTGGAAAATCACTATCTGTTTAGATTACAAGGACTTAATCGGATATGAATAAAGTGAGCACGAATGTACCTTTATATTTATGCTACAATGAACATTTAAATTAATAACTCCCTATGGTTGCTGTAAAACTTCTGAAACGTCGGGCTAGATATATAATTAAATAAACCTCGATAAAATCCGTAAAAGTAGATTTACTGTAATGACTAACATTCGCGTAAACTTAAGATACAAAATTATTGTCAGCCAACAAGCATCTATGAGCTCAAAGGAGGAAGGCCGCCTCGGCAGCCTACTATCTCACCCCTTCGTCTGCTTCGAAGGAAGCCATCGCCTCATAGGATTCGTCATTATCGAGCACCGCGGTGATTTCCTTATGTCCGGATTCATGACTTCATATGGACGGCCAGTACTGTTGGCATCTTTGCAGCTCAGTCTCCCACCTTTAAAATCAGTTACCCAGGTGTGAATTATACATATGACATAAAACACTGTCTAGCTTTACTTTAATCAGGGTTGCTGTTTACTCTTTCAAAACTTAAAACTTCATCACCGCACGAATTTCGCTTCTTTCCATTTTTGTAAAAATTTACGGCAGAAAAGTTCTAGGTACCTCACACAAATTCTCTCAGTTCGAATAAATTTAAATTTGGCGTTCTGTTTTCGAAAAGATGATAGAATATAATGTAATAAATTTTGTTTGCCTATCTTTATATTTTGTATTTAAGTAAAAACTATAGCCTTTCCTCTAGGCAATGCTGATTCCCTAGGCCGCGCATGGATATTGACCTCTCAAAATTACTAGAAGAGGTAGAGAAGTGTTGATTGAGAAATTTGAGTTCTTCTGTATTTAGATAGCATGATGGTTTAGACTTTCCAATTCCTAAAGTGTTGAGGAATTTCCAAACTTTGCTAGGATCACCATTTTCGACCGATTTGTGTATATGACGTCTCTGAGCATCTCTATACAATGTATTGCAGCGATTCCGAATTCCTTTATATTTTCTTTTCTGTATCTCAGAATTATTTAGTCTTAATACAGCTTTAGCAACATTTTTCTTTTTAATGAAGTCCCTAATTTCTTCTGTAAATCATGGCGTAGGCAAATGCTTCATTTCGATGGGACGGACAGGAGCACGCTTGTCATATAACATCATTAGTTGTCTATTAAATATAACCAAATTGTCATCACCAGCACTAGTTTCAATCAAAGAGGACCACTGAATATTCTGAGCATCAATTATTAAGAGTTCAGTAGAAATATTCTTGAAATTGCGCTAAATCCGAATCTGAGGTTTAATTTTGGGTGGTTTTAACACATAAGAAAGGAAGATAATATCATGATATGACATAGAGTGAGTAGAGCACTGTCCATGACTGTGAACAGGTTCCACAGACGAAGTAATGGCAGCACATGTAAGTTAGTAGATTCAATCATTGAGAGCAATTATTTTGACCTTGAATCATTTTTTAACAGACATGTCGCCCATTAAAACTGTATGAAAGTACAATTTGGTGTACTTCTCCAGGATGGTCTCAAAAGAAGCAAAGTAGTCAACGTGCATGGACGGACTGTAGAAAACACCAAGTAGAAGCTTTGTGTGACAACGTTGGACTTCAAGAAGCAAATGTTCAGCTGTATCAGTAGGAGGCGGGTTTGTCGACATGCTAAGTATCTGATAAGGAATATTTGACTTAAGATATACCGCGAACTCCGCCAACCCTATTTATACAGTCATTTCTGATCCAGCATAAACCAGGCAAGGAGTAACATGAAGAAGGCGAACAAGGCTTGAACCATGTCTCGGATACAAGAATTGCATGTGCATTGGTTGACTCAAACAATGCTAGAAAGTCAGCATAATGAGTAGGAAACTCTGTGCATTATATGCACTACATTAATTTTTTTTAGAGATGTACCGAAACTAGAGGCTAATGTGGTACCTAGAGATTTCATTAAATAATCTGTGCCCTCAACATCATTGGAATCATCGGAAACAAGTAAAGTATTCGTCACTACATCTTTTCATTTATCCATCATCGTATGAGATATTACTATATTGTGTATCTCACAATTAAAATAAAATTTATAATTATATCTATTAACTCAATAAACAA
>JAFELO010000373.1:273588-314418 GCA_017140195.1 Eumaeus atala | reverse complement strand
AGCCGCCACCTCCACGGTTCAATTGGCTTCGCCCAAGGTGTCTCGGATAACCCCAGGCTACTGAGCCCCACCGCCACGACAAGGCTTGAACCATGGTGGGGAACATTATTCACCTTCACCAACAATCCACGACCACCTGCTGGTCAGTGTAAGCCTCTTCCAAATCTCTTCATCTTTATGGTTCCGTCCAAGTTTATGGCCGTCCCTTTAAAGGTCAGCCGTACATCGCGCCTTCTGCTTCTCACAGTCCGCCGTCCACCTTGGCCACCACCACTTTTCTACTCCATCTGATCTTCCACATACATGTATGTATGTACTATAATAAGCTATTAAATATCTGTCTCCGCTGTAACTAAGGAGGTAAAATGGAATCTTTTTCTACTCCTGCTATTTTTTATTCAGTTGAATTGTCTTGAATCTTGAATGAACTTGCAATGAATTTTCGTACCATTTTTTGTTGCAGGTCTGAAGGCAGTCTTATCATTTCCCTCGGGTTTCCCACGATATGGCGGCCGCTGTGGAATCGGAAGACACAGGATTAGTGGCAGAAAGGAATTGTAAAATAAGTCCAAAGACTTAACTTAATTAACGTAATTTGATAAAAAAATATTTTCTATTGAAGACATTTTAATTATAACCAAAGGATATTGTCAAAGGAAGAAGCAATTGCTAAGTGAAGCTGAACAAGCTTTAATGAATAGACGCCTGGATAAACAAGAACTCTTATATTATTCAACTTCATTATAAGATTTATCTTTTTGAAAAACATATCATTTTACTTATTATAATCTGATTTAGTTTACAAGCTGCGCCCCTTAGAATATCGGAATGACATCTACTTCATGACCTATTCTCAGAAAGAAAGTACATAGAAAATTTCACATTAATCGGAGGAGCGCAATCAAGACCCGTGACATGATATTTTCAAATAGCGTGAACGGCTAAAGATTTGATGTTAGTCAAATGTTAAGAATCTATTTTTTGCATGTCGAAATCAAAATTGAGTTCTTAATATGCTTTGTGATTGTCTACAGTTTCTCAAAAATTATAATATATATATATATATATAAGATATAACTAAAGTCTGTCTCCGCTGTAACTAAGTACTACTGTAACTAACTTTCTTTTTTAATTTATTTAAATACATTTTAACTTATACTAATAAACTAATATGTGAAAGTTATACTAGATATACAATAATAATGATATTTAGATAACAAGTAGAAAAATATGAAGAAAGGTTAAATGCATTGGCAAGTGTGTTAATCGTTTTGTAAGTCTTTACGATTTCCGTGCAATGTATGGAAATCATGACACGGCGTCAGTGGCACGCTAAGAACGGTTATTAAGAGGCAGTGCCATGCCGCATTACAGCCTAATTAGGCCTGCACTATCTAAAAAAAAATATAATTTTCACGTGTAGGAGATAGGCTAAACTCGTTTCGGAAGGATTGACCCAATCTAGTTTTACACAGAGAGTTGTGGATAGAGAGTAGAGAGGCCTTTGCACAGCATTACCGGGCATACCGGGCCATCACAATGAAGGTAATATTTAACCAATTCCATAATGATTTTTTTTTCATTCGAATAATATTACATATTGTAACAAAATTGTTATAATCTGATTCATTTATCGTCTCATAGTGTACAAAAAAGTTGTTGGAATGATATTACTACAGCCTATTTGATGTGCATTTATTGGGCATGTATCTACAAGCCTTTTTTTGTTGACGTGGGGAAACGCATTTACGCGCCTTCACCGGCCCTGGGTGGGTTCCAGTGGTGTGTGGGACTTGCGGCACATGATAGTGCCGCCCTTTGTTAGGTGCCTCGGAACAACAATCATTAGGGCACCTCCACTGCTAGGCAGCCCCCTAAGGAACTAACTCCAACTCCACAGATGGGGCTGCCCAGCACTACAGGACAATCCCAACAACTTTGGGTCAATGCAATGGGGTGAGGTTCCCATCCTTGCCCCTTGCCCCGTGCGCAAAAGCGCCACCTCCTGTTGCTCTTAGATCCCCTCTTCTTAAAAGAGGGGAGCAAATATCCCCCTCGGTTCAATTGGCTTCACCTGGGTTCAACCCAGGCTACTAAGCACCACCGCCACGACAAGTCTTGAATAATGGTGGGCATATACCTACAAGCCTTACGTAATTACTGTTTGCTTAAGTCTTACATTTTCGCAGTAGGTAATCTGTGCATATTATAAAACAAAGTGCTCAGAAACTGTCTGTATGTGGTCTATTTCCTCTAATACTACTACTAAGTGTACTGAATGGGTTTTTAGATGGGTTTCACCCAAGGTTAGAGCGATTCCCGAAAAGGAGCTTTTTGGATATAAATTATTAACGCACCCCGTAGATAACGGGCGGCAGAACCCTAATGGATCGCTAGTCTTAACATATATGTAATAATCCACGCACGTTCGTATGGTATAATGGCATACACAAGATACACACATAGTTAATATAGCAACTATTAGTGTAGTTTCTTTAAGTGCTTTAATTAATTTAATTAAATTAAATAATTCTTTATTTGGGCTATGAAATTTATATTTATTTAAGGTTTATTGTGCCCTTAAGTGTTTTTTTTTAGAACGTGCTTCCGGCTGCAATACAATTCGTATTGGAGCCCAATTGGACCGGTACGGCCGAAGTTAGCTGCCTCTCGCTCACAGGATATCGGCGTAAAGTGATAGTTGTGCTGTCGTATACCGTAGCGGTGTAAATTATGCGAATGTACATGTGCATCTGTAGTTGTAAAATAGATACTATTTCTCGTTTGACCCCTACACTAAAAAAACACAAAAGCACTGCTGACGTACAAGACTCTAATGTTTGTAAGTGATAAACTTCCACGGCTAACCTCTAACGTAAATAATATAGTTGTTAATTTCCCAGTAACGGTGTACAGTGGTACCTACAGCACGAAATCAGTATATTTCATGATTACATTGCATTTAAGCGTCATTATTTTTCAATCTTAACAATGTTATGAGTTTAGGCCCTTAGCAGCAGCTGAAGTTTGGGGGCGTAGCCCCTGTTATTTATTTATTGTGTTCTAACATTACCTAAGATAATAAATATCATATGATGAGTGTAGAAAATGTGCTATATTCGTAGTGCGATAATATTCATTAATCTCCCGCGTGTCGTCTAGAAAAATATTGAAGTGATTGGTATTGCAGCGACATATTATTTTTCGAACTTAACAATGTAATGAGTTCAGGGCTTTAGCACCTATGGGGGTTGAGAGGCGTAGGTCCCGTTATCACAGATAATATGTTTCATGTGCTGAGTGCAGCAAACGCATTGTCTTCATAATAACCATTTACGTCCCGCGTATCCTCTACAATATGAAATAAGCAATTGGTACTACAGCGCCTTATCACACTTAATACTTTACACTCTACGGGGTATATATAGCTTCATCGCAATCCTATGAGTGATCGTTTCAAGACTGGATTTGAAATTGAAAGAGGGACGCCTCCCTCCCCTCTCTCGCGGATGGCAGAGGTGGATCGCGATATGGGAGTGTTTACAACAACGAATTAAACAATTTGTATCATGGCCAAAGAGACCGAGAGGTCCCTCATCCCCAACTCTGACGGTCTGCTTTACCAACTCTGACGTCGAGGGCAGCACGCGCACGGTAGCTAAAATGTCCTCGGCGCTCACGTGAACATCTGACTCCTTAAAGGACCATGACCGTGGAGGCAAATATTCAGTGGTCATGTAATAACGGTAAGTGTATCAACTTTTGTATTCTACCAAATGTAATCTTTTTTTAACACACTGAAAAGGTTACATAATTATCTAGATGGAACTGACAAGTAAAAAATAATGTTGTGTATAAAATATTCTTATCACATTGTTTGGTAAGGCATCAAGAAATTAAAATTTTTCATGATCAAACTGGAAGCTCATGCACAAATCGTGTGGTGTACTTTCTCATTCACCCATTCCAATAGGTTGAAAGTGCAACTCCTGTTCGCAGGCCTTAGAGAAGTTGGACCAACGCTGGACCGATACGGGAACTGTCTCTGTATTAAGTACAAGTTCATTGGGGTGAAGGAACGTATCTGTGTGCATATTTACTCCTGCTATGATATAATGTGATATGGGATATGATTGTTTTAGTATTATGTATGACAGACGTCGGATTATTAACACCGTCATTTTTTATATCCATAGGTGAAAAACGGCATGAAAATCCGTTCGTTTTACGAAAAAATATCAAATGATTAGACAAATTTTATGGATATGACCTTCAAATAGACATTGTCATGTTTGTACATAAAAATATTTATTTGCAATTGACGTCATGTAGAGCATGATCTTGCAGCGTTAGCACCCGTAATTACATACAACCTGAGCTGTCGCTCTCCTGAGGGTGGCATTTTTCACAAGAAACAGAAAAAAGAAAAGAGGACTTTACGGCCGCGCCGCTTTTTGACTTGACTTAGCTGTCATGCCTCCAGGCACAGTTAAACATAATGTAAATGCGAAAGTTTGGATGGATGGCGTGTTTGTAACTCGTTTTATATCCATAAACATGTAATAGCTACTTTGGTATTATCTACAAAAATGACAAGAAAGTATGTAATTTAAACAATTATAAACTACTTTCGAATAGTAACTACGTTGAAACAATTTATAATCATGCACGTATTGTTGACATAGTACAGCCAACATTACGAGCATAATTTTAATTTGTTTTTACAGTATACAAATTTACGTTGCACATCGTTTATACGGACGATGTTGAGATGCTGGCTGTGCCTCTTGTTAGTGTGTATGAATGTTTATATCCAGTCGAGGCACAGGGACCCTTTAGAAGGACTATTCAGTATGAAATCTTTTATCTTAGTGTCTTTGTAAAGCCATATTTAGAGCACATACCTAATGTTTGTTTTCTGACATATAAGTTAATGCGAAAAGTCTTGAATCACTGAATTTGATATTTGTTGTAATAGCAATTGATTTAAGAATGAAGATCAAATTTAATTTATTTCTTATATAAGCTATTCCCAGAATTAAACCAACAACATAAAAAGTTCCAGGCTGCAACGCGATTGAATTGGGCCGGCACTATCGAGGAGGTGGCTTACGCCGACATACCGCCGGAAAGTGTCAGCTATGCTGTTACGCTTCCTGTGGTTTGCTAGTTTCTGGTGGCCTATTGAGGAGAAAATGTATGCAACACATTGCATAATAATTACGTCATAGGAATCAGTAGTCTAATCCGAATGCACTTTTCCCCCCTTACACGACAAAAAGTAACATGATTTCCCTAGGCCCTGACGGATACGTATACCTCGGGCAACTATAGCAATTAGGTAGATATAACTTCGAGAAGGAAGCCGATAGAAGGATTCAGTTGGGTTGGGCAGAGTTCTGGAAGCTTCGTCATATTCTCATTTCACCTATACCGCAGAGCTCGAAGGCGCCTTGCCTTTGTGGATTATGCGAAATCTTTTGACACTGTCGAAACCTGGTCTGTTCTAGAAGCTTTACAGCAATGTCTGGTCGATTGGCGATACGTCGAAGTTCTACCCTGCCTTTTACCTACCTTACCTTTACCTGGCCTGTCAAAGTCGTAGACGAATACATTTACCTCGGACAACTATTGCAATTAGGTAGATATAACTTCGCGACAATATAGTAAGTTTACGGTAGCTCAACGGGCTATTGAACGTGCTATGTTGGGTGTTTCTCTGTCGGCGAGAATTCGTAACGAAATCATAAGCCAGAGAACTAAAGTATCTGATATCACGCGACGAATAGGCAATAGACTGTTCAAAACTCAGAATAACAGAAACCAGATGGGCCAACAAGATTCTGGAGTGGAGGCTGCGTTTAGGAAAACGAAGTGTTGGTCGACCTTTCACCAGGTGGGAAGACGACCTCCGTGCAGTAGCCGGCCCGGGATGGATGCAAGTAGCAGGAGTTTGGTCGCCTTGGCGTTCATTGAGAGACACCTACGTCCAGCTGAAAGGCTGATAAAGATGATGATTATGAAGTAACTAGAAATCGGTAGTCTATTCCGAATGCACTTTTCCCAATTACACAACAATGAGAAACTATATAACAAGGAAACCCTGTTAAGTTCTTGTCATCTCTAAAAGTTAAATAATATTTTACTGTTTGTATAGTTTAAGATTTCACTGGATAAAAGCTTCTGCTACTGTAAATAGCGTTTTTGTTGCTGGAAGTACTTGTTCCAGTTTTAAATATAATTTTGAAAACGGTTTGGGCGAGTCATATTTCAAATGAGTCTCCAGTTTCTTCATGCAAATTTTATTTTCCTTGTTGCTTTACCAAACAATATGATAAAGACACACAGTATTATTTTTTACTTGTCAGTTGCATCTAGAGAATTATGTAGCCTTTTGAGTGTGTTTGAAAAATGGGGGCAGTTTCACCACACTTGGCGTATGCGTGTGAGCATTTGAGTATGGATTAATTTATAGTAATCATTGGTATGTAATTATTGTATTATTAATAACAATTTCAGTGTTCCGTTAAATAAAAATTATGAGCTAAGTGCTGCTGAATGACAAGAACGCCTAGAATGTCCGAGATATCTTCAGAGTGGAAAGCAGTTTATTCGAGTGCAATATATCCCCTGTAGTGGGAGGCGCGGTGAAAGGGTTCCAAGAAAATAGTGTGGAAAGACAGTACCACTAGCCTTACAGCCGAATCGATACTTTCATCTCTTTACAATAAAACTAATTTTACGGATTCTATTCTTATTATTTATCTAGCTAAATCTAGCTGAACAATAAAAAAACGTCGGGCGAGATAAATAATTAAATAAATCCCTATAAAATCCGTGAAAGTAGTTCCATTGTAATCTCTAACATTCGCGCAAACTTAAGACATCTACTCCTATCTCTTATTTGATCTATAATGATAATAATAAAAATATCTGTAGACTCATCACACTACGTTATGTATACCTCGTGGTATAGTGGTAAGCAACCACAGTGGCGAAGTCGCGAGGTCCTGTGTTTGAGTTCCGGGTTGGAGTAAAGTGTTATTGGGATGTTTCAATTTCTAATAACAGTCCGAATTCCGGAAGTTGGTAGTGTTAGACTCTCCTCCCTCCCTTCCTTCTCGGAGAGCACGATAATCCGCCAGCCCAGCGCCAGGTTTTTCTCCGGTCGTGTTGGACTGCCAGCCCATCAGAATTGGAGCATGAGGGAATAAGGAGTGCACTTGTGCCTGCGCACACCCTTGTACACTATAATATGTCCTGCGCAGTCGGTTTGTCTCTAGAGATGCCTGGCGTGGCCGAAATTTGGCTAGGACAACTAGTATTACTATTATTATTATTACTGGTTTTTAATCATTATCAAAAACAGTCCAAAAGTGCTTTGAAAATAATCGAAAACAAAATTGTAACAAGAAAAATATTTGTAAAATAACATCACTATAGGTGATGGTAATAGCAAATATTCTTATATTTACTTGGAAACAATCCCATAATGTCAGTGTAACATGGGCTCACGGTTTTACCTTTTCTTTATTGCTCTGTAGGATCAGCGCGAACGTGCTTCCGAACCTTTATCTCCCAATCAATACTGGTTGAAGTTCGTTAAATCACTTTGTAGGATATAAAAAGACAGCCATTACGTATGTGGGATTTGCCCACCAAGATATAGTACCACCAAACATTTGTCAGATAAAGAATACACTTGTGCACGAAAGTAGAATGTGAAATGAAAGTACAGTCAACACCAACCCTCCCAATCATCATCATCATTATCAGCCGGATGACGTCCACTGCCGGACATATGCCTCCCCCTTAGATCACCATTGGTCGCGGCCACCAACCACATGCATCCAGCGGCTCCCCGCCGCCTTAACCAAGTCGAGAGTCCACCGGGTAGGAGGCCGTCCAACAATCCGTCTTCCGGTGCTTGGCCACCACTCCAGAACCTTTCTTCCCCAACGCTTATCGGTTCTGCGAGCAATTGTAGCCCATTGGGGGGTGAAAGGAGGACAACGCATCGGCATAGCAATTATGTGGATATTCATGGGCGTCGATAGTCGTTAAAGGCTCCGATTACTTGTTTGCCCCCCTTTTCTATAAAAAAGAATGTGGGCTCCCATTCATTTCAGCTTGCTGGTTCTCTGAGCTATGTCGGTCCCTCTTTCGGTCCTTATCTAGTCTGAACGCTCTCCTAGCAATCCGACGTAACATTACTGGGCTTCCCTTCGCTTCTACAGCATAAGGTTCTGAAAAAAAAAGAATAATATCAACGCTAATAGTTTTTCACAGATGCAAAATTGCGTAACAGTCTAAAATACAAAATTCACAGTACTATTATATCAAACCAACACGAATATTCACGGTATTTGCCAAAAAGTCATTGATTTAAAAAAATAGCATAAATTTTAATTTCAGTCTCGCTATTACACGTTACCATGACAACGAATTTGATTTGTGACAGAAGAACGTCTGTCGAGACAAATAATTTGTCCAATAAGTTCTCTGGTTATGAGAACTTATTGGACAAATAATCAGAACGTTTCAGAAAAAAATATACAGCCTATGTTCATCGCAGATAATGTAGGATTCTAATGGTCCCCAGCATAGTTCAAATCTTGTGGTGGCGGTGGGGCTCAGTAGCCTGGGGAGAAACCAGGCAAAGCCAATTGTACACACCACGTTAGCGTATCCCTTTTTTTGACGCGGGCAAACGTATTTACGCGCTTCCACAGGCTCTGGGTGGGGTGCAGTGGTGTGTGGATCTCGCGGCATATTATTGTGCCAAATACCCACAAAAACCACAGCGAGTGCCACCAGTGCCGCCTTCCGGCAAGGCTCCCATCCTTGCCCCGTGCGCAATAGCGCTGCCTCATTGTTTTTTCTCTTTTGTCCCCTCTTCTTAAGGGGGTTTTTAAAAGGGGTACAAAGAGCGCCTCCTCCTCCCGCTCTTTAGTCACCGAATCTTATGAGAGGGGTACAAAGAGTATACACCTCAATTAGCTTCGCAAAAGGTGTCTCGGATCACCAGGCCACTGAGCCCCACCGCCACAAGGCTTGAACCATGGTGGGGACGTTAGCGTAACCCTGTGCTAAGTACTGTAGTCACTAGTGTCACAGCTACTAGACAACGGAAATATATTTAATAATTTTAATAAATTTAAGACTTTTATTATAACAATTCATATGATAGATACATATATAAACATACATGACCTGGGATTCGAACCCGTTGGTACACGCGCAATAAATTCTTCACGTTACCATCTGAGCCGAGCTGTTGACCACCAGTTCAGTTAGTCAGTATTTTTAACAATGGTGGTAACGATTTTATACAATCATTTCTCAAATTCCACCCACAACCCCATGCACCCAGAAAACAAAATTGCTATAGTGTAAAATTTAATTTCATATACTCTGTAATTTTATTTTATTTTATATTATTAAAGTTTTTTGTGTATCCCTCAGTAAGTGGTAAGTGACGAAAAATCGTGATTTTTATGTTGGGCGGGAGGGGTATGTGTATACTTTAGGACACTTTGAAAAAAATGGACTATACCGGTCTTATTACAAAAAAAGTGATTATGATCTGAATATATATATATATATATATATATATATATATATATATATAACCATGAATTAGCAATTTTATCTACCAACTAGCGCAATGAAACGTGTGTCGCGCCAAAATATAAACATGCCTGTTGTCTTGAAATCAAAACAAAATAGTTATAACATACACTCACTGTGTATTCGTGCTTATTCGTACCATAGGATTAGGGATTATCATGGAAACGTACAAGAAACAAAGAAGAGAAAATTAGAATACCAAAGAAAAGATAAATACTTTGTGTAAATAATCTCGTGCATACATTTATGTTAGTCTTTAATAGATTTTTATCTAAAACAATAATTTAATATTATTTTTAGGAATTTCTATGCAATATTATTCAAAAGTCAGTCCGTATAATTGAAAACAGATCAACAAAGTGATTTAGCCCACAGACTATAATTTAAACCTCCCTATAGCGGGTTTTATTATTTTATATTTATATATTTATATATTACCATAGTTAGGCCTTGTTTGTATGATCAGCATTTCTTTTGTTCTTTCAGACCCCTGGATCTTGAATCCGGATTCCTGAACGGTTAGTATTGTAAATTTTACCGGAGTGCCGACATGACGTCACCGATGCCAGCCAAAACAGTTTATAATAAGAAATTACATTAAACCTTTCTTTACTCTCCGAATTAGCGCTGATCCACGTTTTGTAGTAAGACCGTACAGGTCCTCATTGCGCGGTCAAAGCGGATTAAACAACATTATATGGGAAATTCAATAAATTTGTTACTTACACGATATTATAAAATGTTTTTATTTGCGTTTGTAATAGACAACTTGGTTAGAATTTACAGCTATTGGAACGTCCGGATAACGGATTAGCATGGAAGAGGGAGTTCGATCCTTCGTCGCCCATAAATTAAGCAAAGTGGCCAGCATAAGTTATACGACAGCCCTAGGGGTTGAGTTTTATCACGGTCAATCTGTGTTGACCTTCCGGTGATATATTCATGTAAATCGGTCGCTTTCATCGAAATTCCGTTGCGATGTCTACCTAATTCTTAACATATAACTAGTGATAATCCTACTAACATTATAAGTGTTAAAATTACTATGTCTGTCATTCTTTTACGCATAAACCGCTGTATGACTTTATTTGAAATTTGGTGGGGATATAGATTACAATATGGAATAACAGCAAAAATCTTTTAACAGATAATTTTTTTCAGGAGTGGGGATAGAAATTCGAATGAAAAACAACAATGTGACATAGCTACCTGTAACTCAAATGGCATGAATGCTGCATGACACTAAATGCATATGCAATCTCTGGGCCTCTCGCTCACATAGTACCGCCGTATAGTGACATCTTCAGTATCCCGTTTCGTGCGATTTGTGAGTAGCCGGTGGCTCATTGGGGGGGGGGGGGACACGGTAATGCATCGGCATAGTAATCATGTGGATGTTCATGGACGCCGGTAGTCATAAAAAGGCTCCGATTGTGTTTGCCCCCACCCTAGTATATTAAAAAATTTGAACTGCTTAAAATGCCAGTGAAAAAATGAGCTTACGGAAAAGAACAATTAATGACCGCACAAACGTACCTGATGTGTTAAGAATATGAATTAGACCCGTTACCGTTTGCGCTTTCGCTGGCTTTGATTGAGTGTATAGACCCTAACGCAGGTTGACCCCGTCGATTCCTTACGAGCTTACGAAAAAGATTTATAAAATTCGGTAGCCGTTCATTTTTCCATTCGTCCATATACATTTTCATGTCTTATTAACAGCCAGAATATTGCGTCGCTTACACAAAGAACTTCGTATTATCTACAATGCCAACTATCTGTTTATATCTGTCAACGGGGACTGGCTTCTTACGTTATTAAGCAGTTGTCTATTCTCTACTTGACCTTATTACGATTTTTTACTCCAGTCACTTTTAGCAAAAGGTAGTTCCATACAGCACTACAGCCGAATTGCGCTGGGACGACCGGCGTGTGACACCTCTTTCACATTACACAGCACTGCCTTATTTCGAGCAGCTTGTGAGTAGCCTGTGGTCATTACATCACAAGATCCCAGACTGCATATTTATCTATGATTAATAAACAACAAACCACGCATCAGTCTCTAGCCTCGCATCTGAAACACTGTAGTAGCAAATTATTAAATTTGGTTACATTACCCTGTATTTTGTCCAAAATCTTTATTATTACGTTACGAATTATTTGGTTGATCTTTCGTCTCATTTCGATAGAGACGACCAATCAATAGCATATATCAAAGATCATCAGAAAGTTTTGGAATCACTAATCACTGTTCTCGCTAGCTTGTCATATTTCACAACCTTTCTCCTCATTGGTGACCTCGATGTTCACGCGGATACGGTCTACCGTCAGGTGGTCGCGCGTGCAGCAAGGCGAGGTCGCGTAGATGTGCATGCGGTCCATTGTCTGTCCTATTGAATATAGCGCTCGACAATCGAACCACATATTCATCCAGTGACTCTATCCGCAAGTCACGCGCGATAACGTCGTTACGGACGTAGCAACCGGCTCCCGTGATGACCCTTAGGGATGTGTTTTGCTGGGTTTGCAGGCGTTTCCGCTGGGCATGGGAGGTTAGCGCGTACTATACGGGGGCGGCGTAAGTAAGGCGTGCCGGTCACGCCTTACCACTATACGTCTTGTAAATCCCCAGTTTCGTCCGTGTAGGAAGACCGGACGCTAGTACCGGCCACAGCAAAGCGCTGGTTGACCGCTCGGTCCGCCTACTAGTCCATTCACAGCGCGCGGTCGATACTGCATCCGAGACACACGGCTGGGGATTCCCGAGACACATCCTCGTCTCTGAACTTTAACGGCCCCGGCATGGAGCGCCTCTTGCTGACCTATAGCGCCGTCGTCTTATTCACGTTGACGGACATGCGCCACCTATCCTGCCACTCCCGCAACTGGTCCAGCACGTGCTGCGTGCGCCCAGTTGCGAGCTCCTGCTTTCGGGACGAGGTAACGTATGCGCTGTTGTCGGCGAGGCGCTGTTGTTGTTGAGGCGGGAGTGGCCGCTCCGGAAGCCGAACTGTTCATCCCTTATGTGAATGAACAGCTTCAGCCTCCGAAGCAGAAGCCTCTCGAACAACAACGGTGGTCGCCGCCGCCCGCGCCTCCCGCATTTTTTCCGTGAAGCGGTGAGCGGCAGCCTCCACCTCGTCCGGGGTGTAGACAGCTGCCCGGCGATGGTGAAGTCGACTAGGCTATCCTGATAGACGGCCCAGTCGATCCTCTCTCTGATCCGCACTCCTTCCCTAAGGACTGTTCCGGAATTAAGTATGACGAGGATGGGTAGGTGTTGAGTGTTGAGGTCGTACAGGACCTCGATGTTGACCGTGGCCTTGAGGTTCTGGTGTAGGGCGATGTCCAGAACGTCCGGGGTGCGCAGCGGATCCGTAGACACGTGTGTAGGACACGGTGGTTCCTGCACCGTGTAGCCGCGCTCTTCCGAATCCTCCTGCAGCCTGGAGCCAGCGTTGTTCGTGACTGCCGATCCCCAAGCTGGATGCGTGGAGTTCAGGTCGCCAACCAACAACACCTGGCCGCCGTTGCGGACATCTCCTAGGTCAAAACTGTTCCCAGGATGTCTGTACGCCGCGTAGATCCCGAGCTCCTCCCCCACCATGTGAACGACTATGCCAGTCGAGCCCATGTCGGTGAAGGGGCCCTGTCTCAGCTCGTCGTGGACGATGTCCCGCCGAACGAGTACGGTACGTTACGGCCTGCCGCTCGGCGACGCCTCGTCAGTTCGATACGCTACGTAATTCGGTAGCCGGAGGCTCTGCGTCGGCCTCAGCCAAGTCTCGCCCAACAGAATGACATGTAAGTCGTACTGCTGAGCGAGCAGGCGAAGACTGTCGCCCTTGTCTCCTATACCTCCGGGGTTCCAATAAGCGACCCTGAGCTCGTCACGATTCATCACTGGCTCCCCGTTGGTTGGCCCCGTGAGTGCATGATTTGCGCCCAGATGCGCGGGTCCCAGAGCACTCCGGACAGCTCGTCCTTCACGACCGCCCTCAGCTCCTCCCTGACGATCTCTCGGATTAGCTCCCTGAGATCGTCAGCGTGGACGCTGGGCTCGTTGCGCTGGCGCCTCTCCCCTTCGGAGGCGCAGGTCCGGGTGGCTCCTTTCGGCAGCGGGCCATAAGGGCCATGCGAGCCTGAGCTCCTCGGCGATGCACTCGGTGTCCGTCCCCACCGGCAGACTTCTAATACCCATCTTGGTGGGGAGGTCTGAGGGTGGGGAGTAACAGTGTCATTGCAGCACCGGTTCCTCCTTCGTCAGGACTGTCAGGAGTGCCTGGACCGCCCGGAACTGCTCCGGCGAAGCATATACCCTTCCCAAAGGGCCGGGCATTGGGCGCGTATCCTAGCGCGTCGCGCAGTGTGCAGAAATGTCTCTGCCAGTCCGGTAGGAACTGCACGACGATCGGCGGATATTTCGCTAACCTACGCGGCTGTTGGGAAGCATTGAGGTGCTGGGTGTTTGGCCTAGCGCCAGTGGCAGACACAGATTGGGGGGGGGGAGNNGGGGGGGGAGGGGCACACTGTACTGGGCGTAACTTGGGGCTCCCCAGAATGGCGGCAAAGCTGCGGTATCGCGTCGCGTCGACCGATCCGCTAGAGAAGGCGGGCTCGACGTCCCCGGCAGATGCAGCAGTCGCAGCGGAGACGGCGCCACGCGGCGTCGACGAGTCCTCCTCGGGCGTCGCTAAGCCAGCCATCTCCGACTCGCGTGTTGCTCGAGGTGACGTTGACAGTGACGTAGGCGGTGATGTAGGCGGTGACGTGGGTAGTGATCTAGGTCTTGTTGGTGAAGGTGAGGTGGAGGTCGAGTGCGATGACTCCGCTACTGTAACCACCTCCGAGGGGTCTTCAGCGGACGAGGACGCCGCACGCTTCTGCGGGAGTAACTCCTCCAGCTCCGCCAGGAAGTCCTTTCGTTCCTCCTCCGTAGGGAACAGGGGTCGCCTGACCGCCATCCGTTCCACCTTCTTTTTCGGCATCCCTGTTAATGGCGATTCCGATGTTGGGCCGGACCTCCATCGGACTCGCTGTCCACTCCCCGGACCGGACCTTCGCAAAGGTCGGGGAGTATGTCGCGTGGTGCGGCTTCAGACCTGTACTTTTTCGGCGATTCCACGTGCGCACTTAGTACACCACCATACATATATGTATACAAAAAGCGAGTTGGGCTTCGAACGAGTTCAGAACACGGCACGGAATAACAACTATTCCGGACCGCGTTCCGAACAAGGACGAGAGAGCTGGGGCGCAAGCGGGACGGCAGTATCACTCCCTCACCTTCCGGCAAGAGAGAGACAGCATGCGATTCCGAGTGCGAAGAAGACCCAGTTCCTAAATCACAAGATGTGATTGGCAGTGAAGAATTGCCCCATGGAAAGAGTTTGTGCTTAGTTGTTCGTTTAAATGACTGTATTGCAGCCAATGCAGACCACTTCAGGTAGCCAAGTTATATTTTTAATCGTTTTATATTTGTGTGTTAAAGTATCACACTGCAAAACACATACACACGGCAAACATTATCTTAGTCTAATAATTGTACAAACAGGCACTAAGGGGTGATACATGTCTATTCATGTTCACACGTACGTTAACGCGAAATCGTAAAGATTTAATGACCTCACGGACCAGAACGCGGTTTACATTAAATCTTGTATGGCATCGTAATAGTTATTTATACAAAAAATATTTTCATTTTAGCATAATATTTATTTCTACTCAAGCAATTTTGAGACAGACTAAAAGTTATTCTTACGCCAAATAGTATAAATAGCCCGTCAAAGAACACTGTTTTAAGATAAGATATAGATTATAATAAGATAGATACGTATTACTTACTTTGTATGTTTTAACGGATAGGTTTCTTTTTTAATTCGCATTAGTTTTAATTTTATGTCAGAGATATTAGTTTATTTGACTGCTGTATATCATATAAGTTCCTGATAGATATATTAGTATTGTATGTAAATAAATAGATAGATAGATAATAACTTTATTTGCAATGACAGGCGGCACAATTACTAAGGAACAGAATTAGAAAAATAAAAAAATAAAATATTAACTATATAAAAAACAAGATCGAATTGCAACTGAATTGGACCGGCATGATGGAAGTGGTACCGCCTTACACGGTGCCACATTGAAAAGGTTGATGTTAATATCGTACTGGAATAAAATGCCCACTGGTTTCAGCTGGCTTTTCGCTGGCTGGACCACTTTATTGCGTTTGAGACAAGAGGAGAGATTTTAATATAAGTATAAACTTAGACAAGTGGAGTGTAAATTTTCATTAATATTTACGTTTTGTGCAGTCTAAAATTTGTATGGTGAAAATATAAAATTGAATGCGCATGATACCGTAAAGCGAAAACTTACAAAGCGTGACAGTGTAGCAGTCGTTATTATACAAAAGCTATGCTGTTACGCTTTGTACCGTTCTTGAGTAGCTGGGGGCCAATTAAAGAGAGGAGGAAAGAGGCAAACTCATCCGAATCAAAACTATAAACTATCCGTAGTTGTCAAAAATCTCCGATTGCTTCCTTGCGCCCTCTGCAGAGAAAAATAAAAGATATTTTATAAAGGCACGATTTGAGAGATGATTACGAATATTATCCTTTGGATTTCCTAGATATTTGATAGTAGTAGCAGACGATGAATTTTGATCTGTGGTCGAAATTTGGCTGGGACGACGGCCAAACTTCAACTACGGTGACCATGTCTAGAGAGACAAGCCACCGCTCCACTGTGGTTGTACATACTTACCTCTAGACCACGAGGCAGTCTTTAGCACATGTTACACGTAAAGATCATCAATCCACTCCTTTAAACAAATACTAAAGGGCCATGATACGAGTATATTGTTGTACAATTTGACGCTTCGATAGCGCTGAAAAAAGTAGTGATTCTCGAGTGCTCAAAAATGCTGGTCACGTACAATATGATTGATGGTTATGATCGATCATTCACTTATTCCTGTCTAAACGTCGTATCCTCGTGAATCTTAACAATTCAACACTCCCGAATCGCACGTCATATCCAAACGATACGTCGACAGTACCCACACGTATGTCTGCATTTTTAACAATCGAATGTTCGAATACCTGTAATACTTATTCTTACTGTTATTTTTCAACTTTGAAAAAAAGTCGAAAGTCAAGAAGTTGGTGGTATTACAGCACCGTTCCTAGGTGATAACGTTAAATTTTTAGATATGTAGATATGAGTAAAGGTGACAGGCGAGCCCCTTAAGCGCTATAGCCGGCAGTGCACATGGAGAGTTCGTATTTGAATCTGTCATCGCTGACATACCGCATAGTAAACTAGCTGTCCGTCCCGGCTTCGCACGGCAAAAATTCTAAATTTTTAAACACATTACCATGATAACAAATTCAACTCATGATTTGTTGGGACAGCTAGTTGCCAATAGTTTCTGCAAAAACAAAGCAATAAGTATTTTTACCTTGATAATTTTTTTTCATCTTTGGTTATATTATCGATGTTATCATAATACTCTAAAACGTTTTAGAAAATGTTATATAGCCCATGTCCATCATAGTTGATGTAGGATTCTGCCCTGTAGTTTTGGAGCCTGTGAAATGCAAATAAACAAACAAACAAACAAATATTACTTGTTTATAATATTCGTATTGACGACTATCATAACGATTGATGGCAGCACATTACACATGCTACAAATTACAAGGCAAATTTTTAGTAAATATAGATAAATTAAAGTTGTTGGAAGTATTCTTAATGCTTTCAACATTTGGACTCTTACTTAGAGACTTGAAATTAGGTACCGAGGTTTCTTATATAGTTTAAGTGGGCTCGAAGAAAAGATTTTTAGGAATTCTACCTCTTGTGGCAATTTTATTCTATGCAAGTAGTCAACAATGGGGGTATAGGGACTATTATAGGTTTATACAGTATTTTAAATACATTTATTTAATGATTGTCTCTCCATATTCACAATCATGAACAATCTTAAAATAATATAAGGAGCAAACAATGGAATCAAACCAGTTTTTGATAAGGGTTAGTAAAAATTTAGGGAAGGTGGTCCTATATTGACAGTTATCCGAGAAAAAAAACTATTTAATTCAATCCGTCGTCCAGGCCACGCCGAAGAGAAAAGGAGTGACATTTGTTGAGCGACTGGGTCATCTCATACCCCCGCATGGGGGCAGAGGGAGCCGTATCAGGACTTTGGTCCTCTTCCGGCGGCAGCGGGGTCTCACTCCATTACTATGGAGCGGTCGTTGGGGTGATCTTGACAGATCACATTAGGGAGCGGTTGCCGGCGGGGCCCGGGCGCCCATCCTCACAGCGGGGTTGTCCTGGGCGGTCTGCCCCCACGGGGTGAGATCGCCGGTAATCCCGGTGAAGGCCCAGCGAGTGGCAGCCAGCGACCAAGGACGGTTGTTGCCCGCTGATTAGGCGGGCGATTGAGCCCCACGGCTTGCTAAGAAGAAGGAAAAAAGGGGGGGAAGGAAGCAATTCCCGTACCGTATATACGTGATAGGAACCCCACTACGGGGACTTGGATACGAAGGAGCGAGAAGGTATAGGACTCAGTAAGGGAGATAGGATGCGTAGCAGTAGTGGCGTTAGTGATGAAGGCATTATTGGTTTTGATGAGTGAAAGCATGAATGGTGAAAGCGTGAGGCGTTAGTAAGCGTATGAGCTGGGAAGCATGATGAGACTTGATGAATGAATTCTGAGATGGGGGAGCAATGATTGGTGATTGAAGGCGCAATGAGAACAGCATAGTGATAGGCAAAAAACAGAAAACAGTAAGGCCAACTGGCGGGGCGGAGGAAACATTATAGCGGTGAACTGACTACAGGCGTCCTTGCTCCTGTAGGCGCCCGCGACGGTCCAGCGTCCAGCGCATCAGGGGGCTGCGCGGGTACGCTTTGCGATCGGGAGGTTGCTTATGATAGGGGGCGAGATGACGGAGCGTGGCCTGAGCGGAGGCGTCCACCTTGGCGAACAGGCGGGAGGCCAGGCCGGCTATATGCCTGTCGAGGTCCTCCACTTCAAGGTACCGGGAAATGGTGGAGTTCCTGACGTAGCAGGGGGCGTCGACTATGCGGCGCGGGGCCTTGGATTTGACCGCGCGCAGTCGACGCTTGTGGTAGGGCGCCAGTAGGTGGTACCACGCTGGAGCCGCATAAGTCAGGCGGAAACGGATGTAAATCATGTATATCCAAAGTTTTACCTTTAGCGGAAGGAACCTCGACAGCGCCGGCTGCAGCAGACGAAGCGCTGTGGAGGCCTGTGCCGCAGAGGCACTGGCATGTGGACCCATGGTTAGGCTGGCGTCCAGGCAGACGGCAGGCTTGGTAGGCCCAGGGGATGGGCTTGCCTCCGAGCGCCAAAGCTTGTGGGAGGCTCCGGCAGCGGGGAAAGGTCACCGCCTGTGACTTGGCGGTGTTGACGCTCAGCCGCCATTTCGACAGCCAATCGGGGAGCATGTCCAGGATCCTCTGGATCTTGGAAACTGCGTGTTGTTGGTTCAGTCGGCGTACAGGGCGGCCATGACTCCCTCATTTCTGGGGATGTCGTAAACGTATCTGATGAAGAGGGCTGGGGAGAGGCAGCTAACCTGAGGCACTCTGGCCCCAATGGGGAATGTAAGCGAGCGGGCATCCTCCACTCTGACATAGAAAGTGCGGCGGTTTAAGAAGGACCGCACTATGGTGACTAGAGGACGGGGAACCTGGGAAGCGATAAATTTGAAGAGAAGACCCTCGCGCAAGACGCGGTCGAGGAGGAATCGCTCGAACACCTTGGGGAGCGCAGCCAGCAAGGTGATGGGCCTGTAGTCGGCGGGAGACCGGAGGCTCTTCCCCTTCTTGGGGATCAGGATTACCTCCCCCGTCTTCCATTGGGTAGGAAAGTGGCTCATGCGGAATATTCGTCCTCGCGGTCAGTCTCGGTGGTGGCCAGTGGTAAATACCTGTCTGAGGTACCTGGCATGGATGTTGGCTCTGTCTGTTGGACGGTAGCGTAGGTCCCCGTAGGTCGTGCATTAGCGGGCGAATGGGCTCCCTACTATCGGCGAGTTGACGGCGGAGGCGGTGCACGGACGACAAGTACTCGGCGGCCTAGTTGAGGCGGTGTTCCCAAGTCGCCGCATAGTGTACGGTGAACTCGAGCTTGACCATTGCGGTAGCTCTGTTGAAGGCGGCCCGGATAGTGGGGCATCTCGTACGTTGCCATTGACGGCGGAGCTTGCGCTTCTCCTTAATGAGCTTGTCGATCCGGCGGGTGAGGTCCGGCCGGGAGACCGGGATTGGGCCCGGGGGTTTGGTGGCCGTGGCCAGTACGGCTGGGAAGGCTGAGGTTTTGCCTTCCACCAGGTGGTCCACGTTCACCGTGGACACCACCAGGAATGAGGGGGTGCACGCGTGGATTTCACGTGCGAGGAACGTGCGGTCAAATTTTGGCCGCCGAGGTGTCGGGAGGGAACGAGCCGAGGCTGTGGCGATCTTGATGAGGACGGGACAGTGATCCGATTGGAGGGCGTCGGAGAGGACCTCCTGGGTGACCAGTCCCTCCACGCGGGCCATGACGGCGATGTCGTGTACGTCGGGCTGGTGGTCGGGGCTATCCGGGAAGTGTGTAAACTGGTCAGGGGCCAAGATGGTATATCCGCGGGCCTCCGCGTCTGCGACGAGTACCAGGCCGCGTGTTTGGCGTTGAGATCCCCGGCGATTACAGTGGGCTCTTCTGATAAGAGCCCGTGAATCTCCGGGAGATCTAGACGGAAGTTGGGGGGCTTGTAAGCTGTGAACAGCCGGGTCAGTCTAGCACCCAAGCACACCTCAACGCCGAGTATGTAGAGCGAAATAGTGAGCGTCGGCGGCTGCACCTGGTGGATGATCGTGCGCCTTACCAGTATGGTCAGGCCGCGGCACGGGCGGCCGTCCGGCGGAAGAGTGTAGTCCAGCCGGTATGTATGGTACCCGGACACTGCGAAATGTCGTCCCAGTGTAATGTGACATTTGTACAGTACCGATCACACCTTTAGTCTGACAGTCAATAAAGATGAAAGATATACTTTTTATAAAATGTTTAAGTAGCAAAAACATAATTGAAATAGAAGGATCTACATTCATCTATTATACCACCTTAGGGTGTATTCTTTTATTTTATTTATTTATATTTAAATTTAAGCAAAATTAATATATATATATATATATATATGCAAAATTAATACATAATTTTGTATTAAAACTCATGCAAATTACGCAGAAATATCCCATCCCTATGTCATTCATACTTATATGCATGAACTCTATTAATAACTGAATATTTAAATCACAAAAAATGTCTTAATGAACAAGTCACAGTAAACGAAAGAACATTTCTTGAATTAACATTACACCAATGAACATAATGTGAATAATTTATTAAGTTAGAAAGTTGCTACTTTAACGGATTTTATTAAGTATTTTACGAGTCCTATGTATTCGTTGATTAACGCTAATTTGTTGATTAAGACGTTCAAATTAACGCAATGCAGCTATGAGGTGTTACGTTTGAATTTTGATTTAATTATGTCTATAACTGGGTCCCACGAAGAAGGAAGCACCCAGCCATTTATTCTGTCAAAATTTGGATGTTTTTTAATTTCGATTGCATCACGAATCCTCCCAGAATATATCTTGTGTTCTTTCACAACGATTTGCGCTTTACTAAATCTAATAACAGTGTCCAACCTCAATATGTTCACACACTGCAGGTTTTACGACGCGAGTTTTGATTGATGTTTTTGTTTATCCTATATAAGAGAGACAATAGTCACAATCAAGTGTATATATTCCCGCATCATGTAGGTCGCCCCCCGCGTAGCATTTCACTGGTGGTAAAGTACTTAATAAAGGTTTGTATAAAAAGAAGACGTAACGTAGCTCACCGGGAACAGCAAGAATTTAAAGAAACCACATGTTATGTTGATATCGATTGCTATGTAATTTAAAGATATATTTTGCATTTAGATAACAACAGATGCCTTGCAGGTTAAGGTTCAAATTCTAGAATATTTATATTATCAAACTAACCTTACGATATCTTATATTGCTCTCGAATAAGTTGCTTATATTGATGAATTTTATTATGATTTTATTAACATTTTACAATTCTGTGCAGAACATAGTTCTAGCGCACGCCATACAAAATACGGGAAAGTGGTCGGATGGAATTGTCATGTAGAGCATTGTTATACTGTTGCCAGGGAAAAGTATTTAAAATAGAACCTATTAGGTTGACCGCGCTCATATCATTGGGATGAGATGTGTGCAACGCAAAGGTCTTCTTGAAATATTCTAAAAATGTACAACAAAACTAAGATAAAGAATAAATTAGTACTAGTACTTGTATTAGCGAAACATAAGCATAACGTTAAATTTCGGAGAGATAAAAGAGATGCAAAAAACTAAACTATATAAGCTCCTTACCACCTTGTGTTGAAGAAGAGAGAGAGAGAGAGAGACTTAAATATCTGTAACATTCTTAAGTTATGCTTCTGCTACCACAATATACAACTGCAATTGACGAGTAAA
This sequence comes from Eumaeus atala, assembly GCA_017140195.1. Classification (NCBI taxonomy): domain Eukaryota; kingdom Metazoa; phylum Arthropoda; class Insecta; order Lepidoptera; family Lycaenidae; genus Eumaeus; species Eumaeus atala. The sequence continues at coordinate 292,209 of JAFELO010000373.1, read as the reverse complement.
TGTGTTTGTCAATTCTACTAAACTCGTTAGTGAAGGCTGTTGCCGATTAGGGCCTATTGACAAAAGGCTTCAGTCCATAAAATTTACGTCCCGTCCTGCACGTGTTTATTTGTATTATTCATTTCAGTATTAATAAATTTATAAATATTGATAGTAGTGAATATCCTATTAATTCACATAAAATATGTTTTATAGTTTTTATTTGCCTATTATAAAGTAAATACTCGGATTGACCACTTAGAATATAGAAAGCTTTACATTATAAAAACAAATGCAAATACGCTTCTTTTATGGAATAACAGCAAAAATTCACAAAAACATATTAGAATGAATGTTAATCACTCTGAAAAGGGCGCTATACCATGTTACTTTAAAAAGTAATCCATATTTGTAAAATGCATTATTAGTAGCGTATAATTCTTACTTCACCGCTACATTACGCTACGCTATTATCTTCCGGGGAAGCTCGACCTATAAAGATAGGATTTTCATCGCCCAGAAAATATGTATAGAGCCATACATAACATGAAATTCAAAGATGACGAGTACATGGATACTACTCCTTAACAACTTAATAACACCGACGCAGAAAGGGGAAAACAGAAGTAAAATTTGCTTCACCCAAAATTCTACAGCACAATTTAATAAAAGTAGATTTGTTATTTCACCGAGAGTTTATAACAAATTGCCACGTGAGCTATCAGATAAGACAATACCAACTACGCAATTAAAATTTAAAGTATCAAATTTCCTTAAAAAAAATGCTACTATTCCATAACTTATTTTTTGCAGATGAATTATGAGACTTCAATAATTTGAAATAGATAATTTTCTAGTGGAGTGTCGCTGTCACCATTAGCGAGGCAATGATATCCGCATAAGAGACTGTGAAGAAGTTTTCCGATATCACTAACTATCTCATCCCGCAAAACACAACCTAGAACAGATATAGTTTATATTTTTCATTAGTCTACATATCTAGACAGTTATGGTATATTTCACAATTCAGACCTCGCAACGAAGAGTTGGCCAGTTGTTTCCTCACGTGCAAACTTCCAAAGCTATTTCTACACACATACCAACTAATATGACTTGCCAAACATAATTTAACTTATACATCGCCAGCACAGTTATTATACAACTGAAGTTAGTCTTAGAATATGGCGACATGACAGGACTCTTGAAACATACTGACACAGTATTGCTACTTGCTAGAATAAAAAATCAACAACATCAGCCGGACTACGTCCACTGCTGGACATACACCTCTACCATAGAGCGGCACAGGCCACGCTCACGGACCACTTACATCCACCTTAAACAAATCGTCATTCCACTCGGTAGTAGTTCGTCCAACACTTCATATTGCGGTGCGCACACGCCGCTCTTTACTCTATTTTAATAATTATGATTATTCATTCATGTGTCATTGTTATCTATTCATTTGATTTCCGAAATCCAAAAAGAATCCAATCCAATTCGCTTCGTTGTGTTGGCATACATTTATGCACTTTTACTAAACCGGAATGGCCGCCTAAAAACCTGTTGGCTAAAATGGATTATATCTGTTATGAATAATTTCATTTTATAAACTTGAACAAATTGCATCGACTTAATAATTAGTGTCATTCACTAAGTTCATGAAAGCAATGTAAATAACTAACGGCCAAAAAATAAACTATAAATGTAAAAACATAATAACTGTCTTACTTTTCACTGATTTGAATGTATTTTAGTGTAGCAGATGTCGCTCGCGTTATTGCCAAGATCAGTAGGAATGTAACACTTCATACATAAAATCCGTTCAGAATAGAAGGGAACTTGGAAATCTAAAAACATAAATACGCTCGTATAATTTATACGCAGTCTTGTAAAGAGAATAAATACATAGAAGTACCTCCAGCATTTTATTTCATTTAAAATTAATATATGCATGCTGACACATGTATTTATGTAAAAAATATAATAATATGTAAATATATATATATATATATATATATATATATATATTTACATAAATCTACGAAATATAAAAAATAAATAAAACAATAGCAACATTGAAAATTGTGCGAAACAGAAAACAATATGTAATCTACAGAATCACAATGCTGAATCGTTTATAAAGCTAACACAAAATACGTTTGCAAACAACAATGCAAACTTTAACATGTGTTCAAATGATATTTACACTAAAAGGTCGTTTACTGCACACTAACTGTGCCCGTGACGTCGCGTGCGTTCCTATATCGTTACTATATTCGTGTTCAGTCAACTTTTCGAACGTCAAACCTTTTTTCATATGCGTGTTACAGTGCATGCTAAATAGCTAAAGGATATTGTGCAACGTTACGCAAACGAACAGTAAATGTACCAACAATAATTGCCAACCGCTTCTTAGATTAGGAAATAAATAAAAAAGAGAATTATTTCAAATTTAACAACATATATGGTTCGTAACAAAAGCTACACTTTACCAATAGAAACATCGACATGAGAACATCACCTCATGTCGAAATTTCTATTGGTATCATTGATTCTTTTTCTTTTATGTGTAAATCTATTATTGTGATATTTGTGATGCGTGCATCAAGGTCAGCCCTATACCTATATAATATTTTATCTAAACCAACAAAAAGCTTTAAAGAAGCTCTTGCAATAAGAGTTGTAATTTACTCCGTAAGAAACAATTATTTTATTATTCGCGTAAACTTAACATCGATAAATCAAGAATGAGTAATATAGTGTATCGAGCAATAAGTGGAACATTTTACCACGCTTGCGTGATTACGTTTCTTGCGCACCTCTCAATTTAAAATCGTATTAATCCTTAATGAGTTAACTCCAGTCGAATGTTTTGAGATAAGCACTGCATTGTGCTAAGAAATATTCAGCTTTTATCTGGAGATAGCGGGATTTCTTCAGAACTATAAAAAAATAAATAAACTTATTTTACAATAGAGATCCCGCGATTGGCGACTTAATTTCAAATTAATGTAATTTTCACAAGATACATTTTATTTTATGTTTTTTTTTTTTTAATTATAGCCAAAGGATATCTCACTTTAATTTTTTTTGTTAAATGAAATATAATAATTCAACAAAAATATATTAAATTTACGACTGAAACATTTTGTACTTCAGGCCTTGTATTTTTAACTTATGTTTAATTTACGTTTTGAAATAAAATATTTCTTTTTAAGTTCATCTGTTTATTATTCGTTTCGTTAATTTCTATAGCTACTATGGCTGCGTTAATTTGGGGAACCCATTTATCAGAACGAGGAAACTGGAACCATTTTCTACTTCACATATTGTCCTCTCGTATACTTTTTGATATGTATTCAGATAGTTTTAACATTCACAAAAAAAAGTGTTTATGAATGAGATTTTTTTTACAAATTTAAGGACCGTATTCAAGCTCACAGCTCTAAAGAAGCTCCCCAATTATTCGACAGATTGCAACGTGGCCATTATCCCACTTGAGTGATGGTTTGGTGGGGAATATGAAGGAGTGACTGACCCATACTTTTGGAAGAAAGGTATCAAAATATCGGCATAAGTTTATCAAGATACCAATCTTGCGAAGGTAGTCAGGCCCCTAAAAACACCATGTTCAATAACCAAGTATGGCCCTTCCAGCAAGACTCGGCGCCAGGTCATAAAGTTCGACCCACGCAGTCTCGGTTGGAAGCGAACGTCTCGGACTTCATAAGAACTGAAGACTACCCATTAACGAGTCCCGCTATCTTAATCTGCTGGATTTTGATTTATGATTGGTTTTAGAGACTACAGGTTGCTCTAAACGCCATGATAATTCAGAGTCCCTACAACAATCCATACGATTGGCAGTGAAGAATTTCCCCATAGAAAGATTACGACGTGCTTCTCTTGATAACTGGCCTCAACGTTTAAAGGACCGTATTGCAGCCAATGGACACCACTATTAATAAACTTTTCATATTCTTAATTGTTTTATATTTTTGTATTTAACTACCACACTGTAAAAGTAGTAAATGTTATTTGCGATTATTTTTTTTTTCTGAATCTGAATCAATTTCTCTGAATCTGAATCACTTTACGTATTTCTAAGGCTCTCCGGGAATCTATAAAAGTCATAACTAACTTAGAAAATAGTACATCTATTAACACGGAATTACACAAATATAAGTTTAACCCTAATAAAGCTTTTAATAAGGTTCATGTATTTCACTCGGAGATTCGCAAGAAGATATTCCCATTAATGACACCCGTATAACAATTGATTACGATGGTATACAAAAAACCAACGATATAGTTTCGTCTTTCATACCACTAGAGACGACCTAGTGTAATTTTAAATGTTTTAATATCCTAAAAACGAATTGTGCCCTTGCATCGATTTTAATTTTGTGGGCAACCCGCCCACAAAGTTCTTCAAATTGTGTGAAGCTGATATAGTTCTTGTGGTAGTGGGTAAATCTATGCTTAGATCCAAGTGTTTTTCCCAAAGTTGCTTAATCGATCACTTATCAACCCATTTTATAAAAAAAAAGAGAGAAATGAAATAAATCGGTGCTCACGTCAACTTCAAAAATTATAGAGCCACTAATCGACTAGTTGACTATTTAAATAAAAGCAACTTATTTTCAAACTCCCAATTCGGTTTAAGGCAACGTAAATTCCCGAGATAAAATCTTTTGCTTTCGGACAGGATCTCTTCGAACTCTTTCTAATACTGCTTTGACCACCTTCATTGTACCCTACGCGGACGGCCGGGATCTTACACTGTCACAAACAGTGAAAGTCTCATTTTACCTATTAATAGCCCGGTACACAAGCATTGGGCTAATCCAATTGTATGGAGGGTTTCAAGAGTTGCGTTTGGCTACATACCTACTTTGGGTAATACAATCACAGCCATTCAGTTTTTTTTATCACCGACTCCATTTTAACATCGCAAAATACTGCACAATATATTGGCGTCAAAATTAGAAAACTCAGTGAAGATTCGTATGAAAATGACAGATTTCAAATTTAAATGTAATCTTTTTTTATTTATTATTGTTACAGTATTTATGGCCAGATTAAGCATGTGTGTGAAGGTGCAATAAAACTGTCCAAGAAAAAGGTCGTCCAAGAAAAAATACACTCGACACTCCAACTGGAATACTCGAGCGAAGTTATTCGCTCGATAAACTTAGTGTTATGCGATCCTCGCGTGTAGCTGGTGATATACATTTCAGTACATGTAGGTATATAGGGTGAATTATTTTATTCGTATCCCGTGGCGGAAGGGGGGATGGTTCCCTCCAGTCGTTATAACTCAATGATCTCTGTCTATCTCACGGTTATGCAAGGCCAAATTTAGCTGCCGCGCGTGAGTTACCCCCTTCCATAGAGGGAGGGGATTTGGTCCCCTCGGCCGGGAATACAATAGTTAGCTAACCTTAAATAACTATTCGGACGCATTCTTTCCATCTGCGGAAAAAGAAAGGGGTTTGTTCCCCCCATCGATCACAATCTCAACAAGAACGTCGCCCGAAGGGTTTTCTATATTTTTTTATAAAATACGGAGCCAACAAGCAGGCGTTACAGGTCTCTACGTAATAGGTATGCGCTTTTCTTGTATACCCCTCAGTTGTATCGGATCGGTAATACCATGGGAGGCAGCTGGTTTCACAGTACTGATGTAAGCGGTAAGAACAGAGAGAATTCTGTCACGATGATCGAAGATGCATTTCCGCTGCTAGTATCAACCCGAACAATTCCTCAGATTACTGCCCACAGAAAATACGGTTCAGCATACACAAGGAACTGACACCTCTTCCTAGGAAGACCTAAGGGCGAGTTTTTTTAAGAAACTACGAAATCACGGGCCATATACAGCACTTTACAAACTATTGAAATTTATTTTTAAATACTTCGACAAACGTGAATCACGCGTGGTTTGCTGGTAAAGCTAACCGTCATCCGCCGGTATCTGTATACATAGGCAATATTTTCATTTTGTTTTATTTTATTGTTTATTTAGGATTATTACCTACCGCGGCCTAAAAAGTATCTCTCATCAATCACGCTGTAAGTCTGGGGGGATGTTGGAAGATTAAAGAATTGGAGAGGGACACTGAAATGGCGATAGATGAGTATCATCCTAGTAAATAAGACATAATTGTTAATATTAGTTCCTTACATAATTTTTTTTATGAGGCGTTTTGTATGGGAGGAACAAAAAGTCGAACATTTTTTAATGTAATATATTTAATTAATCAAAGTATGAACCATTGTTTTCTATGCACTTTTGCCATCTCATAGGTAGTTCATTGATCCCTTCACTAAAAAAACAGTGGGACGGGAATCAATAAAATCTTTGAAGGCGATATGGACTGCCCCATCGGAGTTGATTTTTTGCCCTCGCAAAGAAGTTATCCAAATTTCTGAAAAATGGTAATCTGTTGGAACAGGGTCCGTTTGCAAGTGCTGATAATAGACATCAGCCGTCTGGCCAGATTTGAGAAAACTGTAATGAGCAATAACGGCACTAGTCCACTAAACCTCTACAAGTAACTTTCTTGGGGATACTTTTCATTTGGAGAAGGATTTGGCTGCCTGGCCAGGATCCAACCATTGTGCGGAGCGCTTTTGATTATCGTAAAGAATCCATTTTTAATAATGTTTTATTTGCAGAAAACAAACTCAAGTTTAATTTCCGTCTTTCTTCATATCTCTCACATATTAGTAATAATTATAGTGTCGTCCTAGTATAATTTCGGCTACAGAGGCCATCTCTATTGCGAGAGCCACCTGCGCGGGATATATTATAGTACACAAGTGTTTGCGCAGTTACAAGTGACACTCTCTATTCCTACATACCCCTATTATTTATTCCTTATTTTCACATATTGGATCTGTATAATGAACACTTATACTTGTATTAGCGGCTAAGTTTAAATTAACGGTTCCCAACGCGCCCATGAAGAGAAGATACCCACAATAAACTCTGCTGGGTACCTATCTTTATTTTAGTTTTAATCATTACATCACAAAGGTACTTAAATTTAGAATAATTTATTCCATTACACTTTTGCCATTTATAAAATCCTTTATGTTATAGTAGGATTTTGATATGAGTTTCTATTCAACGATAGCTTTTAATTTATCAATTGACAAGTCTGTTATAATACTGGGAATTTTATTATGAAAACGTGTACAATACCCGTAAATAAATTATTAGCTTTATGGAGCCTTGAGGAGAGCACGGTGAGTTTATTCTTATTTCTAGTATTGACATTATATAGATCACATTTCCTCTTGATTTTTTCTATATTTTATGGAAATACATAAGACTGTCAAATATATAGACGCCATGCAATGTCATAATTTTTGCAGTTTAAAATTTATCCTTAAGCGATTCCATTGGACTCAAATTATATATTGCACGAACAGCCCTTCTCTGCAGATCAAAAATTGAATCAATATCAGCAAAATTGCCCCATAATAGAATTCCAAATGACATAATGCTGTGCAAGTTACTGAAATAAACCAATCTAGCAGTTTCTACGGCTGTTATCTGTCGATTTCCTTTAGCTGTGAATACTGTAGATGAAAGTACATTCAATAAACTATCTACGTGGGGGCTCCATTCCAGTCAGCATCTAAAGTTATTCCTAGAAATATCGTTGTGTTTTCTAGCTCTATTTCTTCATTATTAAGACGCACAGTAGTATTATTAAATTCAAAATTTGCAAATTGAACTTAATACGTTTTGTCTTTTTTTCTTTTAATAATTTAATAAAGTAAATTGGCATTAAACCATTTAATAATAATTGGCATTCTACTAATCTAGAGTGATCATCGTTTCATTATCAATGATATTTTGGCGCCTGTTAGTAATGAAAATAATTGACGTATCATCTGCAAACTATACTATCCCATACATCCCACTAAACTATACTATCATTAACAAGATGAGGTAAGTCATTGATATATATATATAAGTAATGAGAATGGATCTAAAATAGATCCTTGAGGGACCTCCATTTTATGTGAATCCCGGATGATCCCGGAGATCGTTTTCCATTCACATCTACCATTTGAATTCTAGCACTTACATATGATTTGACTAAATCAAGTGCAATACCTTTAATTCCGTAGTTTTGTAGCTTTCCAACCAATGTTTCATGCGGCACACAGTCAAATGCCTTAAATAGCTTACAGAAAACGCCTAGGGTATCACGTGATACCCAGACCTCAAAAATGTCTCGTATTAGTTCTACGCTCGTATCATTTGTAGAACGATCGCTTGTAAATCAAAACTGTTAATTATAGACGCTTAGATATAATTAATTATTATCTGCACGGCCATGCGGTGTGAGGAGCATAGAGTGGGATATCACTCGGCATACTCACGGAGAACTTAGATTCACTGTCACCGATTTACAGTAACCTCCCAAGGGTAAGATGGAGGGCAATGACAACCGACACGTTCAAATATTTCGTCGCTTTACAAAATTAATATAAAATATATATTACTTATAAACACATATTGCCATATACACAAATATCTATGTACACACACATGCATCTATGTAAGTAAACAAACATAAGATAAATGTACTAAAGCTATAGCAAACTTAATAGTGATAAAAATATTTATTATTTACGCCCCCCAGACTTACAATTAACCATTTTGTTCCTTAGACAATGTTATATACATGTGAATGATTAGGTAGTCATGTCGACAAGGGACAATTCTTCCACGGGAGTTAAACGGCGGTTTCTGCACATGGGACAAGGTTATGTCACGCGCTTATGTATATATAACAATATAATAAATTATGTTTGTTTGAAAAACTAGGAGAGAAATTAAATATTCAGAGAAGTTAATAGATAGTAATATTGTAGAGGGATAGGGGCACCTATTATAGTGATCATCGATATGAGGTTAATATGCCCAAGAGTATTATTTTGAAATTATATTATCGTTTTAAAGATAAAAAGTAAAAAATTTCAAAATTAAAAAATATTATTTGTTATTAGTTATTATTATTAAGCTGTATATATATTATGTAACAAATATGCTATATACCTGTTTTTGAATTTATTAACATTATGAGAACACACTGCACAATACAAGGAAGCTTCGGATCATATTACATACACAAAAATCTAGACAAACATTGATCATACTTATCACACTACGTTGTCCTAGTGCTGTAGTAGCTAGTGTAAGGACTTATGTTAACCGAACAACGGAAACATATTTAAGGTTTTTGTACAATTAAGAAATCTTACATATTTAAGATTTTTATTATAGAAATACATAAAATACATGTATAAACACCCATGATCTAGGCGGGATTCGAGCCTACCTCTGGTGTAACACTCGGACCAACCGCCACGTTACCAACTGAACCAGCCGGCCGCCAAAATACATAAACTAGGTTTACAATTAAACACCGAAGTGCCCCGTATGCATTGGTGACACCCACATGAATATCCGATTGGTAGATTTTGAGAACACTGCTAGCATCTAGACAGCTTTTGGGGATTTCATTGTATAACTTGTAAAATAATTAATATAAAGTTTGCAACGAGCTCCGTAGGTATGTTTATCACTTAGGGCCTCTATACATACCTCGTGAGGCAATCTCAGGATACTTAATCCATACGGTAGAGGCGTTGTTCCAAACCAGTACTTCCAAAGATTGGCATGTTTAAACAAACAAACAGACTTTTCAGCATTATATTATTAGTATAGATACAGGATCTATACTATTCAGCTTTAGCACTATTACATAACACAGCCCCGCACCGCTGCTATATAAGTTTATACTTTGCTAACTTAACTTAACTTAGTCAGTGGTAGTGCCATCACTACATTGCTGGCTGAATTAGGAAGAGACGACCCGGATGTACTCTTCGCTCTCATGATAACGCCTCTCTATGATATAACGTTTCGTGTAGTTAATGAGTAGCAGAGTATAAGCAGCATAGGTGTTAGGACGAAGGAGTGCAATACATGTGTAAAATTAATTGTGGGTGTGGGCGTAATCGGTAGTCATAGCATTTCTCGGTTTTTGGTCCCATAAAATATAATGTACTATGTTTAAAGCGATACAAAAAAAAAAAAAAAAGAAACAAAAGCAGTATCCGTTTCAACTGTTTTAATCCAATTATTTTGTAAAAGCCTTTCCCGTTTCAATTGCTCTAACACAATAGACGATCTGCCCAACGCATACGAAACTGTGCTTTTACAGTTCCCATTGAAGCGTAGCATCCTTTTAACAATAAAATGTATAAAACGTGAAACAAAAAGAGAATTTAGATTATTTATTACTGTAGGTATTTGTCACGCCCGAGATGCCGAACAGGTCAGTAGTATGCTGGTGAATGGGCCCAGGGCTACCGAAGAGGTAACTCTGCGCGAATTTACAGCTGCGCTTTTGCGTTTCCTGTGGCCTATGATTCGGTGACCCTCAATGAAAGTCTCAAAAATTTCCAAGCCCCTGTGTATGATTGTATTGTAATTTCCAAGCCCCTGTGTATCTTCTGATTGTATTGTAATTTCCAAGCCCCTGTGTATCTTCTGATTGTATCGTATTTTCCAAGCCCCTGTGTATCTTCCGATTGTATTGTAATTTATGGTGCTCCTTTGCCTCATTATAAAAACTCTTTTTTCAACCTGTAAATTGCCAATAATAACAATGTAATCCTAGCAGTATTCCTAGTAGTAATCCTAGCAGATAGACTAGCCTTCTGCGTCACTATTATATTGAAGTATTGGCGCAGGCGCAAGTGCGCTCTCTATTCCCTCATTCTCCTATTCCAATGGGACGGCAGTTCGATAAGACCGTAGAGAAATAATTGAATAACCGACGGCTTAACGTGTTTTCCGAAGCATAGGGGCTTACAATGCCAACTTCCCAAATCTGGACTGTTTTAAAAAATTAGAAAAATGTGCTCAACCCACCATTTGAAACCTGGACCTCACGTCCGAGATTCAAAATGCTCCTTACTTCGGAGCAAAACACCGAAGCATTAATGACCAATATAATACAATATAATCATCATCATCATCGCTATTATCAGCCCTTGTCGGTCCATCGCTGGACATAGGCCTCCTTTAATGAACGCCAAGACGCCCGATCTCCTGCTACTCGCATCCATCCCAGATCAGCTACTACAATATAAATATCTTAAATGTTTTTTTATAGATTAGGGAGACAAACGAGCAATCGGAGCCTTTCTACGACTACCGACGCCCATAAACATCCACATAATTACGATGCCGTTGGATTGCCCTCCTTTAAATTCACGACGTTACATTGCTCTCCTATAACTTTAACAACCTTTAACTTGTTCAGTCCAGCCTGCAGGCTGGACTGAACAAGTTAAAGGTTTAAACAATTAGGTTTGGGATGAACTAGTTTGACCTAGGCCAGATATATATTGATTTTGCCTATGCTAAACTAGTTCTTCCTATACACGATGAATAGGAATAACTAGTTTTGCATAGGCGAATTTAAAATGCAATGAAATAGCGCTTGCCCGGTAACATATTGTACAAGATATAATAATCCAATTCTATCTAGAAAACGGTAACGAACTTAGTCCTGTTTGGAGACAATTGCAAAAACAACTCCATTACGTACCTACGAAGACATAAAGTATAAGAAGGTTAATCATCATTAACTATTCACATTATATAACCTTTCACAAACAAAACACTTTTGTAAGGGCTGCAAGAAGATATAAGCAACGGAATTTAAACTCAGTAGTGGTACGAAAAATAGCAAAGACAGATAAAGTTCATTTACCTAACGACACACATATAATATATTTTATCGCTAATTCTGTTACCAAATAGTGCGTAGACTCACACGATAATACCCCAGCACTATTATCTGCGACTATTAATTTCGCATTAAGTCTTTATATCCAACAAGACTGCTTACCGGGGACCAAGGATGAGAAGAAATACTTTGTGCATCAATAGTTTCGTTTTATTGTACTTTAATTGGTTACATAGGAAAATTAGATACCGTATCTTTAGATTTTTTACTATACACATCTTATACAAGATTTTAGACATCATACAAATATTTTGACATCATCATCAAAATAGTAAATAAAAAACGAAATAACAACCTGGTTACAAATGGATCATTTATCATTCAAGTAATTAACAAAATACATAATTGTCTACAATCACATTTAATAATGTAAATTGAACTACTTACAGAATCGTTAGAGTTAAATTCTATAGAAGTACTTTTTAAAATATTCTATAGAAAATTCTATAGAAGTACTTTTTTAGTACTTTTTAAAAGAATCGGTATTTTTAGTATTTAATAAAGTAATATATTTAATTGTAAACGAACATTTCTAAGAGGATTTATGGTAAATACGAAAAGACTAATTTTGTCATTAGAACGTAATCTCCTTACAGAATTTTGTAAGACTTTTTGGTGCTTTAGGGTTATGAAGAACACAGGATAGGAAGGACATAATCCGAAGTCTGGCGAAATCCATTCGTGACTTGAGCTTTGCTAACTTATCAAAAATATGATCCTATTGCTTCATAAATTATAATTAGTAACTAATTTTAATAATTAATAATCATCGCCTTCAAAGTAACTACGGTCCTATAACTCACATTATTGAATGTGAGGTAAACGTTGAATTTTGGCGCTCATTAAAACAATTGAACATCTGATAGTAATGCTCTCTGCAGTACTCGAAATAATACACATTGGTTCTGGCGCAAACCATTGAAGCGTACATTTCGTAATTCATATGCTATGCACGTTATGATCAATGAATACATCAGCTTCAACTAGATAAAATACAACATGTCTTTGTTCACAGGCGATATATATTGTTGTTATTTGCGAGTGGCTTTCACACCTTCCAGTAGTCTAGACAAGGATTTTTAATAGTGGCAGGAAGTAGGGCAAACTAGTAATTGAGGCATTGACACGCAAGCGACGCCCATATACTGACATTACAGTTATCATGCAGATGCATTGCCCTTTTTCCCTTCTTCCTCCAATGGGCCACGACAACCGCATGCACTGCCACAAATACGACCTCGTCACGGCATTTGTCTAACGCTTTCACGGACAATACGGACGGAAGATCCAGTGTAAGGTAAAACAATATGAGCATGCGATACCCACCTACCCCTGCCCCCTTCAATGTGTCACTGGAATCTCGTACACTGCACGAAACACGACAGTATTTCTATCACTTTACGTGCGATATCATGTAAGCGAAAGATCCAATTCGGTTCGAATGCAGCGTGGCACTACGTCTTACAAAAACTGATTCAGGAAAGACTCCTAGCCTCCTTTTTGTCTAAAACTCAGACTCAGATCACTGTCTAGTGATTTCCAAGGGGAAGGCTGAAAAGTGAAGCAGAGAAGATGACGCAACAACGTGGCAGCTATATTTTATGAAACATGTGCTTAAATATATTAAGTGCAAATAAGCTTTTATACAATTAAATGTTACCATTATATATATATATAATCTACGTTAAATTTGAGCATTGATTTGGACACTTGCCAACTTTGAAAATTTAATAAGTCTTGAATGTTTTCAAAGTACTTTTAGGGATGACAGAGGATAGGATTTGAAATTTTTAATGAAGTACTTGTCGTTGTTTTCATTCATACAAATTCTCAGCAAATTTAAACTATTCGTTGTTATCATTTCATTTGAATTGGGGCAAACTAATCATGTCGTTGGTGTAGTACCAATCTACGGTGCGAGGTATCCAAGGGCGAAGCTTCAGTAGTAAGGTTATAAATTATAATAATTATAAATAAACTATCTGTACCCGGCGCGCGTTGCTAAGCCAAAAACCATTTTTTGTATAACTAACCGGTACAGTACTTTTTGAGTTCCTCGATGATATACAAACATTCATTTATATTTATATATAGTTGGAAAATTGGAGGAGAGGAGGTAAACGCATGTGCATGAAAAAAATAATGCTGGCGTTGGTAGTTGTCAATACACTCTGATTCCTCGTGTACACTTGTGTACCAATTTCTATCCTATTGCCTAATCAATTTGCAAATCAGATTTTTTTTAACAATAAAGTGGACAAATGGGCAGTCCCAGCTTTATGGTAACTACCGACGCCCATTATATGGATAATGTAGAAACGTGTACTTCCCTCTCCCACTCCAAGAAAAAGTGTGTATGTACTTTTGTACACGCATTAGAAGTTCTACTTCTTTGGCGTAACAGAATAATTATCTTTTAGAAAATATTTTCTTTCGCCTTATTGTACGTAGGTATGTAGAAAAAACGACACTTACAATAGAAAAAAATATTTTATACATTGAAAGTTTTACTATAACGCATTATGGTAACTTTTGAGAAAGCTTTGACTATAGCTTACTTCAAGGTGTCGGTCTAACGTGACCGCCAAAAGAAATTGTAAGTGGTAGTGCCATGCTGCATAGGAGGAGGTAGTGCCACGCATGGTCCATGACACTACATCCAGTGGGATAGTACTCCATCCGTGGCCGGCACGACCGGGAGGGGACACGGATATATATATATATATATATATATATATGTGTGTGTTTTTTCTATTCGTCAATAGTTTCCGCTGTGCGTGCAATGAAAATAACTTTTATTTAGTGATCGTGTCTGGTGTCTTCTTGGTGATCGGGGCATGACTTTGCTACAGTGGACTTATCGATGTGGCTTTAAATCATAAAAAAGCAGTAAGAGCGTCACTGTTATTTATCATAAATTTTCTATCGAACAGTTTTCCTCCAGGAAAACAGGGAATGAATATCGCCTAATTGCTTTTATGTTAATTTTATTCCTATTGTATGAGCAGATGTTTCCCGCGCGTGTAAAAATCTAAATTGTTACTTATTTTGTCCAAAACCGTTTTCCGAGAATATTGAAAAAAATTTAAGGACATTTGTGCTCTGTCTCCACAAAAGAGAAATAAATAAGCAAAGGAACATTGGTACAATACATATTCCACTATTCGCTAGCATCACCCCGCGTCTTCGCCCGTCACACAAGAAGATTTTTTCAATTCAGGCCAGCAGTACCCGAGATTAGTGCGTTCAAATAAATAAACAGACTTCATATATATGTTATTAGTTTAGATGGAATTTGGCACAACTGTATAATTGCCGAAAATATATTTAGGTTTAGGTAGGATGATGACTATATAAGGATATTAGGTATGACCGAGCATACGGACGTTACGGGGCTCGCAAAATGGCGATAGCCAGACGAGTTTTTCGGGTGTAGTAGAGAAATGAAAAAATCGGAACTCTTGTAATTTTGCCATGTCAATATATGTGGACATATACACCACAAAATGATGTAGCATGATTTTGAAATATAACATTATTAAGGGAAGCACTCGGACTCCCTGTGATCTTATCAGGGGGTTACAGAAGGAGGCCGCTGTCGCTCCTGGGGACACAGTGGTGTGACAGAAGTAGCAGCGGTGGGAAAGTGTGGAGCAAACCCGGTTAAATAAAATAAGCTCCACACTCCATAAAAATGAAATGAACAGTAGGCCGCCAGAAATTCACAAACCGCACGAAACAGAACAGGAAAGCTAGAATTTGGCGGTGGTATGTGAACGAAAGGTACCTGCCCGTTCAGATAAAGCCCATTTCAGTTGCAATGCAGCATGGCGCTACATCTTACATCCGTATACATCACAACTCAACCCCTCATCATACGTATGTATAGTTAATGCGGATTACTGTGTACGCTTATTTTCTGCTGCCATAATTTAATGATATTTATATTAGTGAACTGATATAAAACAATTCACATTCTAGCACCTGTGCATCTATACATGTTATAAAAGAAAGTCCCAAAAGCTTTCTGTCCATATGTGATCGATTTTCTAAAATTTACTGAACAGATTTTCATACGGTTATCACCAATGAATAGAGCAACATTCGTGAAAGATTTTTGTGTATAAATTGTTAAGTCAGACCGCCCAGATGTTAAAGACGGAGCTGGAAATCCCAGACACATATCAGTCCCCAGGCCAAAGCCCGAAGGTTCGTCCACAGTAGCTCATATATACTTTTTTTTATAGAATAAGGCAATCGGAGCCGAGAAATCGGAGCCTTTTCACGAATACCATATAATTACTATGCCGATGCGTTGCCCTCCTTCCTCCCCCATACGCAACCGGCTACTCACAAACCACACGAAACGCGACACTTTCCGGCAGTATTAAGTGCGAGAGAGAACCGGCCCAATCCCGATGCATAGGGAGATGTAGTGTCATGCACTATGCATGGCACTACCTCCGCCTATGCACTACCTCTTCGTAGTATCAGTAGTACTTCTTTCCTATATTAGTAGCAAATTAGTACCAAAACTTAAACAAAGTATCACATTTCGAAAGACATAAAATTGTCACAATGTAGTCATTGTTCTACCTGTCTGCAACCATACTTTAAAGGCGCGCGTAGAACTTACGCAATTTAGGAAAACCAAAAAAGCTTTAATTGTTTTAAGTTGTTTGTGTCGATAAGTGGAGCAATTAATAATTACGTATTACGTAACTGTGTTGCACGTTGTATAACACAATAATTTATTAAATATTTCCTCAATCAATCCTCTATTCTTCAATAGCACATCTTAAATTCTATTTCTTTGTGACCCGTGGTTTTACGTAAAGTTTGTCCCGACGGGATCATTTATTTTTTCAGGATACACATTTTTTATGTTGTTATGGATTGCCAAATTTCAGCCAAATCTATTCCATAGCAATAGCTTAGAAACGCTGTGATTCATATTACATACATAAATTTCGCATTGACTTACTTATACCAAGTAGGATTGTTCTATTTAATTTCATTACATCACCACGAGAAATGACAAACGCCCATGTATATCCGCTTACTTAGGGCAGCAATATATGTGCTGCTATGCACATATATTGCTGCCCTCCTACCCTACTCTCAAACTCACTAACCCCATAAGGGACCGTATAGCTAGCTGTCTTTTTTACGGTGGCATGGTGTGATCTAGAGGTTTCCACTTTCAAGAACAGGGCCGTTTCATTTTGTGGCGGTCTAACGTTTAGATTAGAATACGGCAGAGTCAAATTGTGCCAGAAGTAGCTCGGCCTAGTAGGGATATTCAACGAGGCTAGCCTTATTAAAATAAGAAAATATTTATCAGCCTTTTTGGTACGTTCTAATTCCTGATTTAAATTCTCGCGGTTTTGCTTGACATGACAACAGACGAAAAAAATGTGTACCCAGATTGGTTCTTTTTTTTACTTGTACTCAAATTTCTTGGCATAATTGCATACTTATGTGGACCGCTATTTTTAATAATGTTCCATCAAACAACAACAGCAGAGAGTAATGTATGCAAATATCCAAGTTCATTAAGACAATGCAGTAGTACATATCTCTTAGTGGTGTTCACAGCATACTGGACACGGTAGTAGCGGTTACAGCGGCCACATGGAATATATCAATTATCTCTGCAGGAAACAGGATCCAAACGTCAAATGCGTTAGATAAATTAAAATCTGCTTATCGGAGGCATCAGTGCTGTTGTACGATAAATTGCCTGTCGATGTCTCAATATGACTTATTTTCACTCACTTCATTACCTTACTAGAATCACCTCGCGCTTTCACCCGCGTAACTCCGGTCATTTTAGTCGTAGGTCATGGTATATAGCCCTCCCCGATAACTTTGTTGACTATTCAACACAAAATATTTTTTAATTCGGATTAGTGATTCCCGAGATAAACACAGATTCCAAAATAATAATCAAATAAAAACAGATTCCAAAGCAAAAAGACACATAATATAAACCGCTTGAAGACGAACTACTGTAGAATAAAGATGATAGTAATGGGGCCTACACTACTGGATTTTCCAAACTATTTTTTTATATTTGGATGCGCTTTTTTGTCAGTTGTTCGCGGTGTCGTTTTATGATTAAGGAGGCAACCATCATCCTCTTCATCACCATAATTATCATCGTCACAATCTCCCTGTTTCCGTCACAGCTGGACGCAGCCCTGCCCAAGTGCATGTTGTCACTGTTATGCTACTGAGATAAACAAGTTAGAAATACACTTCTTACATTTTGAGCAATCTGTTCGTGCGTCTTGCTGGGCCATTTTATAACTCTCAGAACTGCATCACTTCTGATGCCCTGGTCACTTGAGACTGATCTTAGAATTGAGGAAAGTGTCTGTGTAGCCACGTCAGCCTCCGATGAGTTTCTAATGGAGAGGGAAGGAAGGAGGATGTATGTAACTCATCTCTAAGACCTCTGTGCAGATCTTCATTAGAGTTGGTAGTCATGTAAAGGCGTTGTCCTAGACGAAGTTCTACTGCGGCAGCAGTCTCTATAGAATTTACTCTATATAAACTGCGCAGGACATACCATAGTATGTACTTTAATATGTATATACACACATGTACACTCCGTTTTCCTTCATTCTCCTATTCCAACACGGTCCATAGTCCGCCGACCCACTTTGAAATCAATATAGGGCCTGCCCCGGGCAGCTATCTAATCTCAATCAAATCACAATATAATTGTTATATCTTTCCCGTGGCTACGAGGACGTTGATTCAAATTTTTTTTATAGTATAGGGC
>JAFELO010000373.1:226507-273567 GCA_017140195.1 Eumaeus atala | reverse complement strand
CGATCGAATCCTTTCAACGACCATCGACGCCCATGAGCAACCGCATCATCATGTCGATACGTTGCCCTGGTTTTCATAGGAGGATGTAGTGTCGTTACGGCATGCATGGCACTATCTCCTCCTATGCAGCATGGCACTACCTGCAACTAATATTTATCCGCGTGTAACACAAGATCAATGGAATTGTGGGTAAATTGTCAGCGATTTAAAAATTGTTGCCGAAGTTGTTGTTTTTGTGTTTATTAAAAAAATAGAGAAGGTTTATTATGTATTTACAGTGTGGGGGGGGGGCGAACGGTGCCTATCGATGCCTGTCCACATTATTTTTATACATATGCGTTGTCCCCTTTTCCCGCTCCGGCTACTCACAATTTTCACGAAACGCGACAACATGTTTATTACTTTTAAAGGGATACTATGTGAATTAGAGGTACCTTCCCAGTCATGACAGGATAGAAGGTTGGCTATGTTACACACCCGTTCCCTGGGCGAGCGTAGTAAGCCGTCAGTCTTGCGGTTGATTTCTCACCGGCCGTGTCGGATAAATGCGGCTGCTATAGCAAATTTCGTCTAGGAAGACATTATTATTATTACAAATAAAATATAAGTTTGAAATAATTTATTAGCAAGTCGAAGGATTTTATTTTAGCTTTGGGGTAATAAAGCTTTACTTATTGTCAAAGATAGCTTCCGTACGAACAGGGCTCAGCTAATTTCAATTAAGGATTTACCCTCGGGAGCCGGCTTTACGACTAAATTCGTTTAAATGTAAAATAAGTTTGTTTTTCTGACCGGCTTTTAAACTTCCGTATGAATATTTGTAATAGATTTTTATGTACTGTATATATATATATATATATATATATATACACAGGCAGGGCTAGGGCAAGTTGGGATACTGTTAGGGCTGAAGCCGCTTGTATAATATTACAGAACAGGAACCGAACTACTTTATTCATATATCAACGCAAAGCCGAAACTACCGCGTTTAGAAACTGAAAACCTGCTAGAAGGGTTCCTTTCATGATGTGAGCGAGCACTTAGGCAGGATTCAAAAAGCTCCAACCCCAAGGGGCTTACATAGGGGGTTATATTTAATATAGGATAGATGTAGGTACCGAGGAAGACATACCATGATCAGACTGATCGGGTAAATAGTCATAATCCGAATGCAGTGTCAGTAGTTTTTGCTACCGACGTGTCTGTATAAGGAGAGCATTAATGTAGAGGAGGCAAAGCGGGCATGAAAAGATCGTGATGTATGGCATTCCGTTCTATCTGCCTACCCTATTAGGGAGGCTAGCCTGAAGTTGTGTTGTTGTTGTTGTTTAACATAGAATTAAAACACGTTACGCAGGTAAACCCGCGGGTAGCACCTAGCATATACTCGTATATGAATCGGGTTATATTCACATCATCGAACAAAATTAATATCGGAAATACAAATATAACATGGAGTTCACGCGGATACGGTCTTACGTCAGGTGGTCGCGCGTGCAGCGGGGCCAGGTCGCGTAGATGAGCATGCGGTCCATTGTCTGCCCTGTTAAACATAGCGCTCGACATTCGAACCACAAACTTATCCAACGACTCTAACCGCAAGTCACTCGCGATCACGTGATTGCGGACGTAGCGACCGGCTCCCGTGATGACCCGTAGGGATATATTTTGCTGGCCTTGCAGGCGTTTCCGCTGGGTCTGGTAAGTTGGCGCGTACCATGCGGGGGCGGCGTAAGTGAGGCGTGACCGGATATACGGCTTGTAAATCCTCAGTTTGGTCCGTGTAAGAAGTCAGGACGCTAGTACCGGCCACAGCAAAGCGCGGGCTGTTCTCGCCTGGTTGACCGCTCGGTTCACCTGCGAGGATGGGCAGCGCGCGGTCGATACTGCATCCGAGATACACGACTGAGGATTCCCAAGACACATCCTGGCCTCTGAAGTTTAACCGCCCCGGCAGGGAGCTCTTCTGCAGGCAGCCTCTTGCTGACATATAGAGCCGTCGTCTTATCCACGTTGTCTCCGGCAACCGGTCCAGCATGCGCTGCATGCGCCCAGTTGCGAGCTCCGGCATTCAGGACGAGATAACATATGCGCTGTCGTCGGCGAACAGCGCGAGCATGACGTCCACCTCACCCTCTCCCGAAAGATTATTGAGTGTTGGGATGTCGTTGGTGTAGGCCGCGTACAGGCAGGGGGATAGGCAATTGCCCTGTGGCACTCCGGCACGTATGGCCTTCACCGAGGAGCGCCTTCGCTAGACCGCTACCCGGAAGGTCCTACCTTCCAAGAATGTATGGGCCGGCACAACCGGGGATGTACCACACGTTCACACGACACGGCCGTATAGTGACAACTATGTGTCTCGGGCGGTTTGGAGTAATCGATGGCCCATGTGGGGGGATGGACGAAAGGAGGGCAACGCATTCATAGAAAATAGTAATGCTGTTGTCTATGGGCGTCGGTATTAGTGAAAAGGATCCGATTACTCATTTACCCTACTACACTACATAAAAAAATCTCTTTTGCTTTCTTTTCATGGATTGGATGGCGGTGGCAATTCCTTTTAAATAACTTTTTTTATACAGTAGGGGGGCAGACGAGCAATCGGAGACTTTTTTACTACTACCGACGCTCATGAAGAAGTTTCTATACCGATGCGTTGCCGTCCTCCCTCCCTAATGGGCCACCGGCTAGTATCTAACCGTACGAAGCGCAACAATGAAGATGTCACTTTACGGTGATATTATGTGAGCGAGAAGTACCTCCCCGGTCGTACCGGCCCAATTCCGTTGCAAAGCGGGACGTAAATCCTGCACCACTCATGGCACTTCCTCTTCTTAAAATTATCTCATGTCGCAGTAGGATGCTCAAGACCACAGTTTGGCACTTGTACTCTCAAACCTTCACAGCTCTTTTATAGATATTCAGTGAATGCCTTTTCAATTTAGACTGAAATGGTACAGTTCCAGATAGATACTTTGTGTATAATTGTGTGAATAGAATGTTATGTTGCGGTCCTTGTAGATCGTTTTAATTATGCCCATATACGTGTGTGATATTGTGAGCCGTTACACCTCAGTGAATGCGTACGTGTTTTTTAAAAGTGACTAGTGTTGGGGGACCAACGATCTCCAGCATGATTTAGTTGTGAACTGTAATACTGTTATAAACGAGGAGTTGTAGTTTATACAAAATAAATGTGTTTAGCATGGACGAACGCGAGTAGATTATGTGTATAATGAAATTTATGAATCTAGAAAATTGTTTAAAAAAAAAATTTTTGTCGAAATAATTAAGAGCTAATTAAAATGAATATTATAGCTACTAAGCGCAAAAATAAGCACATTCCTCTAAAGTTTTGGCAGCAAATAAAAAAAAAGCTTAATGCTAAACCTGGAACCCCGGTGAGCATTGATGGTGTAAGTGACCAACCGGCAATATGTTTAGTCCACATTTTCTTGTAAAACCTGTTTACCTTAAGTTTACTGAACCTGTAAAGCGAAGGCTATTGTTGTAGTTGGATTACGACCGTGTTACAGCTAAAGAAGCTTCCGCAGTTATTAAGAGAATGTTAAGGGGGAAGTCACCATAACACGATGGCCTCAGCCTAGAAACACTTCCTGTATGTTACACCACACACATTTATCGCGGTTACTGGGAATGTCATTTACATTTTGTAAAAGAATGCCTTTTACAAAATGTCAAATGCCTATTCTGCCCAAAAACCTGATAAGATCAATAGTAGTACCCATAGTTACAAATAGGACAGGCGATACTTCCGATAAGACCAACTATCACACTATCACATTTGCCACGATCACAGCTAAGGTGCTGGATGGTTCGGTTGAGAGACGGCTTCAAAAATATCTAAACTTGCATGAAGCTCAGGTTGGTTTCTGACCGGTTTTGTCGACAGAGTCCCTCAAGCATATCATTAAATACTACACAGGTAGAAAAACAAGCATCTATGCTGTTTTTTTGACTAGTCAAAAGCATTTGACAGGTAAGATACTATGTTCTATGGGCAAAGATCATTAACTCTGGTGTCCCAGCTGATATTGTTGACATCTTGAAGTATTGGTACGGGCACCAGATAAATCAAGTCAAATGACTAGGACAGTTGTCGACCGATTATAGGTTGGATTGTGGGGTGCGACAAGGTGGATTGACCTCGTCCTCACTCTTTAACCTGTATGTGAATGAGCTGATTGTTTAAACGACACTTCTTACCGCACACAACTGTACTGTGGAAGCAGCTGCCTCCCTGGGTATTTCCGATCCGATACAGCTTAAAGGTCTTCAAGAAAAGAGCATACCTATTACTTAAAGGCCGGCAACGTGTCTGTAAGACGCCTAGTCTTACAGATGTTCATGGGCGACGGTAGTCAATACCTATCTGCTCGTTTGTCCCCTATCTCATAAAAAAAACTTAGCAACACACGTATTAGATGCTCACTCGATGGTCACTGCGTGTTGCTGAATCCATCGGTCGCTCGTCGGTCGGTCAGTCGTGCGCTCTAAAAACTAGTCTCGGTATGTGAGAGATATGCAGAATCGCATGGGCTCGTGTACTGTACCGGGAAAAGCGATGGTTTTTAAAGCAAGGAAACGCACCATAGGAAATATGCTAAATATAACATTGAATAGAGTGCCCATTGCAAGGGTGTCGTCCTTCAAGTACCCTGGACACATTGTGACTGAAGACTTGAGGGATGATAATGATGTGGAGAGAGAAAGAAGGGCGTTGGCAGTCCGCTGACATCTTGTTGGCCCGCAGGTTGGCAAGGTGTAGCACAGAAGTTAAAGTAACTCGGTTTAAAGCTTACTGTCAAAATATGTACACTTGTAACAATCACCAGTCAATTACACAAGGCGTGCCCTTAATGCTACCGAGTACAATATATTAATGCCTTCAGGGTGATGTTATGCACAGGATTCGTGGGAATACCAACAATATTCTGTGAGTCATTAGAGAAAGGCCTAACTGCACAATTGTGCATTATTGGGTGCATAGTCATCTGCATATGCACAATGTTGGGCGTAATGTACTAATAAGTAAATTAATTAAAAACTACATTTTGTTCTAACATAGATTTAAGTCACTTCTCGCCATGTTTTTTTTGTACTAACAATTTGTGGACGATGTCGCTAAATTAAAGTATAGCACTACCCCTTACAAAATGCCTAACTCTTGATACTGCAAATACCAAACAATCTATTAGCTCTAAAAACGTAAACGCACTCTACACTCATTTCACTCGCGTAAACAGATGAAACCGCTATGAGACACAACCGGAGAGAAATTAGTAGCACTACGTGCGGATTGAATTGGTCTTAAACGCGCTGGGACATTGTGATATCGGTTTTCTGAAGGTCCCATACATTACGTGTCAAACGAAATTGATTACCTCTACCTTGTAGTCTAGTATAAGGATGTTCAAAGTGCGTGAAGTCCTGGCTTGTAATCTCGAGTTGGACCAAAAAAAAGTGGTAAATTGATTCCCAATAGCAGCACAAGTCAGGACGTAGGCGGTGTTAGGTACATCCCTGCGACCGACAGCGCATCAGACCGCCGCGCATTACTTCGCTTGTTTACCTTAATACTTTAGGTTGCTCAAGATCATAATTTATATCTGTGCTCAATTTTGTCCAAATTATAAGATTTTTCTTCCCATCCAAACTTCTGTCTGCGTACAGAAATGTGTGCACTCTCTACTCCATAATTTCCATATTCTGATGCCTCGGCCGCCAGACACGACCGGAGAGATATCAGCTACAGGACCGACAGTTTAACTTACTCTCCAAGGTTCCGGTCTGCTACACCACCAACATCCTGACGCCGGAACGTTATTACAAATTGAAAAATCCCAATAAATAACACTTTCTTAACTACTTTCTTTTCCGTTTACTGTTCCGGAATGATTCCTAAGGAAACCATTCTTTACATTGCGCAGCTACGTAAAAATATGTAGACGTGATTGCACTCAAAAAGTACAATAGTTCTTAACAATTGATAATAGTGAAGAAAAGACTTGAGTTTTTCTATAGTAAATCAAAAACCATTACGAATTACGACATTTTGAAAACAGATTCCGAAAGAGGATGAAATGTCCGATGTAAAACGTGCACGTGTTTGAACTGTTTTCATAATTTTAATTAAAATTGTAGAAGTATTGCATGGAGCAGAAGGGGGGTGCACAACAAAATAAACAGAAACTATAATTAAGCCTTTAAAATGGGACAAAACAAAAAAGCGTAATGTGTATCATACAATGGACAAATGAAAATTAATTTAAAAAAGAAGAAGAAGACTAGAAAAGTATTTTCGTTAAATACTATATATAAATGTGCCTCTCATCTTCCATTGCTTCGTTTTCGTAATGGTATCGTGACGCGTCCATCAACTTCTTCCCCACTTCAAGCATGATTAAGTAAGTTTTATTGCAGTTTGTCGTAGTGGCTTAATTATAGTTTCTGTTTATTTTGTTGTGCACCCCCCCCCCCTCTGCTCCATGCAATACTTCTACAAATTTTTTTTTTCACTTATTATGTATATCTAATTTGTTACGGATTAAAGATGGCATTAAAGCCGTATGAAACTTTCTTCACATTTTTCATAAAATAAAAAGTAAAATTTATGGCTGACTATTTTACGAATGACTAGCCCAGATCAAACGGTATGGAAAAAACTTTTCACAGTTTCACATACATTTTTCATAGTTTCAACACGCAGTGACCATCGAGTGAGTATCTAATACGTGTGTTGCTAAGTTTTTTTATGAGTTAGGGGACAAACGAGCAGATTTATTAGATTATGAATCAATATTTTATTTTAAATAATTGTCCAGAATGGCCATTTCCTGACTTAAGTTATATCTAGTATATACGAGTATATAATGATTTTTTGAAACTGTAGAAAATCACAAAACACATTCAATACTCAATTTTAATTTCGTTATGCAAAAAATACATACTTAATATTTGACAAGTAACATTAATAATAATATTTGACAAAACAATAATATATCCAACCTTTAACCGCTGGCGCTGTATAAAAATATCATGTCACGGGTTTCGATTGTGCTCCTCCGAATGGCTCGACCGATTATTGTGAAATTTTCTATGTTCTTATTCCTTCTGAGTGTAGATCATGAAGTAGATGTCATCCTGATATTCTCTGGGGCGCAGCTTGTAAAATAAATCAGATTATAATAATTAAAATGATATAATTTTCGAAAAGATAAATCTTATAACGACGTTGAATAATATAAGAGTTCTTGTTTATCTAGGCGTCAATTCATTAAAGCTTGTTCAGCTGCATTTATCAATTTCTTCTTCCTTTAACAAAAGTAGTCCTTTGGTTATAATTAAAAAGTTTTCAATAGAAAATATTTTCTTTATCAAATCACGGTCATTAATTTAATTAAGTCTTTGAACTTGTTTTAGTATAGAATACCGTATCGGTCCTGCGAATGTTAGTTAAATTTCGCTTCGCCCACCATCACAATTCCTTTTTGCTACTAATCCTGTGAATCCCGGTCCGACAGCGGCCGCCACATCGTGGGAAGCCCGTGGGAAAATGCTAAAACTACCTTAAAATCTGCAACAAAAATTTGTTATGAAAATTCGTTGCAGGTCTCAAGGCAAGAAAACTCGTCTGAAAAAAATATATCAGGAGTAGGAAAGTTTTCAGTTTCCCTCCTCGATTAAAGCGTAGACAAGTATTTAAAAGCTTATAGATTATACACACATGTATGTAAATGACCAGATGAAGAAGAAAATTCATAGATTGGTGACCAAGAAACGGACGGTGCACCGTGGCAGCCAGGACGACCTTTAAAGTGATGGACAGGAACTTGTACAGAACCGCTAAATATGAAGAGATTTGGAAGAGGCCTGCACTGACCAGCAGGTGGCCGTGAGTTGTTGGTGAAGATGAATAATAAGGCGATTGAGCTTCAACACAGAGACCGAACACGGACTGCTAAGGGAAGTTGTCCGAGCCGTCCCTTTATAAAATTAAAAACCGAAGGTTATTTTGTTTGTGACAAACGATCCGTCCCAGCTTCGCCCACTTAGCACAGGCTGGATTGCTGCCTCAAGAAATTATACTCATGGAAATATGTTCCGAAGGTTTTGAAAAAATAGATTACATACAGACAGGCAGTCATGGGGACTTTGTTTTATACTACTAATTACTAGCAATCTGCCCCGGCATCCCCCGTGGAGCTTTTCGTTGACTATCGACGCCTTACTCAATTATCATGCAGATATGATTCTTAAAAAGAACTAAGTGTCACATAAGTGTCACCCTCAATTCTTAAAAAGAGTTAAGGATTACATAATAGAAGTGAAACTTCAGCGGACAAGTGTAAGGTATTATAAACAATGTTTAAGGTCGATGAACTTGCCAGCAATAATCGTATCCCTTCCACGCAACCGTAACGATTTATCGTGAAAGAAAAAACGTAATACACTCTGTTTTTAAAATAGTTTCGCTTTAAAAACTGGCACATTTTTGCCCTTGTTGTGTGATTTTAGGTTACGGGAAAAACCATCATACCATAAAGATATTACATATGTGAAAGACGTTTATATATTTATCACTTGCGGATTGTTGTAACGGTAGAAATTTCTAGAATTTCAATAAATATCCTCGCATAAAACTTTACGATCATGTTCTTTGGCGTTACGCGATATTTTACGAGCCGAAGCCTATTTTCAATAAGCCCTGTTTGGCAACATCCTTCGCGAACGATTACATACATGAAGAACATTTTACACTTTTTATTTAGATTACCTTTTGTTTAACGTTTAATGCTTAGACTTTATTTAAATAAATAACATAAAACGCTTAGAATAAAAATTATAAATGATAGGACGTATATACGACAATTATAATATCGAGGAGACCCTATTTACATTTAGAATAGTCATAAACAATCCAACATTTAAGTAAAGAAATAAAGTGTCAATGGAATCTGAATTGTAAGTAAATAATAATATCAGTGTAGAAGCTTATCACACCACGTTAGCCTAAGCATATGCTGGTACTTCTCGTTACAGGTCAAGTATATTTAAGGTTTTTAGTATAGAGTTATATAATTATAATGCATAGATAGGCATTCAAGACCTAGACCGGACTCGAACCTGCGGCCACTGGCCTAAAGCACGGTATGAATGAATTCACACGGGCCCCGCAAGGAGTCCAGGTAAACTATGCCGGAGCAATTGGCTCCCTACTAGCGGGTTCATCCGCATTCCGTTAATACGGAACGGACCTTGGGTTTGATCAATGTCAGTAGAAGGACCCACTCAGTCGATATCCACCGCCCTGCTGAGGACCTGGGTGGTCTGTCCCTACCGGGTGAAATCACCGGTTGACCCGGTGAAGACCCAGCAAATGGCGATCTGCGACCTAGGTCGTTATCTCCTCACGCATTGGTAAGGTGGCTTCACGGATGACTGGTTGGATAAGGGGAAAGACAGAGAAAATAGATATGACTGTATGGTGGGAGAGAGTGCGACGAGACGTGTATGAAAAGTCACACACGCCTGTCTGGGAATTGAATGAACGTCGAGATCGCCGGTATTCACGAACATTACTATTATAGTAGTGCAGTGATACCGGCGATATCTCTTCGCATTGGCGCTTACAGGGAGATCATATAGATACAATGAACAGGTGTGGAAGCGACAAGACATCCTGAATCAACAAGAGGACGCATGGGAGAACCTGTCTCAAGGCGGTGAGGAGTGGAGATCCGCTATTAATAGCGGTGAAGAATTCGATTATTAATGAACGGGTATATTAAGAGACTCCAAGATTTCGTATGCCCGGGATGGTGTCCCTCGTCCTCTTCAGGGTGACCATGAAGATGCACCCCGGCCTCCCCTTCCTGTCGCGGATCTGGCGGACGAACTGGGGCTCGAAGCCGGTCCGCTCCAGCTTCGCCGTGATGTCCTTTGGGCTTGTGTTCTCCAGGAGGCCTCTTATGGCCACCTTAACAGCCTTCTCCGTCGGCAGTGAGTATGAAAACCACGTGTACGCTCCAGCTCGTACAGGTAGCGCTGGATTAAAAGATACTCGTCGGCGTCGCGTGGTGTAAATCTAACGCATTTCCCCGCTGGGCGAGCGTTTGGTGTAAGGCCGAGGCGCTTGCGCAGCTCCGCGAAGTATTGCACCCAATCCAGCAGGCGGTCAACCACCAATGGCGGGTAGCGCAGTGTCTTCTCGGGCGGGCGTTGCTTGGCGGCTGCAACAGCAATATCTCCCGTCTCGATCTCGGCCGAAATGTGGTTCAGTGGTGATCACCGGCCGGTGATGTGGGCCGGGACAGTATGGGCATGGAGTCTGTCTCCATAGGCATCTGCGCGCCTGCTGCCGCGAATGAGGCGCCTGTTGGGAAGTGGATTCAGAAGTCGATGTCGATGCGGTTGCAGCCATGTCTACATACCTCTTTGTAGGTGGACTGGTGGTTGGCGATGGCACGGTGGGCTCCGGCTCAAGACGCATGCATTCGCGGCGGTCATGATTTGTGGATCTCGCGGCGCGCTGCGCTGCACAAGCAGCGCGGGTGCAGGTGGAGTCGGCCGTGGCTGGATCGGGCTCGGGTCCCTGTTGCTCGACGTGGAGTCGCCGTGCGGGGATGAAGAGGCCGTGCTACCCGCGGAGGATGATGATGGGGGAAACCTCCCTGGCGGATCAAGTCCACTATTACCCTGTATCTCTCGCGGGGGAGATTCGTCTTCATAGTTTCGTTCCTTCCGCCCCGATGCCGACTACGCACTTCCGTGAGGCATGCTTGGCCCTGGCTTCCCGGAGCTCTGGCTGGGCGGCGTTCTTCTGGACGGTGCACCTGGAGTCTTCGATCGCGAGGTCGAACTCGAGCGCGTCGTCGGATTCTTCGGTGCATTTGTTTTGCGTGCGCCATCCATGATGGCCCACGCGGGACTTCACACTCTTCACAAAAACGGCAATTGCTGGGCGTGGACAACCTCCGCGTGACCACTCGGCGACCGCGATGGCTTGCACGGCCACCGGGAAGCTGTTCGTGGTGCCTACAACACCAGTAATGCAATTACACTTGGATGAAAATGACTTCTCGATGTTTCTTGTTTGTAGGGTAGCCTGGAGAGGTGATCATCACGAGCGTAGTGGAATACGTTCGCACGCGACGAAGGTTGGGCCAATCCGACCGGCCTAACGCACTTGGCATACACGCTTCCGTTATCACTGCCAAGCAGCAGTCTGGTTTTGGTGGTATCCAAAAAAAGAGGGAGATGGAGAGGGAGAGAGAGAGAGAGAGAGAGAGAGAGAGAGAGAAAGCGAAAGCGAGAGAAATAGGTAGAGTTATGGCATGCGTACGTGCTGTAAATTATGCTGCCTATTGAAGTCCAATATTATAAATCTAAAATTCTAAGTTGAATATTATACAGAGCTCTAATATGAATAAATAATAAGTAAATCAAGAACACGTCTTTTTGCTGATTTATAGCATATAGACATCGATTATAAAGAGGGAGGGGGGTGAGGAGGCCGGCCACGACCTCAGGTAAGCCAAACATCAAACTAGCTCAATTATCCTTATCACACTTGCGTGTTTCACTAGTGTAGAGAGGGGGACCGCTTCCCCCCTAAAATAGTTACTATAGGGTACGAACACAACCCGCTGCATCTTTTCCCATCTGCTGGAAAAGAGGGGGTCTGTCACCCTATCGTCTGTCTAAACATTAAGACACAAAAGTCTTCGTTAGTCAGTCGAACTGTTGAGGCTGGACAAGCGCCGCCAATCATCTGTTAAATGATCTGTTGCCGTCACTTACTATGTCATTTCTCATGGAAGAACATTTCACTACAGTATTTTATAAAACTATATATTTTCGGAGATAACCATAAACACGTTTACTTCATTACGTAATGTCCCATAAAGCTTAAACGTCATTGATTGAGAATATATAAATAAAAATGAGACCCCCCAAAATATAGGTAAGTGCATTAGTCCTTAACCACAGTATCAAATTCGATAATAATTTATTTTTGCATTTAGTGATGACCAACGCTTTTAACTAGGGATAAGTTAGAAACATTGTACTTAAATAACTGAAATTGGGCTATAAATCTCAATAAGCTAGCGAATTCGACAGACCGGCCACAGAACATTACACATTACCGTGACAACAAGTAAACATTTATTCATGTATAACTTTTACTGCAAATATAGTAAAGGATATGAAAATGGTTGTTTAGCAAGTCATATGCGGTAATATATTGAAGTAAAATTTATATTTTACTTCCATAAATTACCGCATATATTTTAAATTGGACAGAGTTATGTATTTGGGCGAAATTTCATGAAAATCGTTTCTGTAGTTGCGTAGACAAGCCGGAAAAACAACGTGACACAATTTTTTATTTAAATAAACGGAACAATCAGATATAATGCTATAGTAAGTTAATCAACTGTCAAAAAAAGAATTCAGTCAACATTTAAAACGTGAAAGGAGGTTCGTGAGATCAGTAATACTTAACTAATTCAGATCTCAATGCTTAACAGTTGCGTGAGAGATTTTTTTTTTTTATTTATTCAGTTATTTTATTTTTCTTTTATTTTTCTTTTATTCAGTTATTGAATAACTAATTTATTTAAACTGAACTGGATTTATAACAGATTGCAAAATTGACTTTTAAAGTAGTGAGGATATAAAATCTTATATACATTTAAAATTCTCCCGTCTCAATGTTTGTTAACTTTCTCTTCCGAAACGGCATTATTGATTTTTGCAAAATTTTATGTGAATCATCAGTAGGTTTGAGAATCAGCTACCATCTGTTTTTCATACCCCGAAGTGATATGGGTTGTTCGCCCAACCCGGCAAAACAACGCTATGCCGGGTCAGATAGTTTATAAATAAAATTCTGACGTCTTGTTTGTAAGTTGTAACTAAACACCATCCAATCGGATCGACCCATTTTCATTAAATATTATGTGCATGTGTTTCAACTTTCTATTCCAATATTTTTACGGAATGTAAAAAATACTCCGGTGAAATGGCGGAATGTTAATTGTTTTGTTTCATAACACGCGTCCTGCACTCGCATCCACTTGGCAGTGTGCTGCTGAATTTACATAAAACTTTACAATGAAACAAGATAAGACTGCAGAGAATTTTGTGACTCTTTATAGTTATATGAAATCTCAGCTTGTAGAGTTCAAGATTCCCCTGGATACAAGTTCTCCCTAAGTAGCGTTTCTGTCGCTGTAATTCTTGTTTCATATTGAAAGTCAATTTCAAACGATTTTCCATTTTATATTATCAAAATACATCAAATTAGTAGTCAAATTTAATCACGCGGCAAAAACCACGGGGCGCTACTAGTACTTAAATATAAAATAGATGTAGATGGAGTGGCAGTGACAGTTGAACACACTTTCGGCTGCACGCTTTAACCTTCCTCTATGACTATAGGGGGGTCACCTCGAAGTGGCTTCCGAATTTTTTAGGCTGAACGCTCTTTCATTTTCTTTACAAGCTGCTATAGAGGGGACCCACGGAGGGGTTGACGAAGGGAGGGCAACACATATGCATTAGGAAGCGGATGGCTATGTGCATCGCATTGTTATTCATCAAAAATTATAGCTTTTTTTTTGAACATATTATATGATACATTTTGAAATTATAAAACAGATAAAATATTAACAAATGTTAACGAAAAAACATTTAAGTAATCGCAAGTATTACACCGTTTAATATCTCTCTAATTTGTAAAGCACTACATCAAAGGGTCTACCTTCACGACAGTCACAAACGATATGACTGATCTGCGCGTCATAAATAAAATATATTTCTTGTGCGTCCCTGTGATGTAATATTAATAAATATACGTGTATAATATCCCTGGGACTCCTTCCTTTTTTCTTAACCTTCACTGCTTCACGTTTTCATTAATCTTAATTTAAAAAAAAAAACAAGAAAAACTTAATTCAAATTTGTGAATAGCAAAACGATACTATAAGAGTTTCCGTTGTTTCTTTTTGAAGCAGGGAATGTCAATTAGCATACAGAGTGAGATACGATCACGTATCACTTCGTTCAGTTTCTGTAAACACCGAGCCATAACGTTTCAATTTATTTCGCAATCATGTTTCATTCAATTTCTGTTGTGTCGTCACGGAAGTGACGTCAGGTAATTACTGAGAAGTCCGTCCAGGATTCGCACGGATATTTTATAAAATAACGCAAAAAATTATTGACTTACAAAAGATATTAATTTTAAATATTTACTTTTATATTTTTTCATACCTGAGGTTACGTTATCTTAATTTTAATACTGGTTTCTGAGGGGTTAAGAAATGTTACATGGCTTATGTTTATAAGAGATAATGTAGGATATTAATGGTTAAAGAATTTGTCAAATCTGTCCAGTTGTATTAGAGCCAAAAACAAAGCCGCAGCACAAACAAATAAACATACAAATGTTTTCTCTTTATAATATTATTAGTGTAGATAGGATTACTATCATTATAAAAATAATTACGTGAATTTGTGGGGGCGTAGATAGTCACCAAAAACATTGAACCTCTCGTTTGTCTCCTTATACCTGTAGTGGCATAATCACCGTAAAGTGACAGCAACGCTGTAGCGTTTCGTGCGGTTTATGAGTGGCTCGTGTCCTGTTGGAGGGTCTGGGTGGAGGAGGACAGCCTGCGTCGCCATTAACCGTGCCACTGTTAATGGGCTTCGGTAGTCACCAAATGGCTCCGATGCCTTGTTTATTCGTATGAGGGTAGTAGACGATCGGCCTTCCTGGAGTTCACTGAAGGACGTATATGTCCAGCGTT
Source organism: Eumaeus atala (assembly GCA_017140195.1). NCBI lineage: Eukaryota > Metazoa > Arthropoda > Insecta > Lepidoptera > Lycaenidae > Eumaeus > Eumaeus atala. The sequence continues at coordinate 258,724 of JAFELO010000373.1, read as the reverse complement.
GCACTGAAGAAGTGCGGTGATGATGACAGATTTGCCTCTCAGCTCACGATCAAAAAATGTTTAAACATTCAATTAAATTGTAATTAGTAGTACCATTTTTGTAAGAGGTAGTGCCATGCTGCATAGGAGGAGGCAGTGCCATGCCAACGGGATTGAGCTAGCACGACCGGGGTGGTGCCTCTCACTCACCAGATACCGCCATAAAGTGGCACCTACAGTGTGGCGTTTCGTGCGGCTTGTGAGTGTTTCTTAGTAGCAGGTGGCCCATCGGGGATATTACACATGTGGATAAAACCATTTTAACTGTAATCATTTGAAACGTTTGGAATGCTAAATAACTAAATACATTACGATAGAAACAGCTAAAATTGTTTTAATAAAATGCAACATACAATTCAAACATCTAACATTGGCCTATTCAAGTCCAAAACATAAAAGCAGCGTAAGGAATCTTTACGCTTTAAATCAGTTTCAATGCCTACTTCATATCAAAACATTCAACAAACCTTCATACTTAAAAAATAAGCTTTGTATCGGCTCAAACTATAAGTATTTTATGGCTGACATCGTATATATTTCAAACCCAGCGTCATATACACGTATTAATATGCAACGTACCTCGGGTCTCAGATTTATTGTTTTCACTTAACTAAAACAGTAAATCTTTATTTTGTTTTTAGATCACAGACAATACAGTAAGTATTATTTTCTGTATTGTTTTATAGCGTAAGGCAGAAAACGTGTAGATCTTTTTAGTGAATATCGACGCCCATAAACATTCTGAGTCCCGCTTTTGCCCTATACCCCCCGGATGGGCCATGGGATTTTTACAAACCACATGAAACTGGACTGAATATCTTCACGTCTTACTACGTATTAATATTTAGTGTGTCGTTAGTTTGTATTCATTGTAAGAGCACACATTCAGCAATCGGAAAACAGATTATTGTCGTAGGTATGGACATAATGCTCTTTAGTCTCCTCCCTAGGTACATACTTACGCAGGTAATGTAGGAATGAATACCGTTATTCGTCAATGTCTATATATTGAAGAATCGGTTCCATTCAGTGTCAATGTATTGAGTATACTGAAAGGAAACCCAAATATCTTTACTGTTTACAATTAAAACCAACGTTGTAATAGGTTACATAAGGTGAGCTCATAATATATTGAATATATGTGCAATTTTGACATATTATGAATATACTTTCTACTTCTAAAACCGATGATCAATTAACAAATTTTAATGAAGAAAACGTTTAAGTAATCGCAAGTATCCCTGCAAATTGTAAAGCACAACATTAACGCGCCTACTTTTACGACAGTCACAAACAAGATTGCTGATCTCGCGGTATAAATAAAATATACTTAAGGTGCAACGAAATCCACTATGTATGCATTTTGATGCGGCGCTGTTGCTAGAATACTGTGACGTAACTATGTCCTACGTGTGGTAAATTCATCTGATAAGTCATGACCACAAGGTATACTCATGGCCATGACCAATGGGTCATGGGTGTACCTTTCGACATGGATAAGCTCAATGTAATTTTTTCCTGCATGATCCGAAATTGGAAGACGTAATGCCATGTCGCACAGGAGCGGGCAGTACCATGCATGGTGTATGATACTACATCTTCCTGTGCAACGGAATTGACCCGCACGACCGGTGAGGTTCCTCTCGCTCACTTCATAGCCAGTGGCTCATCGGGGAGGGGGGGGGGTTGATAGAACGCGGCTGCGTAGCAGTTATGCGAATTTTCATGGGTGTCTGTAATCATTAGAAGGCTCGATTTCTCGTTTGAGTTGAGACTCTCTTTTTGAACGTCGTCTCTTTACCACTACCGGTTTAATCTTGACCCTGACCTGAGAAGAACCCAAACAAACTCAGAGGGACTGATGACTCGGGATAATATACATACATAAGTTACATTATAATCGCATGTCATTCTATCAAATTTTATAATAACAATACCGAAACTAATCGTGCGTCACTAATAGATAAAATAAATAAAGTTTATAATGGCTACATCACTTTTAATACAATGAAGAGAAAGGTAAATGTGTAATATATTTAATTTATAGCAGCAAGTTGTAAGAGTTAATATATAAATATAGCGTTGAGTGCGTAGTTGTGTTCCCATCTGCACATCTTATTACTGAAATACTTACTATAGAAACATTGCATTTGTTGTTCGTAGCTACATTATCTTCTAGCCGTGCCCGTGGTTTCACCATTCCTTGAGTGTTGTACCAGGTTTGTTATTTAAATGTGTGTCCAAATTAAACCTGCCGTAAATCTAGACCTATATCCATTTATTTACGCCAGGGAGAATACGTCGCATTTCTTTTCCAGTTTCCACCAGAGGACTCTTAGAGAGACTGCAAATCAGTACAACGCACACATCTTCACGTCAGTTCCCTAATGGGCAGGCAAAGGGAGTATCACGACACTCCTTAGAGTCTGTTTGTTTCTTGTATGTAACACTATGAAAACTTAACCTCCTGAAATATTGTTTATGACAGATATTATGATACTACGAATGCAATAACAAACAATTCACTAGAGCGATTTTTCGTTTAAGTGAATACTCCATTCCACATTGAATTTATTTTATTCCACATTGAAACGGTAAAGTTAAAACGTCACAAAAGGAAAATAGATTTTTCTTTTTTGTGACGTTTCTTTAATTTAATGACGGACTAAATAAGACTACATTGAGCAAATGAAAGTGATCGAGTGATTTTTTTTTCTTATAAGTACTCTGTATGTCAAATTTACAATCTTCGAACGCTGCTGAATATATTTTGCAGTGAACTCATAAGGTCCACTCTAGCATTTTCAGTGTTACACATTTCATTTCGAGTGAAAATAACCGAGAGATCGAAAAAAAAACTTGTCAACGAAATATTTTAACTAAGGGATAGCTCCGATACGGAAGTTTAATCGTTAAGAACGAACATGAAAGTGAAAGGTGTGCAAGAGAGTCGAAAGGTGTACAAGTGAGCTTACCTCTCTTGCACACCTTACTCTTACGACGAAAGCGTAACGCTCAACAGATGAATGTTGTAACATGATTTTGCTTCTCATGTTTTTTCATATAGCGCGAGTTAAGTGTGACAGCTTAGGCCATATCTCCTGTTAACTCTGTTTAAGTAGATGCTATTTGTTATTACAGTCGTTACCGAGTGCTTAAGCCGCGCTTGAAATTGTTGCTTAATGAGTTAAGCAACACCATAAGACCGTCTAAACCACCGTATGGTGGACATATTGTGTAAAACATGTGAATAGTACTCATGAGCGCTTTAGTTTGCTTCGATTGAATGTTGGAAGCTTAAGATCAGGAATCGCTCTCGGTAACCCTCTTATAAGAATAGGGGACCTAAGGGCAAGGGGCGAAGATGGGAAGCTCACCCCATTGCACTGTGCCAAATTCGGTGGGGTTGTCCTGTAGTGCTGGGCAACCTCATATGAGGTGGAGTTGGTCCCTTAGGGGGCTGACTAGCCGTTGAGGTGCCCTGATGGTTGTTGTTCCGGGGCACCTCACCAAGGGCGGCACTGATGGCACTCACGGTGGTTTTTGTGGGTATTAGGCACTATCATGTGCCGCAAGCCCCCACCCAGGACCGGTGAAGGCGCGTTAATGTGTTTCCCCGCGACAACAAAAAAAGAATGCGATCCTTTATGGGTTTAAGAAATAATTTATAAAATTCGGCAAGCGTTCGATTATGTTTACGTCAGTTTCCTGAAACATTATGTAATATGGATGTTCGTAACACCTCATACTATAATAGTCTTGCTTGAATGGTTTTAAATATAAGCTGAATGTTATAATCTTATATATGAATATAGATGAGAATGGAATGGAAACAGATTTTGATATATACTTAGTACCAGCTCACCCGATTGCTCGTTAGAAGAATTGCTAGTTCCATCTTCATCATAATCATCACCAGACCTTTTACCCTCACGCATCGGTCCCCACCCTGGGCCGATGACAGTGCGTAAATCCCCGTAAAAAAAAGAAAATAAGATCCTGGTAGTTTATCTGCAGATGCTCCTTGATATAGAACCTAGGAACCTTAAATACCGCCTCGTGTCTGATGTCGTGAGTCTAGAAGTGGGTGGTGGTGCACTCCGTGCCTCGGAGAGCAAGCAATCGTTTCTGCGGCTGATATTTTCCGTTAATGTTGGCCTGCCTCTCCATCGGAATAAATGCTTATAGTGTGCACTTTTTTCGCACACACTTGTTGTGACACGATGCAGGCGAGGATATAGCAAGGATTGGCGTATTGTCAATAATAAGAAAATACTAATAATGCATTATTTTTTTTCATTTTACTTATAGATTGAATTCCTAGCAAAATACAGACACCAATCTACAGTGTGATACGGGAGGCTTTGAAATTTTCGGTGCGCCCCCGTATCTGCGGAGACTGTTGGAGTACCTCTCCATTCCATAAACCCGGCGGGGTCCGTGGAATGGTGACGAATACGACTGGGTCCTACGAGACCATCTCTTCCCCGGGATGAGTGAGATTGATTCGGGGGTAACGTACGGTTTCGTGGGCTGTATCTACTGCTCTGGCCGGCGATCCACCGTGGGAGTGCAGGTTTATTCCGACATCTAATCCTATGTCTCGGATACCCCTCGGTCTGGGTGAGAACCCCACAGGCTCCAGTAGGTTCATCGGATGGAGCAGGAATCATTGATGCTGAAGTGGGGGAGAACGTGGCGCATCAGCCGTATGGCACATGCGTAACGGCTGCCTTGCGCCCGGTTCTTGAACGGTGGATACGCCGAACGCGCAAACCCCTCAATTTCTTTCTGACGCAGGCTCTCACCGGGCATGTATTCTTTAGAGTTTGACTGTCTCGGACGGCCCACAGGGAGCCGACGGCTCATTGTTACGATTGCGTTGCAACGGTGGACTTGGGCCAGCACACTCTCGCTGTCGACAAGGGCGGTGCTGCATCACAATCTGACTTCAGTCATCGGAGGGGACTTTCTCTGTCGAGCATTATCACCGAGGAGTCCTATGAGGCGATGGCTTCCTCCACAGCCGACGAACGGGTAATAGGGGAAGCTGCCGACAATATAGATAGATGGATAGATAGAGAGAGAAAGAGAGAGAGAGGGAAAATAAATCTGTAATAGTTTCGTACCTTTCTGCGATTACTTGGCCAAGGGTAAAGTTACCTTTTGTTCTTTTCCGTATTAATTGATTCCGTTTGGACAAAATGACATGGTGTAGTAGTGTGTAGAGTTGGACTTTACACTGTACTTAGTGGTTACTGAGTTTACTTAGTATATGTATAGTAGTAGTGGGTACTTAGTATATGTATAGAATACAAATATATCTTTGATTATGGGATGTTTTGATCTAAGACATTGAAATATTGCAGAACTGCGACATGTTTCATTTGAAAAATTTGACAACGTTCCAATTTTGAAATAATATCCATCTCTGTTAATGTAGCATCTAAACGTTGCGTCAGTGCCCTTACCGCCGTTTTATACTACGGCCTGTCCGATAAGGTGTATCTTTTTAAACGTGACTCTAATATAACTGCATCGGCAGTAGATTATACTCCAAATTTTGGAATCTATCCAATAACTGCGTCATTAGGGTGCTCAAAGGTTATTATTTTTCTTTTATAGATTAAAAGAATAAACGAGCAATCAGATCGCTTCGAAGAATATACACGGACATTTACTCACAATTGTTATGTAAATGGGTTGCCTCCTTCCCCCTCCTCTTGGATATTTATACCATAATGTATAAAAAAGTACAGTTCGACGACCATATCGCTTTAAATACGCTTTAATAATTTTCTTTGTAAGAAAATATAAGAACTCTTTAAATAGTGGGCTGTCCTAAAGACCGAAAAAACTTAAAACTATAATAATAATAATAATATCTGTGGGCTTATCACACCACGTTAGCCTAGCCCTGTGCTAAAAACCGTAAGGACTTGTGTTACAGGTGTTAGACAACAGAAATATATTTAATATATTTTATAACTTAAGAAATTTTAAATATTTAAGATTTTTATTATTGAAATACATATAATACATATATAAACATGCATGACCTAGGCGGGATTCAAACCAGTGATACCTGGCGTAACACGCGGACTAATAGTAACTTATTTTTAAAAATTATAGCAGCTAATTAGCGTAGCTCCACTTTTCTGTGCCACGAATAGCATATTGCTGACACGAATTCATAATGGGTTTTCAGTACCAACGCCGCTAAACAAAGTCTTGCTTTAATAAAGTTTAAATTTATTTTTCCACTCAGGTGTCTTTTAAGATGGATCCGTTGATATCCTGGTAATTTCCAAGTATTCCTGTCGTAATTCAGCTAATAGGCTGTTGTTTATAACAGTATTTTTGCAGGTAATTTTATTGTTTTCCTGCTAATATCTAACGTTTTTCCGTGAAAGCAGGTTCATTAATACATTTAACCACGCATGATAATTCCCACAAAAGAGCTTTTTTGTAGGTATTAAATTTGAAATTGAAGTTGAAGGTTGAAATAATAATTCATGATGAAGACAAATTGGTGCTTAAATATGATACGTTATTAAATAATAAATTGCAGAGATTAAAGAATAAATTGCCATCTGATGAAGTTAATTGGTTTCATGGGATATTTAAACTTCAGATGTGTAATGAAATTTCTGATGGATTTGCTTTGAATGCATAAATTGTGTGTACAATAACCGCATTTAGCTTTGTTCATTTCTTTGTCTTAAAAATTACGCTATAATTCAATTTTATTCAATTTGCACCGATAAATGATTTAGAAAAAAAATCAAGATACACAGTGAGCTTCAAAAAATGTACCATATAAAAGATGTCAAAGTATGCACTTTTTGAATACAACTTCACCCTAGAATACTAATACAAATTTACCACTGCTTAATACTAATGATCTCTTGGGAGGCTACTTTTTAAATAAAACCAATTTATTACAATAGTTATTTATTAAATCTTTACAAGGATAACACAAATTACTTGGCAAACCTGTACCTTTTTAAAAACTTAGATCGAATTTTTTTTATAAAATGAACATTTGTCTTAAAATAAGACTTAAATGTTACAATAACGAACATTTTTTTTTCATAACGTAACAGTGTTATATAAAAAAAGTATTACTATATCCTTATTTTCTTGAGATCAAAACAATATCCAATATATAAACTTTATGAAACACTAAATCAAACTCATAATAACATCACATTTTTGTCTACAGACTCATTTGAAGTCAGCCTTTTTATTTTTGGCACAGGAATTGCAGTTTGGAGATCGATGTTCCAAGCAATAGTTTTTCTTATATTTAGCGCAGTAATAAACAGTCATACGTCGTTTATTAGCTGGGCAGTAGCTACACATACTTTTCTTGCCTTTTTTATACCTGGTTCAGTCACAGTTGGCTGATTTTCGGGAGCGAGAACCTCATGCTATACATGAGGTTCTCGCTCTAACTCGTTTCCTCATTTTTGGTCGCTCTTCACCTCTCAATTCATACCACGGTCGACATAACTCAGTACTCAGTTATTTCATGTATAACTCAGTACTCAGTTATTTCATGTACTCTCTTCTGTTCTTTGGTTTAGTACCGCGTGTCCTCGAATTGGATATATGCAATATACAGCTGTTCAATACGGCCATGTTGATCACCCCTTAGAATAAGCACAGCGGCCAACGTCTTGTTTTGTGATTACAACTCAAGTGACCACACATCTGTTTGAATGTATCAACAGCGCCTTTAGTCTTGTTGTAGGACATAATGATTTTAGGCTTTTTCGTTACAGGATCTATTACCGGTTCCTCGTGCATTGTAGACAACAGAAGAACTGTTTTTTTGGGAGTTTTTTCCTAAGTAGGGATAAGCGTCAAACATGTACTTACTGTTCACATCACAAGCCAAAACTATCTTTATGCCGTACTTGGCAGGTTTATTCGGTATGTACATCCAAAATGGACATCGGTCTCTGAAAGCAAGCAGCTGTTCATCGATAGTTATATAGGAGCATGGCTTGTAAAGATCTCTACATCTCTGTATAAATATCTCCCAGATGTTTCGGATGGGTGCGAATTTGTCATGCTGTCTCCGGTCTTCACGGGTACTGCAGTCATTAAAATAAGGACAGCGTAAGAGAAACTCGAAACGTTCTAAGCTCATTGTAGCTATGTATTTTGAACCACAAAATGTGGGATCAAAAAGCTCTTTGGTCGGTAAATCGTTATTACCCATAGGGCCACTGAAAATTATAAGACCAAGCAGTGCTTGAAGTTTTTCTTGTCTTGTCTGTGATATGGTCGAACTTTGTTGCTTATATTTGGTAGCTTTGACTGAAATATCTTCGTTAGTACAAAAGAGGACTTCATCTATCACATCAAAAGTGAAAAAAAATTCAAAACAGTCCAATGGTCTAATAACATCTCTACCATCCTGCTTTGGGCAGGGAAAAATGTGGACTACGTTCCAGGCAGCAGTTCTCATAGATCATGCGTGACCTATCTAATGTTTCTCGCGACCAAATATAATTGTTCTTACTTCTCACAGCCGACGCAGAATGCCAAACAATAAGATTTTCCGCTGGATGATTCTGATGCATTGCTTGTGGCTTGATGTGATTCTAAAATGTTCGAAGGTTTAGATTATTAGAGACTACAATATTTTGTAGGTCTTCTTCTAGTTGAAATGGCATGAAAGAAGGATCTGCCGCGCTGTCGTCAGAGTAATAAGTATCGACTTCCAGGTGATCCTTATGACTGACCGCCCGCGTGAGCTCTCGTCCGCGGCGCGGAAAATACTGAATTGGCGCGAAAGCACAACTTGGTTCGCGGGCGCGTTTTTGAAATAACGAGAAGAAAAACTAAACGCGCGGCCTCTCAGGCGATGGTTAGTATTCTAGGGTTAAACACATGCGCGTTAAGTTGACACATACATATTTCCTTTAGATGTCGACTTTGTACACCTTTAAAATAGAACCTGCATTGCAAAATCATACACGTCAGGTTGACATGCAAAAAAAAAAACACTTTCTGTAGAATCACGGATAATTTGAAATGACAGTACAGTATAAAATCGTATATCTTGTATTTTTGTCAATCAATGGAGCCGATATAATATTCAACATTTCTAGCGGAGTATCTACTATACAGGGAAAAGATGAAATAAATAAGCGACAAATAGATAAACATTTAATTTACTCTTGTGGTGTGTCCACACCTTTTGAATGTTCAGCTATGTTTTTTGTATAGAATTGAGGAAAAGCGAGCAATCGAAGCCTTTATACGACTACCGACGCCCATAAACATCCACATAATTACTATGCCGATGCGTTACCCTCCTTCGCTCCTCGCCTCAATGAGCCATGTAGATAATAGCCGATAAATATAACATTATTATTTTGTAGTTTGGACCACTTTAATGTAGGAATATTTCATAAATCTCTCAATAGCCTACGAAGAGCAATTGATTGCGAAATATATTTGATTGTAAAATAAAGATTGAAAGACACTTTGGATCCAGAATATATGTTTGAATCCAATCGATGAATAATATTTCACACAGAAGTAGGTACACAACACTTAGATATTATTAAATTATCTAAGACACAAAAATACAATAATCATTATAACATGCTAGGTATTTAACACCATTCTGTGATACGCAGGGCATTTACTTTCAATAAAATACAAACGCCAGCGAAGAAAGAAGGTAGCAGAGAATTCAATTAGATTATAAAGAATGGATGACGGATAAATAGATAGGAATCGAATAAAAACAGACTTGGCCTATAAATTGTATAGAAGTTTCAGTCCGAAAATTTTGCACCAATTACATGCGATTGCCTTTATCATGGTCAATCGGTGTCGACCTTTCTCAAATTTATGTGAAACCAGCGATCACATCGACTGAGTATTCGTTACGTTAATTTTCCATGCATCACATGACACTGATACTTTCAGGCTTTGTCTACATTCGTGGTTGTATATACGAGTAATGCTAGCGGACCACCCCGGCTTATCCAGTGAATAACTTTGTGAGCCAGATAGTTTAACAAATACTACACTAAAATCTTCCTCTGGTATCGTTATTACCATGGGTGGAAGTCGCATGAAAATCCATTCGGTGTATTTTGAGAAAACCGATCACACACAGGCAGCCTGCTTTTGGGCATATTGTTTTATCTTAACATATACATATCCATATAGATAGGCGTTGATAGGTATTGTTTGATAACTATATGAATATAAGTAGGGAATATAAATAGCGAATGTTTCTCATTACCAGAAGTTTTATAAACATGAGTCATCTGGGCATGTGTCATCTCAGTGACCAAGATTGCTGTAATGCTTATGGAAATTAGGGCTAGTTAACTACAGAAGTAGTTTCATTATAAAGGTACCCATGTTTTAAGCTCATAATTTTAAATATTTTAATCTTGCGTACGTTCAGTTTTCAAATTTAGCGAATTTGAACAGATTAGTTTTTTAGTCTGGCCATAAATATTGTAATAACAGAAAATAAAAAAATATTACATATGGATTTTTAATGTTATTTTTATGCGATTGTTCATTATTTTGGCGCAAATTGACACTGTACAAAATTTTGCAATATTAAAATGCAGAAAGAGAATAGAATCGCTGTAAAAATGCAATCAAAACTCTTGCAATACAAAGTACAGGTATGTTAGCATATCTGCTTTGTGTAGCGGGTAAGTAAAGTAATAAGGTAAAAAAGGTAGCCAAATGAAATTTTAAAACTCTCTATACAATTGGTATTATTGAAATGTTTACAATTTTTACAATTGCGAAATACTTTAACAAACAAAGTGAATGTATTTTAGGAAGAGGTAGTGCCAAGCTGCATTGGAGGAGGTGCTGCCATGCATTGTAAGTGATGACACTAGTGGTGAGTAGCCGGTGGCCCATTGGGCTTCCCAATTAGTCGACAGAGTGCAACGTGGGCACTATCCGACTTCAGTGATGGTTTGATGGGGTGTTAGCTATGAAGGAGTAACATATCCATATTTTTGTGAAAAAGGTATCAAAACGCCCGCGCAAATGTAACAAAATACCATTTTTGTGAAGTATTTAGTAATGCCATGTCTCGGACTTGAACACAGCTGAAGACTGGCCGTCGTCTATTCCCTGTCTTAATAGGCTGGATAATGATTTGTGGTAAGCTTTAGATGTCAGTTACGACGCCATGACACTTTAGAGTTCCAAAAACAATCCATGCGATTGGCAGTGAAGAATTTCATTCTTCCCATGGGGTCATGGGAAGAATGCGTGTTTCTATTGATGACTGGCTTCAACGTTTAATAGACTGTATTGCGGGCTATTGAGATCACTTCTGATAAGCTTTTTATATTTTTAATTGTTTTATATTTTTGTATTAAGCCAACAAACTGCAAAAGAAATAAATGTTATCTACAATATTTTATTTTTTTTACAATATTTATACTACTACTCGGTATGAGAATGTTCTTTGATATTTATCAGAGTGAAATGCTGCGTGAAAGCGGAAGGGGGACAGCGCGACCAGAGAGGTACCTCTCGCACACATTATGCCGGCGTTTAGTGACATATTCAGTGTCGTGTTCCGTGTAGTTTATAAGTAGCTGATGCTCATTGGGGGGAAGAGAAAAACGATTACCTTCTTTAGCAAAGAAACTATGCAGGTGTCCATAGGGATCGTTGGCAGCATAAGGGCGCCGATTTGTCGTTTATCCCCCTATAATAATTGTCGTAAAACCCCCTAATGGGTGCTCTTTTAAATATATTATACCATTAGGTACATACTATCCGCTGGCGGGCACAGAAGTAGTTTAAATTATGTGATATAAAATATTCAAATGCAAAATGCTAAAAAAAATAAGTCAACGTAATTGTGAAAATACAGAAAAATATTCTGACAGTTTAGAATCTAGTTTTAAATCATTTCAAGGGGACACATAAATTTCTCGCCTTAAAGACTCAATCGGATTTATTTCCACCAAATCTAAACTCTATCTTGGCTTGGATTTCTTATTTTCGCTTTGCTGCAACACTATTCGTATGTTTCATTTAAATTCGTCAATCATGTTCAGTTTATTATCAGAATTTCGAATCTAAATTTAACGTAATATTGTGTTTCTAAATAGTACAGAGGTTTCTAAAAAAGTATATTCATTATGCGAGCAAGGCATTTGATTCTAAAGTGTAAGAGGGAGTGTGTGAACGGACGTCCTCTAACTTCAAAAATGCTAGGGGGGAAAATTGTAAGAAAAATTTGGATCATAGGATCAATAAAATCTTCAAACCAACATTGGTTTCAGCAAACAATTAGATATTTTTTTTAAGCACCTTTCTGGTCTGCTGCCACGGAACCCTCCATTTTCGTTTTTTTTTTGTGCGGAAATGCCACTGAGACGCGCCCTATGCGACTGCGACAGCACCTTAACTCTTCCACCACATTAGCCCCTCCTCTCTATGTTCCAGGATCGTGAACAATTTTCAAATAACAGTTTGGAGTCAGGAAATATGCGTCGTTACATGGAGGTCACAATAAATTGTCAGCGCTAAGCCAGGTTGCTCCCAGATCACGGAATTCTACCGGGATTGATATTAAGGTAATGACTAAGCTAAAAGTACACTTGTGCACTGGTACGTTACCCTCCGCAGTTGGCTATTTCTATATTCGGATGGGAGTCGTGGTTAAAGTTTGGCTAGGAGGACACTTCATTATAACCAGGGTGTTATTCAAAGTGCATTAAAATTTAATGAAATCGTGGATTCTAATTTTATTTTTTATGTATTAGTAAGTGACAAAATTGTGGGCAGGCGGGAAAATTATCACACCAATAAAAATCACTTAAGGCGACGGTCTCAAAGCCGCGGAGCTCAAGTATAGCTTGACTGGGCATGTCTGCCGCAGTTCTGACGATGCGCAAGCGACGCAACAGACGAAAAAGGAGATAGCGAAATTAACTCGATGGACACCTGCCTGGTTGGCGCAATGAAACTCTGGGCTGAGAAAATAGGAAAAAATGAGGTCGACATGACTTAAGAGAATAATAATAATTAAAAAGAAGACATCATAACAATGTCGTCCTAGCTGAACTTCGTCCACGGCGCCGCAGGAGCAATGGCTCAACATGCTCTCCGAAGCACGGGAGTGTAACACCGCCAACTTCCTGGCTTTGGACTGTTATCAGAAATTGATAAATCCCAATTACACTTTGCCGATGACTGTGGTTGCACATGCACCACTAAACCACGGAGCAGTGAAGAAATATTTAGTGTCTGTCTTGAAAAGTAGATATACTATATTGAATAACACATAATATAATATATGATATTTACTTTCAACTACTTTATCTACCTACAGGTATACAAAATTTAATCCTAATCTTCAAAATATTTACGAGATATTTTTTTATAATATAGGGGGACAAACGAGGAAAAGAAATTTCAATCTTACGACGCCCAGGAACATCAGCATAATTATGCCGATGCCTTGTCCCTCTTATCACCTTCCCCTCATGGGCCAACGGCTACTCACAAACCGCACGTAACGATACACTGTAGGTGTCCCTTTTGGCGGTATCAAGTGAGCAAGATATACCTCCCCGGTCGGGCGGGGCCCAATTTCGTTGCACAGAAGGCAACGTTGCAGGCATCGCCTCAATAAATATCCATAGAATATATTGTAGGTATATTTAACATATTTATTTAATCAGGCAGTTGAGTTGTCGCCGGATTACCAAAACGTTGGTGTTTACGCGTTTCAAATATTTTGCATGTATTTGTTAGCTTCCAATACAACCCAGAGAACGTTTAGATCCTATTTCAGAGGTTTCGATTAGTAGTCATGACTATCCCAGTGAACATAAGTATCAGATAATATTACAAATTTCTGTTCAACAGGTTCCAAAGAAAAGAAACTGTCAACTTTAGTATTACCTAAGTAAGTTTCGAGAGGGTTCGAGCGGCGAATGGTCTTTAGCCTCTTGATTAGAATTTAAAAAAGAATACACTTTCATTCGTCAACATAGTTTACGTTTAAAATGCAAGCATTTCTATACGACTTTTCACTACTGGCTCGTAAAACAATGACGACAAATGACAAATGAATGAGTAATTCCTGGAATTTCTTGGCATCCTGACCGTAATTATGATTAGTCAAAGTGATTGATTACGAGACAATTCTCATGCCCCGAAAATAACTTCAATATTAATTGAAACTCGATATCGAGTCAGTTTTGACTGTCAACTATTCGATATAGTCTGTAGTGATTATTGAATCCATTGAACTAATAATATACTTATTGAATGTCTCAAACATTTTAAATCTTATTAGGGCGATTACTTAAATGTTATAAGTAGGTTTTTGTTTTTTTTTTTATATTATGAATATTTCGCCTTTGTCGCACATTATGCAGTTACATTACGAGTTTCAACATTGCAAATACATACTTAAATGTACATAGTCGTTAATTCACAAAGTATTTTCTACTAAATGTATAAGCTCTACGTTAAGACTGAGTTGTGTCAGTCGTGATATACTTATTTATCATGTTAAAACCTGTAAAATAACTACGAAATTGTAATTATATTTTTCAATAAATCTTATTAATAAAAAAATACAACATGTATTTTTAATGTCCCCTTCCTATTTTATTCATCCGATTTTTCCAGTTTGGAACCAGTAACCTTGATTATCATTTTCCAAGTACATACGGTTGTAGATGGAAACTGACATTCATATCATCTAAAAATACCTTTTCAAATTTTCAGCTTCATGTGAATTGTTGTTTCTTAATCACCTTGTATCAGTTTTGCAGATTTTTTTTTCGAAGGGACCTACTACTGATTGGCGGCGCTTGTCCAGCCTTAACAGTTCGAATTACTACGAAAGGCTTGTGAGTCTTCAGGTTTAGGGAGAACGTTTTAGCTGACAAACATTGCGCCAATGATAAAACAGCTCAGTATGCCATGCATTTTACGCCAAAGGTCAAATTCCGTCCAGGGTCATAGGATGTTTAACTATCTATTTCTATAATAAAGCAAGCTTGAGCAAAGCAAAGTTCGAACAGGTGAAGGAGAACTTCACCTGTTCGAACTTTGCTTTGCTCAAGTCAATTTTGAATGTATTAAAAGGGAGTGCGGACCAGAGAGAGGATCGACTGGGCCATCCATCAGGATAGCCTAGTCGCCTTCACCATCGCCAGTAAGCTGCCTACGCCGGACGAGGGGGCGGCCGCCGCTCGCCGCTTCACGGAAAAAATCCGGGAGGCGCAGGAGGCGGCGACCACCGTTGTACCGGTGACAGCGCGCCGGTGGGGTGAGCTCCCACCGAGCCTACTGGCGGACCTGCAGAGGAAAAGTCAGATGTGGAAACTCTGGGCCCGTACCCGCTGTCCGAGGATCAAGGCACAACTCATCAAGCTGGCCGGGGAACTGTCTGCGCAGGTGAGGGAGTGTCGTGGAGCACGCTGGGAGAGTACAGTCTTCCATGCCGGCGAAAACGACACCAACCTGTATGCCCTAAACAGACGTCTCACGAGGCCAAAAACCACCATCACTCCACTCCTAGACACCACAAGCGCGAAACGTAATGGAGCGCAGGCACGCGCCAAAGTGCTCGCATCACATCTACACACACAATTCTCACCACACCCAGCGGCGCCGTCATTCGCAGAGCACCACAAGCAGGTGGAGTGCCGAAATCGAGAGCTACTTCAGTACCCGACTCCGCCACTCAGCGGGAAGGATTTCATCTCCCCCTCTGAGCTACGGAAAGACGCACTTCACCTCTCGAGGCGCAAGCTCAAGGCCCCGATGACATAAACAGCGCTGGTGATGATGCCAAGGCGAGCAGCCGTGGCTCTCACACAGATCGCAAATGGCATTTTCCGGACGGCCCACCTTTCAGAGACCTGGAAACCGGGGAGAGTCATCGTTCTTTTTTTGAGTGCCAAAGTCAGGCAAGCCCCGAAACCTGCCCGGAAGCTACCGGCTGATAACACTGCTGTCCCACATCGCCAAGTTGTTCGAGAGGCTTCTGCTTCGGAGGCCGAAGCTGTACATTCCCGTAAGGGATGAACATTTCGGCTTCCGTAGCGGCCACTCGACCACATTGTAACTGACGTGGGTGATCCACCACTTGTCTGTGGAGACGAACAAGGGGAGACACTCTGTTGCGGTCTTTCTCGATATGGATATGGAGAAGGCCTTCGACAGGTTGTAGCACCCGGGACTCTTGTACAAGTTGGTGGACGCCGACGTCCCGCTGGCGCTTTTGAGACTAGTGGCGTCATTCTTGGAAGGTGCGACCTTCCGGGTAGCGGTGGAGCGGTGGTACTCCTCGGTGAAGGCCATACGTGCCGGAGTGCCACAGGGCAGTTGCCTATCCCCTTTGGCAGTACGCGGCCTACACCAATTACATCCCCACACTCAATGATCCTTCGGGAGAGGGTAAGGTGGATGTCATGCTCGCGCTGTTCGCCGACGACAGCGCATACGCTACCTCGTCCCGAAAGCCGGAGCTCGCAACTGCTGGACCGGTTGCCGGAGTGGCTCGACAGGTGGCGCATGTCCGTCAACGTGAATAAGATGACGGCGCTTTATATCAGCAAGAGGCGCTCCATGCCGGGGCGATTAAAATTCAGAGGCCAGGATGTGTCTTGGGAATCCCCAGTCGTGTATCTCGGATGCAGTATCGACCGCGCGCTGAGGATGGGTTCGCAGGTGGACCGAGCGGTCTACCAGGCGAGAACAGCCCGCGCTTTGCTGTGGCCGGTACTATCGTCCGGACTTCCTACGTGGACGAAACTGGGGACTTACAAGACGTATATCCGGTCACGCCTCACTTACGCCGCCCCCGCATTGTACGCGCTAACCTCCTAGGCTCAGCGAAAACGCCTGCAAACCCAGAAAAATATATCCCTACGGGTCATCACGGGAGCCGGTCGCTACGTCCGTAACGACGTGATCCCGCGTGACTTGCGGAAAGAGTCGCTGTATGAGTTTGTGGCTTGATTGTCGACCGCTATGTTCAATAGGGCAGACAATGGACCCGTATGCTCATCTACGCGACCTGTGTGTGACGCGTGAACTCTATCCTCCCCGTGATCCACCAGGCGGACTAGGGACTGCGTGTCCTGCGATCCGGACGAGGATCGCACATGCGCATGCATAACACACCCAATCACTACTCACCACAGTCACAACACACCACACAACACACAAGCCCTAAACAGGCCTACATTCCCCCCCCCCCCCTGAGCCCATAAGCCACGTTGGCAAACTCGCAAATTCATTGCGGCCCCGTTACCGAAGAGATAGTTGTCATCTCGCGATCCCACCCGGGTGATGAGGCTCGCCTCGTTGCCCGTAGCCCTCGCAGATCATCTGCGAAGATGACCAGGAGTAGTAGTATGTCCCTCAGTGCTCCGTGCGCGTGTGTCAAGCTAGGTAATGCCGGAAAGGAACATGTATAATTCAGGCAATTTCTTTAGGTACAATTCATGTATACACTACTATATGTTAAATGGTCAAGGGCGACACGCATGCCCTCGCGCTGCGCCTTACAGTGCGGTACTGAATTAGTAAATACTATTTTAGTTATCTTTGTGACAGATGATACCGTGACGTAACAAATAACAAATATAATTTATAAAATCATATTGAGTATATTTCCGTTGTCTAGCACCTGTAAACAAGTGCTTACGGTACTTAGCACAGGGCTACGCTAACGTAGTGGAGGAAGTCCACAGATATTATTATTGTTATTTTTTTTAGGGTTATTAAAGATGATAAATGACCATACAATACGTCTATCACAGGAGTTTGCCTTACCAGCTCATCACTGAGAATAATATCTTGCTAGAATTTTACTTTAGACTAACTTATACTACGGGAACTATGTAGGTACTACGTTATAAACTTCTTAACTCAGTTCGGACCTTTACATGACTTCTGTTATAAGTGAGATTATTTTGTCCTTTGAAATATATAATTCCTTCTCCGCTCTGTATAAATGATTTTATAGTCTAGGGGTCAAACGATTAATTGCGATATAGTGACTATATCTTCAAAAAATTTGCCATATATCCCTCTTTCCTCTAACGGGTTACCAGAAACTCACAAGCTGCAAGAAATACGACATCGTTTCTGTCACTTTACGGAAATCCGGTATTGACACTAACTTTTACCAATAATGGTGTAAAAGGAAACTTGTGGTTGGATTACCCAGTAGTGAGCGACTATGAACGGTATTTTTCAGTCCTGTGGATGTGAGGGTAAGGCTTGCCTTATCCATCATGTGTGATGTATCTCTGGATAGGGAGTGCACAAATATTTCTGCGTCCGACGCTACCTGTTCACTATATTAATCTTATTTAAAATTTTCTGAATACGCAACCCCTTGCCAGCTCAAATAAATCTGGCGACAATATATATATAACACATAACACACAAGAAGGTCGCCAGATTTGTTTGAGCTGGCAAGGGGTTGCGTATATTTCAAGTTTTTAGTTTGTCCTAGGTCATACTGACCAGAACATTTTATATAGAATCTGTTAGCAATATAAATTTATTTCTAATATATTTCCTTAATAAACATATAACTATAAGCATTACCATATTTCTCACGCAGTCAGGTATAAAGGAGTCATCATTCATCCAAAATCGCATCCGTTTATGTAAGGCTATTTTAATTATGTACTTAACAGTAAAATTATGTTAAGCTTAAAACAAAAGAAATGACTGCTTAAAATATATTTTAATGTACACAGTAACACTCACTATCATAATATTGGCAGGACGACCCTAACAACACATCTTATGTTAAATTTTTATTGTATGTTTGTACACACACATTACACATAAGGCGACGCCGGCACACACGGACGCGCGCACGCACACACGGCCGCACGCACGACCGCATGCACGCACGCGCATTTACACACACGCTGGCATGGAAGCACGCGCGCATGCACACATACCCACACGCACGCCCGCAAGAACGTACGCGCATTTGTGGCACGCAAGCACGCGAGTAAGTACGCATACACACGCTCGGACATAGTTACACCCTCTCGTCAGAAGGAGAGTTAAATTTTCTGTATAAATATCAGTAGGGTTTCTTTTAAGACTCACGGTGCTTTTCAGTAAAGTTCAAATAGTTTTTATTAATATAAATAAGGTAAGCTCTTTAAGCTGCTTGCTTACGGAATTGAATATTGGAGCAAAATTTTCTTGAATAAATAGGAAGATATATGATATATTCTTTCAAGGTTAGTAGATCTAATGGAATTCGATGTTGTTCATCTATAGCTCATTTCTTTTTTTTAGAGTATAGGGGCAAACGAGAAATTGGAGCCTATTGATGACACCCACATTATTGACACACAACACACGAAATACAGACGTTTGCCCCTCTTTACTCCTCCCCTCCAAGGGGACACGGGCTATTCACATGAAGCGTGGCAGCAAAACGACTGACTTTTAACGTCAGGCATTTGGGCAGTGCTTATAGGGATAAGAGTAAGAGGTAGTGCCATGCTACTTCAAAAGGGGGCAAAAGATCAATTGTGGTCTTTTGATGACTACTTACAAACATGAAAATCGGCATCATTGTCATGCAAATGCGTTATATTCTCTCTCCCCAGTTACTGTTAAACCGCACGAACCTCACATAGCTGTCGCTACGCGACGGTCTCACTTACTCGAGGTGGTCGTGCCTGTTCAATGTGTTCCTTTTACTAAAATTCGCCAGTCAAATGAAAAAAAAAGACGGCTTTATTGTTTGTATTATTCTATGTATATTTTTTGTAATATCTGTGTTATAAGTAGTAATATTACTCAGGGGAAGGGGCGGTGCTCGAGTATTCCAAATAATACTCTATATAGTGATGAAATTCTAGAAGACCGTCCCCAAGCTGTATCCCCTAAGCGATCTGTTTTGCAATTCTGATACGAACTCGAAGCGCTCACCGTAAAACCGTAAGGGTTTACCTAATTTATTTTAACTTTAAATATGTACAAATTATTACATTTTTATTATTAGTACGGCGGTTTCCAAAGCGGTTGTTGTAACAGCTCGAAGAATTTACAGCAAAAAAATCAACAGTGCAGTACACACAAACCATAGGAAAAAACGCAAATTTTTGTAATGTTGCGTGTAATGACTATACCTGTTGTCTGTATTTTGTATAGTTACGTGCGTTGTATAACAGCTAAGGTCTCCAAGGGTCATCCGTCTCTTGGGAATACGGGACATCCCAGCGCAGACTTTCGAGACGGAGCACTGTGAGGACACGACACCCGGGAAATTCTATACGTAAAAATAAAAGTTGTAGCGCAGCTTTTTTTCAGTATACTTCTAGTACCTAATGATGAATAGTTAGGAATCAATGGTATATTTTTATATACAGTAAATAAATAATTTAGTTATTAAAACTGTTGCTTGAAAGCTCGCGTAGTCTCGCTCACTTGGGAACGAAAACATATAGGAGAATGCATATGGAAGTTGTTGGATAAAGATTGACTGACATACCATATAAGAAATAATCTAATAATTGTAGCCTATGTGTGTCTGTGTAGCCAAACTAAAAAAGAAAAAGTTCCTTCACGTCTGTCATCCCCGAAGAGGTAGGCAGAGGTGTGCTAGTACATCCACAACTCGTAAGTAGATATACTAGAACACCCATGATTAGCCACGTGCAGCCAAACTTATTTCAGATAATTTTTATTATAGGAGAAGGCTAAAAAGAGATAACGTCTGTTTGATCTTCTCGATCTTTCAAAATTTTTAAAGTGCATGATATTTTTAAGATACATCTATATTCTTAAACGGGCTCTTAGTCTAAAGAAATAAGAGAGGTACATAAACGAACTTGATAATTCATGTAATATGTACCTAATTTGTGTCTCTTTTATTTCCATTTGCTTTTATCTTTATTGAGAAAGTATTTTGTTTTATCTGTATTGTGGAGCATGGAAAATAATAATTTCTTGTTTAGGTCCTGGAGGTTTCACCCAGGTAAACTCTACCCCACGGGAATATACTTCCTACTAGGTATGAATATTATCAAAGATTACATTTTTTAACATATTTATATTATGCAGGTCGTATCTTAAGAAATTGTACATATTCACATAAAATGCTCAGTACTCGGTTCTAATTGCCAACATGTTCAAGACTAGGTGCCTAAAAATTGACCTAATTGTTACTTAGGCAACCGCATAGGAAAAGTTTCAAATACCAGGCGCCCGCTAGTTGCAGCTGGGACATATTAATATTTTATACACGCATGTTTTGTGGCTTACAGGTATAATAAAGTGGCCATATTTTCTGAAAATGATGACACTGATTCGGAGAACTGTATGTACTGAATGAAAAGTAACACAACTCATCCGTATATAGCACGGTCTGGATAGCTAACTTCACAAATTCACAAAAAATCCTCCCGCGGGAATCGGTCTATCCGTTGGTGAAAACCGCTTGAAAATCCTTTCAGGTTTTTGGTTTGAATAAATCTATCACAAACACACAGCTTTTGGAGACTTTGTTTTACAACATAGACTACCAGCTTCTACTGAAGCCTCTTGCGGGTTCATCCGCGTACTCCAACCCCATAATTACACCAGTAGGGTTGGAATTTCATGACATTCACCCTTAGCGTCTGTGCTGCAACATACGAAAACCTGCCAAATTTCACACTTGTAGATTTTACAGTTTCAAATGTTTCGTTCGTGATTAATCAGTGAGTATTTCGGTTTTACATCGATTCGTAAGACTAGCACGATTAATATGATAAGTATCTTGGTGTGCCTCAAGGTGGAATTTTGTCTCCCCTCCTCTTTGCGATTTTTGATCTTTCAGCTCAAGTACAAAAATATTTCTTCTCACTACTAAATGTACGCAGACGATTTGCAGATGTATACCAGTCTGAACCGGAACAGTTACTCGAAGCTGTTTCTTATAACTTACAAAGACCTAGCAGCGGTATCTGAGTACTCCACTCAGATACCGCTGCTAGGTCTTATATACTACCTATAGAAATTGTCAGTTATGTTTTGTGTTTATATGTCATTTTTTAGTTGTTTTTCTTTCTGTTATGATCCTTCTTAGTAACATAAGTATATTTCCTTTATTTTGGGCTGTATGTTACAAATTTCTACTGTAGAGATAAGATCGCCCTTGTTTTTCACAAGTTGTTAATTTAATGTTATCATTTCTTTGTACCTAGATATTATTATGTAACTACTTACGTATGTGTACAATAAAGTCTTTCTGTCTTTCTTTCTTTCGTCTCCTTCCATAGTATAGTGAAAAGCGTTCTGAAATGTGACAAATGAATATTTCATCCCGTCCTGGTTAAGTCGCGGCGAGCTCGAATAAAACTGATTTACATTGCTACAATACAGTTAGAACATCACCGACATTAATGCAAATGTAATAATAATGTTAGCTGCAGTGAAAGAATCTAATGGATATGCAAGTCCATTTTTTTTTGATATATCATGACTGTTTTATATAATACTGGCAGCGCCTTGCAGTTTTAACCGCGTAACATGGTAAAATTGCTCATTAAAATTTTCACCCCCCCCCCTATTTTACCCCCTTAAGGTTTGAATGTCTAAAAAATCCTCCTTAGTGCTTACTTACGTTATGTGAGGATCCTCAGTACCAAATTTGAAGTTTCTAGGTACAGAAGCTTCGGCCGTGCGTTGTTTGTCAATCAGGCTCTCAGTAATAGAAGAGCTTTACATATTATGTTAATTATTCTCTGACTAAAACATCATAAAAAGCTAGTTTGATCTTTATGTCGACTTTGTCCGAGCATTACCAGGATTGCATTTGCTAGTTTTAGAAATTGAGTATGAAATAAAGCATAGCAAAGTATAGCTCTAATAACTTTCGTGTTTTTCAGTGAGAATTCCGTGAAAATAGATCCATACATACTAGAGATAACTTCAAACAAAC
This sequence comes from Eumaeus atala, assembly GCA_017140195.1. NCBI lineage: Eukaryota > Metazoa > Arthropoda > Insecta > Lepidoptera > Lycaenidae > Eumaeus > Eumaeus atala. The sequence continues at coordinate 235,719 of JAFELO010000373.1, read as the reverse complement.
AGGCAAATAGAACAGTGTACGCATAAATTGTTTCAAATACTGAACTTATAGTTTAGTTATAATATTAAAATTGTGAATAGCATCTTTGTATAAACGCGCCAATTTGAGTAAATAGTTCGATATGAATATCACAGTAATAAGAGGCAAGTAATGCGAGTGTAACATCAGAATTTGCTAGTATAATATATTCCATTTTAACAAGTAGAAGTCCGCGTAGTCGTTATGCAGACGTCCGCTCCTTCCCACAAGCGGGTCATTGGAAACTCTCATCATCTCACAACACGGCGGTTTATGTGACACAGCATTTCCAATAATCTTGCGAAACACATTTTCAATATCGTTATTAGTAACGTCCACTGAACATATTGCGGTCAGTATTTCGGCAGAGGAGGTCATTTTACAAAGACACGTTACAAAATGAATAGAATTTACTCCGCCCTCTCTGAGTTTATAAAATCAAACCACCATTTCACTTTAAAGGCTGTTTTATTTTAATTTTGAAACCCAATAAAATTCTACTTTATTATATTTGTAATTTGTAATTTCGAAAACGATTTTCGCCTGACGTCAGGCGTCTCGTGATAAATGAAGTTCATATTTGACGATGCGGTGTTCTTTGCTTTTTAACTATTCCAGTATCTTCCATAGAGGTATATCTTTATGTTGTTGTAGGAATAGGTAGTGCCGTGCTTAATTTTGAACAGCTATGCTGTCGCGTTTCGTGTGGCTTGTGAATAGGCGGTGGCCCATTAGAGAGGGGGAAGAAAGGAAGCCAATGCATCTGGATAACAAAAATGCGAGTGTCAATGATTACCGGTAGTCCTCAAAAGGCGAGTACTCCCCCGGCCTGGCTATCACGAATGTAATGCTATTTTTTTACAGTATAGAGGGACAGACGAGAAATCAGAGCCTTTTAATGACTACCGACGCCCATGCACAAGGGCATATTACTATGTCAATGCGTTGCTTTCCCTCCTACTCCCAATGGTCCACCGGATTGTCATAAACCGACAAACAAAAGACGACACCAATGATGTCCCTATATACCGATATCATGTGAGAGGTACCAACCTCGTATGCCGGCCCAATTCCACAGCAATGCATCATGACACTACCTCTAGCTAAAAGAATTGATTCGCAAAATATTTCAGCTAGCGTTCGTTCACTCACAACACGTCCTCAACTTTGTTTGAAAGCGAACAGCCTTCACACTTGGGATTCCCTCCGAGGCTTCTAATTGATCAAAAACTTGATCCTTACGTGATCTTATGCACCTGCCCTTGTGCGTAGTATCACGTAATGGTCACCATGCTTAGGGCTATGTATAATCCAAGGCTTGGAGTCGTTCAGAAACTATATTTATAAATAAGCAAGCAAAATTTTTAAATATTTATTATTCACAACTAGTTGGTACCCGTAACTTCTTTCATTCTCGTACTTCTACAGCCTATATGTTAGGAAAACTTATTTATTGAATATTACTTAGTCTGGCCATAAATACGGTTACAACTCAAAATAGAAAAGTATCACATTTAAATTTGGAATCTGTCATTTTTATACGATAGTCCATAGTGTTTCTCACTTTTGCGCCAATTCATTGTACATTATTTTTCGTTACTAATATGTAACGGGTGGTAAGGAGAAGAGAATCGCTGTGATTGCATTACACGGAGTAGGTATATGGAGCCAAATGTGATTTTTTCAACTCTCCATATACTTGGTATTAATTTATGTATAGTCAAATGTTTGAGTACTGGGCTATTAATAAGTAGGTTAGTCGTTGTCCTGACACAAGTCATATTTATTTGATATAGATTGGTAAACAAAACTGAGGATCTATCGTAGGCGCTGCATTACGTATTAGTGCTCAGTATTTCAATAGTTTGAGGACAATATATATTTCCCTTGACCAAGATTTTTATTTGTGTTTGAGTGTGTCATAGTGGTTCTTGTTATAAAAATGTTTTTGGGTATTCAATGAGCTAGATGGAAGTTAATAGTCGTTTATTTCCTTTTCTGTAAATACAAAATATATAATAGGAAGGCATTCGTCTGAAATGTTTAGCTAGCCTGCGATAACTCCTAAAATTGGAGTTTGCTCAACTATCGTAATTCGTTAAAGTATTGGCATAAGGATTAAATATTCTAAGAAAACATTCACGTAACTAAAAGCTTTAAGATATTTTTTTTTCGTAAATATGTATATTGGACCAGGAGAGATACAATTATATACAACGTTAATTTATAGTTGCTACATTACTTGTTCCTTTTTATTTTGTGACATGCGTGTGTGTGTGTGTGTGTGTATGTGTGTGTGTGTGTGTGTGTGTGTGTGTGTGTTTGTGTGAATCACTATTATTTGTGGAGCTTATATTTAGACTGATGATTTGATATTAATGATAATGATGCGTACTGATCTTAATTTAAAGATGATGATAATCCGGAGAGATAGAGTAAGGCAGAACATTCAAAGAACTGGCCCTCTAGATACTTATGAACCACAAAATATTATTGCGAATCTTTTATAAATATCCTAAATAGGCGGTAAGTTAATTTTATTGCAATAAATGTGTTACGCGAAGCAGAACCGAGATGAAACTTGGCACCCAATTGCGTGATGTTTTGGACGAGGCGTTATTCAAATTAATGCTTTTTTTTGCAATTCTTCCGTGAAAAAGAGCCCCATTTATGTTATTCTCAGGTATTGTTCGTCTGTTTATGGGTGACAAACACTTTGTATAATCTTGTCAATAGCTTTTAACTTGGCTGAAATAAATTGTTTACTGTGGTCCAATCATAAACACCCTTTCGCTAGATCGAATTTCAAACAAGCTAATTAATAAAATCTAAGGATCTGAATTACACGCACTTCTAACTGGGACCAGATGAGTGTTTAGTTCTCGCGGATAGACCGAATAGCCATTAAAACCCTGCGGGAGTCCTCGGCCGTCTATACGGAGGTACCCCAGACTAGATAGAAAAAAGACACCTCAACTTACCAGTCCATAAGAGGAATCTCCTCCAAAAGGGGGCTAATCCAATCTCCAGATTCAGCCTCTTCCTACTTCGAGGGGAGGCAGTAGCTTCAGGTTAAGTAACCTGAAGTTACTACTGGTCTCAGTTAGGGAGTTTCATTTTTACAAACTTTTCAACTTGCTAACTATATCACTATAATTATGATGAAAATGCATTTACGGATTTTATCGCGGTTTATTTAATTTTTTAACTGGCCCGACGTTTCAGGAGCTTTGCAGCAGCCACGTTCACGGGAAGACTGCGGTGACGGATGTCCTGATATATTAAAATCTCATTACCATCCAACACAGTTGACTACCGTGGGTAAATCTTTGTTGCAGAGAGCACGAGGCATCTGTGACAACCAACACCTGGATACCGAACTTCAACATGTAAATCAAGTTCTGCGAGACAACAAGTTTAGCGTTCCACGTCTGCTTCACGGTCGCCGAGTGAAACCAGCCACCGTCGAGCGCTTACCTGCAATACATATTTAAAAGAGGTCACCGATAAAATTGGCTATAGTCTCAAGCGAGCTACAAGAAACTTATTTTAAGCCGCCAAAGAAGTGGTGTGGATTCATCCGTTCCCTTCGAATCCAAATTTGTTGTGCAATCAGAATGCCGTAGGGGTGCAGCTTTCGGGGCCTTTCACCCTTTTATTGTTTCTAGTTTGTACAGATACTACGCGCTTCACCAAATGTAATGATACTAAACACGACGTAGTTTACTATGTACATTAACAATGTATATAGTAATACATTAATAGTAAGAGGTAGTGCCATACTGCATCGCAACGGGTTAGGGTCAGCACGACCGGGTAGCCGACCCCTCGCTCACGTCATACCTGCGTAATGTGTTTTTTTCGGTGTCGCGTTTCGTGCGGTTTGTGAGTAGCCGATGACCCATTGAGGGGGGGGGGGGGGTGGAGGCAGGAAGAAAGCAGGGCAATGCATCGGCATAGTAATTATGATAATTTTGGATATACATAAAAAGTACATATTGAATCTGAAGGATTTCTTTTTCCTTAGGTACGAGTATTCCTATCAAACTTTACTGGATCTTGTGGTTTTTTTTGGTCAGGTGGGAAAACGCATTTACGGACCGACACCAACACTGGTGAAGCCTGGTGGTGTGTAGGACTCGCTGCATATGATGATACAAAATAATTAATAAAACCATTGGGAGGAACCTCTGGTGTGGTGTTCCGGGTCAGTCAGTCCCTATGGGACCAACGGCGCGGTGTTATTATACATCTCAGCAAAACCTTACCATGTGTTGGTATAGTACAGAATAATACTTTATTGTTACCAACCTCGCTAATTCCCCCGTGATTTGTACAGGGACTATTATTTCTTATAGTTTTTAGTCCCCTATTTTTATAAGAGGAATACGATTACCTCTCGGATGATCTGGCTTTGCCGTAGCTTCGGTTAGTCAAAACATCAGGCTACTGAGCTCCACTGTCACAACGAGGGTCGGACCATGGTGGGCCATGAGCATCATTATAAATTATATCATGTGAAATAATATATTTATATAGCCTCTGTGGTGTAACGGTGCGGGTGTCGCCTGTTAAGACCGCGTTAGCCGCGTGTGTCCTGGGTTCGATCCCCAGGTCAGGCAACTATTATTAAAATATTTCTCATATTTTTCTAAGCACGCAATACAATCCGGGATTAGAATATGCCCGAAGTGGCCATAGGCTAGCCACCTATGACATACTCTCACTCTCACGAGTTGTGGATGTACTAGTAAACCTCTGCCTATCTCTTCGGGGATAACAGGCGTGGAGGTACTTTTGTTTTCCATTTATACTATAGTAAAAATATATTTATTACAATAGAACAAATTTTATGGATATTATCGCGAGTTATTTAATCATTTAACTAGCCCGACATTTTAGAAGCTTCACTGCAACTATGGTCACGGTCCAGGCTGCTCCGGGCTAGTTAAATAATTAAATGAACCGCGATAAGAGCCGTAAAATTAGTTTTATTGTAATAAATATATTAAATATATAAATATAAGTAACATTCGTGTAAACTTACGACATCAATAGTATATTTTTTAATTCCATTGAAATAGTAATAAATTAACAGTTGCTTATTTTTTACATTGAATTATCAAAGTATATTCTTTATCAAATCATTACCAATCGGTATTGAAATCGGTACATTCAATAAAACAACGGGAAAATGCCGTCCAACAAATAGGTCTAACATTTGAATTTTTGAATTGAATAATTGAATAGCTTCTATCCTTTGTTCAACTTTAAGCTTTAGTTATAAACATTGACGGGAATATACAAGACAATCTTAATTGTAATAAATACAACAGTCTACTTGGAGTTATGAATTACCTGATGTGGCGAATTTATATAACTTTGAAATTCGTGTCTGTATGTGATCGATTTTTTTAAAATCTAACAATCGGCTTATCATACAGATTTCATACATGGATGGGGCAATTCCCAAGAAAGGTTCTATTGTATAATGTGGCCCTTATTATTAACGAACTAAGCTGGGCGGATCGCTAGCTAATGTATCATAAATTATCATTTCATAAATTATCTCTCTTACTTTATAACACTAATGTACTTCCATTATTTAACTTCAAGCAGACTAAGTACTTTGAACATCTTGTTGATCACGACAGAGGAATGGATTCTTAGCTTGTTGGTGTGGTCCAATCAGGGTACTCGTATCACGTATGAATATATAAAAGTGTAACAACACCTTTGTAATCATGATTTTATCAAAGTTTAAAATTTGAAGTTTTTCCGTGTCACTTTCAATATGCTCCCGCCCGTTGGTTAGTTCATGTTAACATAAGCTAAATTTGCACAATGTTGTATTGATAGCCAGGAATAGCTCTATCTTTGATTAAAAATCACATGAAAGTACATTCAGTAGATTTAAAGAAAATTAATTACAAACAGGCAGCTTTGGAGGACTTTGTTTTCCAATGTATACGTAACATATCATCTTGCAAGTTTAAAAAATACATAAATACTACTAACAAAACAGGTTTGCACGTTTCACAGTGGCATGATAACATTTCTAGATAAGATTACAGGTTTTATGGTAACGGCGCTTCGAATGGAATGCCACTGCATGTTAATACTAGTCCGATGAACTGTTATGAAAAATGCAATATGCTGTAATGCATCACCACCAATAATAGGTCCATAAGAAAAAAGTATATAAAGATAGAAATTAAGTGAACTACAGGAGTTCCTTCATTCGTGAGGTACTTAATAGTCTAAGATAGATAAAATGTAGGAATATCTCTACCTTTTTCTTTAATATATAAAACAAACAAAAAATGGTGGGGTTGCAATTTTAGCCTTACGTATATGATTTTAAGTTGTTCTTAGAATGCAGATTATATTTCAAGATGTGCAAATTTAAACATGCTTCCTTGAAATGTCGACCTTGGGGTGCATGTGTGTCAGTTGTTTTTACAACGTGCATAATTTAACAGTTAAACATATTTTATAGTGACGGTTTCGAGACGTTCTCTTTACATCTTCGTAATTTTCGAAATCAATGGCAAAAACACTAAACATGTTGTCAAGTTATCGTAAAACTTGTCCGTTTTAATTCAACATCACTCTGGCACCATCTCTGTAAGTGCACGGTGCTGTTCTTGAAAATGTATGAAGTCTTCAAATAGGCTTGAGAAGTTGATATGAATGCAAAACATTATATAATAAATTAGCAATCCGCCCTAACTTTGCTCGTGAACAACAGGCACCGGATTTCTACCCTGACAAATTGTACACTTTAGCCCTTCGCTATATCCAGTGGTGAAAACCGTTGAAAGCCCATTCAGAATTTGAAAAGTTCGATCACACACAGAGGCATCTTTTGGGGACTCTGTTTTATAATATGAAAAAAAAAATATGAAAGCTACGATATGCGATATGAGTAGACAATAAGAACAACGCACATGATTTTGGAGAGGAAAGTGTGCAGCGGGGTGAGCGCAGCGAAGCGTTACGATGTTATGAGTAGTATTTCTTGTTATCGTACTACGATTAATGGTGCATAGTAATCGCTTTGTTCGTCATTTGTATCGGTAATCGTTTTAATCATTGATTGACAAAAATGTTTTTTTTTTTTTTTTATACTATAGGAGCAAAATATAAAACGGAGCTTTTTGACGATTATCTGCGCTCAAGGGCATCCTAATTATTTTTGCCTTGTGAATGTGTTGCCCTCCTTTCTTTTCCTCTCCAATGGGACACCGACTGTTCACAAACCACATTAAACGCGACAGCACGGCTGTCACATTATGGGTCATTTAATCGAGTAGTACCCCGGTCGTGCCGGCTCATTTTATCTGCAATATGACATAGCATTACCTCTTAGCCGGTGAAGGAGTCTTCTCGAGCTCGCCGATTTATATCTGTTCTATACTAATTTTGTAGATCAATGAACCTAATTAGTAAAATCCAAAAAGTAAAACAATAAAATTTATTAATAAAATGTGAAGACATTTGTGCATGTTTATAAAAGTTTTACATTTTATCTATATGTATATCTCTGGAGGAGTCCAGCTTATCTGAAGGGAGTAGTGAATTGAAAAAACAAACGGAAAAAAGCGATTCCTACGAACGAAAGCCCCCCAGGGACTTTTATGAACGTAAGTAATACATTGTCACTATCACTTTAGGTAAACAAAAATTTCGTACATATTCGTAAATCAGACAAAAGAGACAAAAGACCTGGGAGATATGTAAGAAACTTACTGATCTAGGGGTTGGTGGTCGAAAAAGGCTCATACTTGTTTTGCCTCCTTGTACTAGACAGACATAAGTTTCAAGTGGTCTTTGAAGAGCTTTCCCGTTTATAATACATTACAGATCTCGGAATAAAATGTTTTTTATGGCTTTTAAATTATTAAATCCGCTTGCGAGAAGCGACATCAAATAATGACGCACCTTCAAGAACATCGCATTTGGTAATATTTCATAACAGGTGAACACTCAACGGAATACATATGACATAGCAAGGTAAGCCAGGTACAGAAAAAACTGACACTCAAATTTGCACTTTCTGGAATGGAAAAGGTCAAATCATATATTAGGTATTGGACTGATTGAAGTATGTATGTACTTTTCGGGTTGGGCGCCCGCCTCATTGCACGGTCATAATGTTGGCGGGGGTCGTCAGAGAATTGAGTCGGACGACTTCCCAGTGGCATTAGACTAGTCTGGGTCCCGTAATAAGGGACCAGCCGGTCGCCGAGGTGAGCCTGTTGTTGACAGATCCGGGTTCACCTTATCCACCTGAGGCGGCTGATGGCTACCGTAAGGTTTCAGTGGAGTAGGGTTCTCCTATGAAAGGGAGTTCAGAATCCCCACACTGGTCGGCAACCTACCCAGGGTGTGCTCATAAATAAAAGCTTTCCTCACGATAAAAAAATGTATGTACTTTTCCATAGATAAATTAACGTTAGTTGTTTGAACGTACTTTCTGAAAAATTAGGTTTTAGGGTGATCATTGATTAGGAAATAAAAGCTCTTTAAGAAGAGTTGTACCATGCTGCATAGGAGGAGGCAGTACCATCTATGTATGGTGCAGGACACTACATCCTCCTATGCAACGGAATTGGACCGGCACGACCGGGGAAGTACCTCTCGCGCACTTGATGCCGTTGTAGAGTGACAATGTCACTGTCGTGTTTCGTGCGGTTTGTGAGTAGCCGGTAGCCCATTGGGGGAGGGGAGGAATCATGCGAATAAGACAGGAGGCGGCTCTGATGTTTGACCAAATAACATAGAATATAGTGTGTCAGGAGTCCAGGTATAGAAGTCCGAGGGATGTATACAATTATAGTTGGATACAGTTACTATTACTTTACAGTTAAACAGTGTTAAATTGTTTTAGTTAACCGAATGTATTGTCACTTCTTGGCGGAAATTCATGTTAACACTTAAATAAATACACACAATGTATGTATGAGGTATTTTTTTATTTTTCATTCGGGTAAAGTACCTGATGATGATAAGTAGAAACAGGTCGTAAATGTAAATTGAAAAATAATTGTGGACAAAGTATATATAGGTTATTTATTTATTCAAGTGTTAATATTAAATTGGATTCCGATTATCAAAAATTAGAAATAATTTAATGAATATTGCTTTATTTGTACGAATGATACTGCCAACCAAATAAAAAAATAACAAAA